>CM053566.1:42256593-42404075 GCA_028646485.1 Cryptoprocta ferox
AAAAAAAAAAAAAGACAAAAAAAAAAAAAAGACAAAAGCAGTACCTGCTATGCCCATGTAATTTGTCCTCAGGAATGCCATGTTGTTAGCCATTTCCAGAACTCTCTGCAGGCCAGTCCTACTGACCGAGCCCCTCTGAACTCCCTGCTAGTTACTATAATTGCATCTACCTGGCTTCTGATGTTTAAGTGCCACCGCCAGGCCTCTACAGTTTCAGGGTCCTAGGACACAACCCACCCCGCATACCCCACGATCAGTGAACCAGGTCTGCAACGTTATTTCCTAATGGCAGCCCTAGACTTGAGAGGATAACTCTTAAGTTTCTCGGTGATGCTTGTGCTTGTTCCACCAGTCACTTCTTCCTGTTTTGGTAAATGATGTATCCTCTAGGATCTTCCAGGCACAAAATGACCTGGTGTGATCTTATGTACTATATCCAATCTAGCACGCCTGTTTATTTAAAACCTTCTACTGTCTGCGATGGCATTTCTGGCATTTTGACACCTCTAGGGGGCTAATGCTTTGTCCATACTGTTAGGAAGCATCCAAGTAAAAACTCAATTTGTACCATTAAAAAAAGTCAATGATGAATGGTCAGAAGCTGAAGATGGTCACTGAAGAAGTCATGATACCTTGTCCAGTTTTCTGGACTTCAATCAATTTTGGACTGAAAACTCTTAAAGGAGAGACCTGATTCTGGAAGGAAAGATTTTGCAACACCAAACCAAACCTACACAGCCATGAATTTCCTAGACTATTCCCAAGGAGACCAATGACCTTTCACTCAAGTAACTACACTGGGGAAAAGGGAATATCCAAACACTTCGGGAATTGTTAGGTAAAAGGCCCAAGCTGACACTGATGCCAAGAGGCCCAAAGTGTCATCTGTCCCCTTAGTAAAGGGGCATATGTGAGGGCAAGATGATAAAGGAAACCTTGGCCCAGGCCTGGCTCACAGTGCATACACTGGGTCCACAATCACATCCGATAGTCATTCCCCCAGTCTGTGAACACATAATTGGAATAGGTACAGTTGTTGGCAAAGTCTCACATGGCTCCCTTGGTCTATAGTGTAAGAGCCAAATGAAAGGCTCTACAACTGCCCTCCCCCAACCCCTTGCCAAGATAAATCAAAACTAATACCCCATATGGGGAGAAACGGGAGAAATTAGTGCCACCCTTAAACCTCAAAATGCAGAGGTGATGGTCCCTATCATATTTCCATTTAATTCACCAGTCAGGCACTGCAAAAACCAGATGAACGTAGAGGATCGCAGTGGACCTTCAGAAACTCAAATAACCCCAAGCAGAGCCACTCTGATAACCCCAAGCAGAGCTCTGCTAGAGCAAGTTAATACTACCTAAGGACATGGTATGCAGCAACTAATCTGAAAAATGTAGTCTTCCTACTGGGGAAAAAAGATCAAAACCAGTTTGCATTCCCACAGACAACAGGATACACATACAGTTTTGCCCCAGAGCTATTTGACCATACCGGAGAATATCACATGGTCCACTTTATCAATGACATGTTAATAGAACCAGATGAACAAGAGGTGGCTAAAATGTTAAAAGCCTCGGTAAGACATGATGCTCTATGGAGTGGGAAATAAATCTTGGAAAGAATTCAGGGACTATGCGATGTTGGTAAGTGTTCAGGAGTTCAGTGGTCTGGGTAATGCCAGGACACCGTCTTCCAAGTGAAGAACGAATTATTCCATCTTGCCCTTCCCAAAACAGAGAAGGAAGCACAATGGCTGACTGGTTTCTTCCGACTCTGGGTAGCATAATCCACACCTGAGGATAATGCTCTGATCCAAGGCTGAGAGAGGGGAGGCTGCATGAACAACTGGCTTCTCTATCAAAGTCCCAGAGGTAAGAAGAGTCACCATTTTAGCAGAAGTAACTGAACTTGAACATAAGAAAGGAGGACTATACACAGTGGGGAAATGGAGGCGCATGTCTGGCATGCTGATGATACACTAGGTGTCTCTTGGTATTCCCTAGTCCAGTTGTGACAGTAAATGAATGAGGGTCGCAACCGCAAGCTTAGGAAGGGCATGACCTTCACAGACCTACAATGATGGGGGCCTGAATCACAGTACCGGGTAAACCATGAAGATCATGGCTTGGTGCAGGCCAAAGGGAAAGTGTATCTAGAATGGACAGCAGAGGAGGGAGAAAAGAAGTCATTTGTGACCCAAAGGCCAACTACAGCAATAAGGGCTATAGTCTGCCCCACTATTCCTTCCTCCTGCCCACTGGGACCCTGAAGGGGCTGCTCCCAGAAGTGTATGAAGTGAATCTGAGCAGAATAAAGGGTGGGCTGTGGTCTAAGCTGTGCTGTACTGCCCAGACTCGCCCTGAAGAATACGGGACTTACTTCCCTAGATGCTGGGAGTGACCGAGACACAGCCATTACCTTTAAGTCACTCCAAGGATGTCTCAGCTGAAGAGGGCTGCCTTGTGCAAGGTCACGTCCCTTCCCAGGGCAGCCTGTACCCACTGACGGACCATCACCAGTATTGAGCTCCCTCACCTCCAAGTGCAACAGTTCTGACGGGTCATGTCTTCTGCAGAGCTCCCCACAGTTGGCTGAGGTCATCCCGTAAGAGTGCAACACAGCTTGACTTCAGCCTCTGCCCACTCCTGCTCCTTCCCTCCCTGCCACAGTGTGATCCCACAGCACTCCCAATGACCTGCTGCACACTAATCTTCAGCTCAGCTGGCTTTTTGGGAAGCCCAACCTATAAGAAATAGCAATGTTTATGCCTATAGTTCAGAATTGTCATTTTCTATTAAATGAAACGATACATATCAAGTCATCTGTATAATGCCTCATATATAGTAAGCATTTAATATATATGCATGAGATGGGATCTTGAGAAACAAGACAAACTTCTATAAACCCCAGGATTATATGTATATGCCAGGTGGTAACAATTACACAGTTCCTAAGACACAGAACATAGGAAGCATGTTTTTTTTTTAAATGTTTTATTTATTTTTGAGAGAGAGAGACAGACAGACACAGCGTGAGCAGGGGAGGGTCAGAGAGAGAGGGAATCCAAAGAATCTGAAAACAGGCTCGAGGCTCTGAGCTAGCTGTCAGCACAGAGCCCAATGCGGGGCTCGAACCCACCAACCGTGAGATCATGACCTGAGCCAAAGGCAAACACTTAACTGACTGAGCCACCCAGGCACCCCAGGAAGCATGTATTTCTAAAAAATCTTTTTGTATTTATTTGGGGGGGAGGGGGCAGAGAGAAACAGAGACACAGAATCTGAAGCAGGTTCCAGGCTCTGAGCTGTCACCACAGAGCCCAATGAGGGACTCGAACTCATGAACCTCAAGATCATGACCTGAGCCGAAGTCAGATGCTTAATGCACAGAGCCACCCAGGCGCCCCAGGAAACATGTATTTTAAGTGTATTCTCAGCTCTGCTGGAAAATAGTAGTCAACACAAGGTTCAGTACCACAATCCCATTGTTTACTATATTGATTGTATCCCTATTTTACACTTATCATAAAGATATAAAAATTTCAGAATGCTAACTGCCTTTGAAAAATAAAGGAGTACTAAATACATCTTAAAATTCTGGCATATTAATTTTTATTATAAAACACCAGCAGGGGGCGCCTGGGTGGCTGTTTTCATGCATAAAAAATGTGAACTATAATAAGCTCATTAACTTGTGATAAATGGACATAAATCCTCCTCCTATACGATTTTAAAATAACCTTTAGAGATATTAAACTATGGTCAGTAATGAACCCCTCTATCATAGTTAGTTTACCAGTTCATTCAAATAATCCAAAAACAAACAAACAAACAAAATCAGGAAAAAGGGGAGAGGCAATTTTTGGCTACAGAGGTATGAAAAGATTAGAGAATAGTCATCCTGAAAAATGAGTATAAAAATGAACAAAACTAAATCATTTCATGGTGCTGGATATTCAGTTAAGACAAACAACAAACTGAGAGGCAACTCAATGGTAACTGATGGCAGGCAAGATCATCAGGCATCGTTAGCCTTGAAGCCACAGGCCATTCCTATCCCGCACCCACCTCCATCTCCTAATTGCATCACATTGCGGGGACCGAATTTCAACACATGAATTTTAGAGGGACACATTCAGTCACTAACAGAAACAATGCTGAAACATTAAAACAATTTTTTAACAAAGAACAGAGATATCAGGCCGGGCATATTCCAGATCTCACAAGTGAAGACCAGACAAGTTAATTAGAAAGAAAAAAAACAATAACCTGAAGGGAGACAAGTCAGAATTCAGAGTTGCTAAAACGCATTATAATAAACGGCCAATTTTGGGGGCACCTGGGTGGCTCAGTGGTTTAAGCATCTGACTCTTGGTTTCAGCTCAGCTCATGATCTCATGGTTTGTGGATTTGAGCCCTGGTCAGGCTCCACACTGACAATGCAGAGCCTGCTTAGGATTCTCTTTCTCTCCCTCTCTGCCCCTCCCCTGCTCCCTCTTTCTCAAAATAAACTTAAAAAAAAAAAACTTCTAAAAATTGTCCAATTTTGAATAAAACGTGTAAGACATGCAAAGAAACAAGATACCTATAATGAAGAAAATGCAGATAATAGAAACTGACTTTCAGTGGGCTATGTTAAATTCAGCAGATAGAGTGTGAAGCTATTTAAATATGTTTAAAAAAGTTTAATATCCAGAAAAATTAAAATTTTACACTAAAGAATATCTGTAACACAAAAGAAGTCAGTAAAGGAGGAACAAAAGAAAACAGACATATAGAAAACAAATATCAAAGATATAAATCCCAAACCATTATTAATTAAATGTGAATAGACTGAACACTAAATCAGAAGGCAGAAATTGTCAGACTGGATAAAAACACACAACTGAACAGGTGGCCAACAGATACATGAAAAGATGCTCAACATCACTCATCATCAGGGAAATGCAAATCAAAACCACAGTGAGATAATCCCCTGACACCTGTCAGACTGGCTAAAATAAAAAATATAAGAAACAAGTGTTGACAAGGATGTGGAAAAAAGGAAACCCTAACGCACTGTTGGTGGAAATGTAAATTGGTATAGTCACTATGGAAACACTATGGAGGTTTCTCAAAAAAATTAAAAATAGCAATACCATATGATCCAATAATTCCACTATTGGGAATTTACCCAGGGAAAATGAAAACACTAACTTGAAAGGATGCACCCTATGTTTACTGCAGCATTATTTACAATAGTCAAGACATGGAAGCAACCTAAGTGTCTATCAGTAGAAGAACGGATACGGAAGATGTAATACATGTATACACACACGCGCGTATGCGCAGGAAAAGTACACAGCCATAAAAAGGATGTGATCGTCCCATTCAAGACAATGTCTTTGGACCTGGAGGGTATTATGCTAAGTGAAATAAATCAAACTGAGAAAGACAAATGTCATAGGACTCCTCTCATAAATGAAGTCTAACAAAATGAAGGAACAAACAAAAAGCAGCATCAGAACTATAAATACAGAGAACTGATGGCTGCCAGAGGGGGGGAGGGGCGGGGAGAAGGCGAGGGCGTGGGTAAAATGGGTGAAGGGGAGAGGGAGATACAGGCCTCCAGTTATGAATAAGTCATTGAAATAAAAAGCAGAGGATAAGGAATACAGTCAATGATACTGTAATAGTGATGTAATGGGACAGATGGTAGCTACGCTTGCAGTAAACAGAGCAAAATGTGTAATAAACCCATCAAATCACTAAGTTGTACATCTGAAAGTAATGTAACATTGTGTGTCAACTATACTAAAAAAACCTCAAACAGTATGCTGTCTACAAGAAATGTTATATTCAAAGATACAGAGAAGTAGAAAATGAAAGGAGTGGAAAAGATATGCAATGCAACCAGTAACCATGAGATAGGTAGACTATATTAATATAAAACAATCTTTATGACAGGAAATACTACTGAAGGCAAAGACATTTTGTAATGATAAAAAAGTCAATACATGAGGAAGATATGTGCCATAAAATATATTCCATATAACCCCATTATAGATACGGACCTAACAGAGTCCCAACATTCATGAAGCAGAAACTGACAAAATTATAGCAAGACTTCAATACTACACTCTCAACATTTGATAAAAGACACAAAATCAGTTAAGGATAAAAAATGTGAACAACCTTATTAACTAACCCAATGGACATTTATGGAATACTCCACCCCTGAAACAGCAGAGTATACATCATTTTCAAGCACTCAAGGAACATTCTCCAGGACAGATCAAGTGCTATATCACAGATTAATTCCTAATAAGTTTTAAAAGACTGTTATATTCTTCAATAAATAATTCAAAGTATGTTATGTGATCATAAGGGAAATTAAATTAGAAATCAATGATGGAGAGAAATTTGGAAAATTCCAAATGTGTGGTAGACATACTTCTAAACCTATGGGCAAAGAAGAAATCACAAAAAAAATTATAAAGTTGTCTTAAATGAAAACAAAAACACATGTCAAAATGTATTGTATGCAGCTAAAATGAAAATTTATAGCTTTAAGTGCCTATACTAGAAAAGAACAAAGTGGGGCACCTGGATGGTTCAGTCAGTTGAGCATGTGAGTTCGGCTCAGTTCATGATCTCCCAGTTTATGAGTTCAAGCCCCCGTCGAGCTCTGTACTGACAGCTCATAGCCTGGAGCCTGCTTCAGATTCTGTGTCTTCCTGTCTCTCTGCCCCTCCCCCGCTCATGCTCGGTCTCTCCCCCCTCTCTCAAAAATAAACATTAAAAATTTAAAAAAAGAACAAAATTGACAAATCTTTAGCCAAATTAAGCAATGGAAAAAACACAAATTAGCAAAAATAAATGAAATAAGGGCTATCATTTCCAACCCAACAGATAGAAAAACAATAGGAGAATATTATTAACAACTTTATGCCAGCTAATTAAACAATTTAGGTGAAACGGAAAAATACCCAGAAAGACAAAATAACCAAAATGGATTCAGTAAGAAATAGAAAACTGGAACAGATCTACATAAAGTAATTAAGTTGTTTCAATAATTTAAAATCTTCCCACACAGAAAGTCCAAGCACAGATGGTTTACCTGGTGAATTCTATCAATTATTTAAAGATAGCAAAGCCAGCCCTTCACAAACTATTCCAGAAAACAGGAGAAAAGAACAATTGCATCTCCTTCTATAAGGCCAGTATTGTCCTGTTACCAAAGCCAAATAAACACATTTCAAGAAAACAATACCATAGAGCAGGATCTCATGAATACAGACCCCAAAAATCCTTAAAGTATTAGCAAACAGAATCCAGCAACACATAAAAACAATTATTGTCCAATATGAGGTGAGATTTACACCTTAAGGAGTGCTTAATATCCCCAAATCAATTAATGTAATATGCCACATTAATAGACTAATGAAAAAAATCACATGATCATTTCAAAAGACAGAGGAATAGCATTTGACATCTATTCATGATATAAACTTTCAAGAACCAGAAATAGAGTAACACTTCCTCAACCTAATAGAGCATCTAAGAGGAACTTACAAACACCATACTTACTGGTAAAAAAAACTAGCTATTCCCCTAGGATCAAACAGCAAGGACTTCTGCTCTCATCATATTTATTCAATAGTACACTAGGATCTAGTAAAATATAGAGTGGGGGTTAGGGTGGGGAAAATATCCACCTGGAAGTAAGAAGTATCCACATTTGTCTTTATTTGCAGATAAGATCCAGTGTAGACCATGGTATGGAATTTACGAAAATCTACTAGAATAAATGAGTTCAGCAAGTACACAGGATACAGATCAACAAAAAATCAACCTTTCTATATAATTGCAACAGAAATCAGAAAAGGAAATTTAATGAAAAATTCCATTCAAAGTGGCATCAAAAAGAATATAATGCCTAGAAAACAACTTAACAGGAATATAAGATCTGTACATTGAAAATTTCAAAACACTAAAGAAATTAAGGATCTAAATAAAGAGACAGGCATTTCACCTTCATGGATTGGAAGACTCAATATCGTTAAAGTGGCCATTCTTCCCATTTAAATGGGGCTAAAATTCTAGACAACACAACCTCAATAAAAATTCCAACAGGTGTTTTTGTAGAATAGGACCCTAAAATTTATACAGAAAAACTTTTGACTGAAAATAGCCAAAATAATCTAAGTCACTGTTGGAAAACTCAGATTACCCAATATCAAAATTTAATTATAAAGCTACTGCAGTAAAGGGGGTATAGTACTGATGTAATGATAGATCAAAGAACAGAAAGTCTAGAAATAAACCTATTTATGATCAATTCAGTTCAACAAGGGTACCAAGGCAACACAATAGGAAAAGAGTCCTTTCAGTAAACTGAAAAGATTAAAAGATGTGGCATAGCCATAAAATGGAATGTTCTTCAGCCATATTAAAGAAGCCAGACACAAAGTTTGTATGATTTCATTTGTAAAAAATTTCTAGAAAAAACATTTCTAGAGAAGACCAACATCCTAGAGATAGAAAGCAATCATTGGTAGCCTGAGGTGTGGGAGAGTAGCAGGGAATGAACACAAACAGGCACGAGGAAACTTTCTGAGCTGATGGAAATGTTCTAAAACTGGATTGTTTTAGATGGCTGTACAACTGTGTAAATGCACCAAGAATCACTGAAATGTGCGCTTACAGTAGGTGAGTTTTCATGCAACATAAAATTATACCTTCATAGAGAGGTTTTTTTTTAAAAAAAGGAACAATCAGGAGTTCCCCATCCCCAAAGGATACAAATGGGGACGGAAGGAGTCCCTATCAGGAGGCCAGAGTACCTGACCTCACTGTTCATTCTAAGAACTTGTGGCCTTTTGACCCAAAGTTCTGGTTTATGTATTTGTTGTGGCTTTTCCCAGTTACTATTCAGGGTCATAAAAAACACAGGTGACTGCTCGTCCAAATACTCCACTTGCAAACACTGAACATGGAATGTTTCACCTTTCGTCCTGTGAAGGCAGCTCGATGAAGCGGCGTGTCTCCCATGTCATTCAATACATTCACTTCGGCACCGGCCTGACAAACACAAAAACTTCAGACATCTTCCACGTGTCAGGAAATATTAAATATTTCTTTTTTCCAAAGATTTTATTTTTAAGTAATCTCTACACCCAGCATGGGACTCAAACTTATAACCCTGAGGTCAAGAGTTGCATGCTCTACAGACTGAGCCAGCCAGGAGCCCCCAAAATATATTAAACACTTCAATATTAAAATCATTGTTAATATTGATTGGTTGTCACTGCTAACATTCTATTTAATTCACAGTAAAACAATAAAGCTTCCTAAAAGGTAAAAGTCTACATGACAGGTAGAGGAGTAAAAAGCTACTTTTCTTTAAAAATCTATAGACTTCCACTCTACTTTAGAGACCCAAATATTTAAAAAAGACTGTCTGAATGAAACACCACATTTTGGGGACCCCCTGGGTGGCTCAGTCCCAGGGTGGTTAGGGCATCTGACCCTTGATTTCAGCTCAGGTCATGATCTCACAGTTGTGAGGTCGAGCCCCACAGCAGGATCCACGCACGGAGCCAGCTTGGGATCCTCTCTCTCTTCCTCTCTCCTGCTCATGCATTCTCTCTCTCTCAAATACATATTTTTTTAAATACCATATTTTCTCCACCAATTTAATAAGTTCTCAGGAAGAAAAAAGATGCCACTATTTAAATGTACAGTTTACTAATTAAATTTGAAGACACAATTTCAGAAATACTAATATGTGAAAAAAATTATAGAATTGAAAAATGTGAGGTCTTAAACATATGGTGCTCATTAAGAGATTCTGATGTTTCTGAATCATTTAAGGTGTGCTTTGGTTATTTTTTTTAACTATGTTAAAAAAACACTAATAATATCTTCACATTAATTCATACATCCATTTTTGCAATTTTAAAAAGTCAGTAACAGAAAATCAAATGAGTAAGAAAATAGAATTGTAATTAATCATCAGGCTAACCTAATTCACGTAGTTAGCAAAGAACAAATAAGTGTGTTAGTGATGAGCTATTGCTTTAAATAAGCCATTATGGTTAGCTGGCTTTTCTAAGACTTCCATAATTTCCATAACAGAAATATTTATTTTATTCATTTAAAAATTAGAGCCATAGGGGAACCTGGGTTAAGTATTGGTTAAGTGTCCAACTCTTGATTTCAGCTCAGGTCATGATCTCACATATCATGGGATGGAGCCCCACATCAGGCTCTGCAGTGAGCATGGAGCCTGCTTAGGATTCTCTCCCCCTCTCTTCTGCTGCTCCTCTCCCGCTTGTGCATGTGCTCGCTCGCTCTCAAAAAATAAAAAATTAGAGCCATATACATACCTTTAATAGATCCTGGACCACTTGTCTATGTCCAAAATAGCAGGCCAGATGAAGAGGTGTCCACCCCAAATTCGACTTACTTCTTCCTAAAAGTGGAAAAAGGTAAGGCATTTTTTAAGTGTTATTTAGGTAATTTTATACAAAAATTTCTCTTTACCAAGGTACTCCCATACATTGGCCCATCTGCCCTTTACATTGCACTGCTGATGAATGAGAGGCAAGAGAGAGGACATAGTTAGAAGCATAACAAGTGTAATGGATTAGAATCCACAAGCCGAAGATTCTGGTGCCACCTTTCTGACTAATTCAATGTCTTCATTTTTAAAAGGGCGGGGGGAGACGTGATGGGGGTTACATTCAAAGTAAATGATCTCTAGTTGGCTCCAAGGTTCTGAGTCTCTAACCATCTTGCTATCATCTAACAAAGACGTGATTGTCTTGGCACAGTAGTTCATGAAAAGCAGCCCTTGTTGAAAACCTGCATCATGTCAGGAGGGTGAATGGAAACAGGGAATTGATAAAGAATCTTTTCTGCAGCATTTGGAAAATTGTTAGCTCCGCGAATAGTGACAGAAAATGGAGTCCTGACTCCAGATAAAATCTCAAGTAATGAGGATATAGGTTACCAGAGTGGTAGAATCTTAAGATAATAAGAACCAAAATTAAAAGCAATGAAATGTCAGATCCTTGCTGAGGAGAGGTACAGAGTAAGTGAGCGTGACAAAAAAAAAAAAATACAGTACAATTGAGGGGGAAAAAAAATAGGGCTTTGTAGCTTAGAGCTGAGATAGCTCCAAAAGGTTACCAAAATTTCCACTGAGGCTTAAGAGAATATAGCCTATCAAATTCCAAAGCCCAGCACCTGGAGGGTCTACAAAAGTCCAGGGGCATGCTGTCACCCGTGGGACACTCCCCTGGAGGGGGTGGAGGTTTAATGGCTGCCTTTGCTTCCCGGATTTCAGGTTCTGAGCCAATAGAAATCCCAGGCACCAGCCTCAGTGTATCCAAAACAAGCCTCGGACAACTCCCTGAGGGACTGCTGCCACCAACAGTGTCCTGTGATCATTTGCCACGTACCACTCCCACAACGGTTTCCCCTAAAATGTGTACCCTCTGGAACCTGTAATTCCAGTCAATGAATCCTGCAGCCACGGTCTGTTTTGTGGAACGTTTCTTTTACTGTCTGTCCTTAAGTGAAACTTGATGTTCTTTTTCTGATGACAGGGACTCTCTTTTATCCCCCAGGTGGAGTCTCCCCTCCCCCAATTCCCACATACTCACTGGTCCTCACACAACTGAAGCCACGGGAACTCCCCCGCATCAAAACCCAACGCGGTCTGTAGTCAAGGACTACACTCACATTACAACTCCTCTTGTGAGACTTCTGCCATGAAGCCTCAAACACCTTCTCTGCAGTCATCTACCAGCCTCTCACTGGCTCGTCCCTCACCAAGTAACTCTGGCGGACAGTCTTTCTCCCCATGCAAACCCTGCACCTGTCCTAGGGGTGTCCGCTACTTACTCGGTATGCCAGCCCCTCTGTTTCTCAGCTCCCTCATTTCCCGCAAACTTTGCCTCTGCTCGAGGCCTCACGCCAGGGCCAGAGCCTGTGTGTCATCATCATCTCTGAGCTCATAAACTCCCCACTTTTCAGCTTATTCACACAGTTGTACTCCCAGACTTGTTCAGCTGAATCAGCCCTTCATCCTTTGATCACTTCTCATGTATGTAAAGACCTCCATCTTTACTTCTGTCAACAAATCCAGTATTTTGATCCCTTGCTTTAACTTCTTTGCCAGTACCCTTAATAACCCTGTCGCAGTAGCCTACAAAAACCCTAAAGCCTGATCAGTACACTAGCTTGATTCTCCTATAACCACATCCAGGTTGCTAAACAGTGGGAGAACAAAAATAACAAAATCCTGTGGGTTCACAGCACCTTAAACTCAGGATCTCATACTTCAGCGATCCTCCAGACACTGCCTGGCAATCCTTTTTAGAATAGCCTATTCAGGTGTCTCTCCTACAGTCTGCAGCAGCGACTTCAAGCCACCACTGCTCTCCTCAAGTCTCTTTTCCAATATCCCCCCTTCGCAAAGGGCCTCAGTCTCTTAACTTCACAATGAGAGGTAAAGCGTTCATGGAATTCCCTGGGCTTCGTGGAGCCAAATCTACCACCACAGTACCCCCATCTACAGGCATTCTTCCATCGTTCCCTCCTGAGGCCTAAGACTAATCCAGATACTGTACCCCAGACTCCATCCCTTTCTGCTTCTGAGGCACTTTCCTCCTTTATCTTCTGCCTCTCCCTCCTCACTCATGAGTAACGAGGAAGCAAACACTTGGGTCTCTTCTATCTTACAAGCAAGAACAGCAAAAGCCCCCTCTGATCCCCTCCTCCCTACCAGCTACCAAGCTCCTCACTCTTCCTTCCTGCTCTGCTTTCACTTACTCTCTCCACCCCATTTACTCCCATCAGTCCCCCACCCTCCATGGCTGACTAAGCTCATCTCCCACCATGCCATTCAAACAGTCCTCCAGTTTTAATCCACAAATGCTATCACTGAGTCCCAGGGACACTTTTTAGCTGTCACAGCATGGTGTCACTGCATATAGCACTAGACAGTACAGCCCGCATGCCTTCCGGGCTGCCACAGCCATGTACACTCTGCAGGATTTCCAATGTCCCGGCACTTCTTTCAGGATCCTTTGGAAGCTCCGCTGTCCAATTAGTCCTTCATTATTGGGATCTCCTGGCCCTTTTCCATTGATTTCATTTTTTCTGTGAAAAATGACTTCAAAATCCATAGTCCAGCTCTTTACTAGACACCTCCAGTTGGATGATACAAAATACTTTGTGCTCAAAAAGCACAAATCTGAGGGGCACCTGGGTGGCTCAGTCGGCTAAGCATCCAACTTCAGCTCAGTCATGATCTCACAATTCATGGGTTCAAGCCCCATGTCGGGCTCTGTGCTGACAGTTCAGAGCCTGGAGCCTGCTTCGGATTCAGCGTGTGTGTCTCTGTCTCTGTCTCTCTCTCTGCCCCTCCCCTCTCAACCTGTGTGTCTCTCTCAAAAATAAACATTTAAAAACATTTTAAAAAACCACAAAGCTGAACTTGCCTATTGTTTTATATGTACATAGTTGACCCTTGAACACTGGCTTTGAATTGTGTGGGTCCACTCACATATGGAGTTTAGTTGATGAAACTCTTTAAATGTATTCTCCTTATAATTTTAACATTTTTTTTCTAGCTTACTTTTTTATAAGAATACAGCACATAATACACAAAACACACAACGTATCTGTCAACGGAGTTATCAGTAGGGCTTCTTTCTGTCAACAGCAGGCTGTTAGCAGTTAAGTTTTGGGGGAAATCAAAAGTTATATGTGGATTTTTTTTTTTTTTTTTTTTTTACCGTGCAGGGGGCTGGTGCCCTTTCACTCTGCGTTCTTCAAGAATCAACTTTACACAATCACTAGAACTAGCTTTTCCCCTTCCCACATTTGTTTTCACAGTGAATTGCCATCATTCACCTTGTTTCTTACATAAATAAGCAACGCTCTTGCCCCCTTTCTCCTTTTCTACCCACATTCAGGGAGTCCTACTGACTCCACCTCCAAAATGTTAACTACATCTACACGTTGCCATTCCCATAGCTTCCGCCCCTGGCTAAGCCGTAACAGCTTCTGAACTGGTCTCACATCTAGGGTTTCCAAGATTCTGGACCAAGAAATCAAATTTCCAAAATCCTACATTATTCTTAAAGTACTTCATTCTTTATTAGTAGTAAAAAGTAGTAGTGAAGAGCAATAGTAAAGTTAGCAGTAAAGAGTATCTTTTTACTACCTACCACGGATGTCCAAAAAATTTTGTTCAACAAATAAGAAATGTCAATTTGAGGAATATTTACAAAGGACTGTACCCTACATAGAATACTAAAACACTGGGAAACACCAGCAGATGCTATGGTAACATTCATGTAACTTCTCATTCAGAATTTCCAGCAAAGTGACAGGCCACTGCTACAGAGTCACGTGCAGGCACAGGCAACATATGTTCTTATTCCGAAAGAAGACCCTGTTTTGACCTTGCTCTGCACTTTGTAACTGATTAAGGTCTTCTCACCAGCTTATCATGTAACTCAGGCAGAAGATCCGGCAGGCAAAGCATCCCGGAATGGGAACCAAAACCAGCCCCTCAAATAAGGGGGACTGCCCTGACACACACCCCCGTACCTGGCAAATTGGGACTGATCCCAAGATGACAATCCCGCCTGACCTTTATTCTTTCTTTATTGCCCAGGGGCATGCACCCACCAACCTTGGTTCCACATCTTCCTTATTCAAACCTAGAAGTATTTCCGCCACTTTGGAGACAACCTTTGGGACACTAGCCTGTCTCCTGGTGTCCTCTCTGAAATAAATCCCTTTCTTGTTTTACCACCACTCGTCTCCCTGTCTTTTGATTTTGTCAGAGGCGAGCACCTGAACCTGGTCTGTGTGGGAATCCAGAGCCACATGCTCTGGCACTCTTGAGCCTCAGTTACAATTTTGCTTCCAAAACTTATTTCTTAGAACACTGTTCAAGTAGGCAGTTAGATAGGTTCTAACAGGATATCTGTCAGCCAGCAAAGAGAAGTCATGGGCGGCTATCAAGAAAGTCCGAGGCCTGTTCTGGCAGCACTCCATGATATGCTGGGTCAAACCAGACAGACCCAAGGAGGCAGAGGCCCTGACTGGAACCCCCAAGACCAAATACAGAAGAAAAGGTGCAAAACTCTGTGTCTAAGAAATCCTCGTGGTCAACACCTGTCAATGACAGATTAGAAACCCAACCCCCGGGGCATGCACCTCCCTCCAGTCCCTCCTGCCCTCTAGCTCACCACTCTCACCTCTCAAGACTATACTTTTTGCTTTAATAAACTTTCCTGCTTTTGTCACTCATCTGCTGTGTTACATATCTGTCCTTGAATTCTATGACCCCTTTGAGATGGGCTGTATTGAGACCCCAGAGCCAGGGGCTCCCCAGTTCACCCGGCAATAACACCACTCACAGAATTTACAGAAAGTGTACGGTGCATATAAACATTAATATTTGCAAGAAAATCTCACCATTAACAATAGACAGGACCGTGAACACACAGCAACAGCCACAAGGAAAACAGATTAGATCCTCCTTTGTCCCCCTATCCTAGAAACATTCGCCTTAACCTTCAACTGCAGGCCAGTGCTTCCTTCTGTCACTTTCAACTTGACATCAGTAATTCCTTCCAACTGTTTGGCCATGGAGGCAGGTGTGACCTTCAGGCGCCCAGATAACAAGAAGCTACTCACTACCTCAACACTCCCCCACCCGGAGACCTTCAAGGGAACCATTCATCAAACTTTTCCAGCCTGAACAACGGACACGTCCTCACCCAGAACAAGAAACAGCTACCAACAAATCACCTTACATAAACATATCAATACTTCATACCACCCCCCCCAGCCAACTCCATAAAAAATGCACCCCCCCCCCCCCAGGCGGGACTTCCCTGGCCCCTTTCTGTACGGACCAGGGAACCTCGCCCTAGGGAGCTCCCAATAAAGGCTTTTTTATTTCCATATCTGGCCTTGGTTTCTGCATCGTGTTTGCTACATTACACCAACCAATAACATCTCTATGTTGATTAAGCTTTAATTCTTAAAGAATTATAGTATATTTTACCATTTTCTCAATTTCTCAGGGTTTGGAAAAACAAATCAGATAGCAAAGAAATCCTAAAAATGTCAGATGCAAGTGATCCCTATGGGGAAACACTACTCACATCCGGTCCCCTGGCCCCCATTCACTCCTACTGGTAAACTACACATCACCTGGTAGGTCATTCCTCTACATAAATCCCTTCAACTGCCCTTGAGACAAAGTCTGATAGATCTAACGATGAAATTTTGAAAAAGCACTCACATCTATTTCACAGTTTTACATTTCCCAGTAGATGATTTTCCACCAAGTAGCCTGAAGTAACCATGGGTAAGGATGGAAAGGGTAGATAATAAAGGGTCATTAGGATTATCAAATTCCAGGAACGTTTCTGGCATTCAAAATAGAATCCCAAGATAAAGATTAAAAACTGGTCTTTGCTGAAAGACCAGGAGGGTTTTTATAGTTCCTTTAGCATTCCAAAAACAACTCCTATTTTCTGGACAACTCAGATCATCATTTTCTCTCTGCTGCAAAGATAATAATCCTTCCCCACCCTGGGTAAAGCCATAAGGTCTGTTGCCCTAGGACAGAGGAAGAACGTAACCCAGCAGAATAAAATATGCATCGGGGACAGGGAAGACACAAATGAAGAGACATAGTGCTCCTGTTTATGAGCCCAGAGAGCAAGATCAATCAAGGGTACACCAAGAACAGGCAAGTGGCATCTGGGTGACAGGGAAAGATATCCTAGCAACCACCTATCCCAGCGCCCACCTGCAAGGTGGCCACAAAGTAACAGTCACAGAGTACAACCTGTATGACACACAGAGAAACACGAGTCTGACTTTGTCCCAAGGTTCAGCTACAAATGCTTCGGGAGCACTGGGAAGACAAGGGTCACTGAGAAACCAGAGGCTACAAAGGAAACAAGGCTCATCTTTATCTTCAAACACCAGCTTGGAGAGATGGGGCAAGGAGAGCTGCGAGGCTATGGAATACCAATCATTTATCACAAAGCAACTGAGATCGAGATACCCAAAGACTGACATTTATTTAGTCCTCCATACTCCAAGGAGAAGGTGCTTGTTGAAATATCAGCCATTTTAGAAAATAAATTCTATTTCTCTGCACACTTGAGTGTAATACGTACAACCTTACCACAGGTGCATTAGGATTTGGCTGCTATTTACCTTCCGTTACCCCTCCTGCCTGTAGGCCCTTGCCACCTAGACTGCCTCTCATCTCAGGACCTTAGCACATGCTGTATCTTCTCCCTTGAACACATTTCTTCTCCATTTTCACCTGGTTAAGTTCTACACATTCTTCATAAATCACCTTAGAATCATTTCCTCTAAGAAGCTAATCCTTCTAGATTCAGTTATAGACCTCTCCTATGGGATCCCAGGACACGTTGGGTTCCATATTCTGGTACATACTGTGAAGAGTAGACTAGTCTGATCTATTAATCCTCTATGCTAGTCTCAAGGAGGACAGGGATCCTGCCTACCACCACCTGCAAGGTACTTCACAGGACTCTGGGCATAAACTGAACACTCAAATTGGTTGATTTAAATATAATACCCTATCACAGCGTGCATCTTGTAGGCTCAGGGTCGCTCTGGTAGCTGATAAAATTGTTCTAGACCTTAAACCTTAAGACTAGATCTCAATTTCTCTGACTCAGGATGAGAGATCTTTTACAAACTCTTAGGAAGATTCTTTCTAGGAAAAGATCTGAGAATTTACTTCTAGCAAGACCAAAAAGATTAGTGCTAAATAAATGACAGAATTGTGCATACTCACCAGAAAAAGCTAAAAAACCCACTCAAAGCTTACCTTTGCAATTAATGTCAGCAATGACTTCATTTCTTCCCATGATTTCTAGTAACTGTCGAACTTCTTCAGTATTGCCATTTCTGGCATGATGGAGAAGCGCCTGTTCTGCTTCAGTATTCATTTCTAGATTTAAAAATAATATCACTACTATCAAATAACATAATTACCTTTTGAATACTATCTGTTAACACACAAAAAAATTCACTTTACAAGTAACTGGAAAGACTTAAGAACTGACTAAATTGGTTCAGTTTCAGGGCCAGAACTTGACCTTAAGACTCCTTGCCCTTTTTATTATTATTATTGAAAAAAATGCACTAGACATTTGGGCAAGTTTCTTAATCTTTCAAAGCCTCAGTTTCCTTATCTGCAAAATAACCAACCTCATGAGCTGTTAGATATTTGACAGAATGCTTTTACAGACACGAAATATTTTGCAAATGGTTAATACAAACATTATATAGCTAGATATAAAATTAAAATGTGGTTATTACAAAAACATAAGGCTGAAATATAAATTAACACATTCAAAACTTGTGCAAAACATCCTGAATAGGAAAACTTAATCATAGATAAAGATCCTGGAGTGACCATACTTATTCCTCTTTCATATTTTACTAAGCTTCAAAATAAATATAGAGGACTACAACCAAATTTAAGCCATTTGTCAAAATGTTATAAGTAGCAATTCAGAGTATAAATTTCTTGCTAATAAATGCAAATGAAACAATTTTTTTGCCTACAAGATTAAGAAAATAAAAAAAAGTATACACCTGAAACTAATGTAACATTGCATGTCAATTATAATTCAATTAAAAGTAAAAGATGAAACATGCCTAATACTGTCATGGACAGAAAACAGGCACTTCAGTAAACTGTTAATATGAATATAAATGCATATAATCTCTCATATTACAGGGGGAAGGGCTCCAATTTGTCAATATCAAGTAAATTTCAAAATACACAGATACTTGGGGGAAGATTCTACTAAGACAACTGGAGTATGGAAACACCAGGAATCTGTCTCCCCACCCAGATAACAATAGCACTGGCAGAATTGGCCTGATGTAACTATTTTGGAACTCTGGGATCTTCTGAAGGCTTACAACCACCAGGGAAAGTTTGGAAGGTGAACTATGGTCAATTTGCATTGATTTAAGCATGTAGCAAGGTAGCAGCTGCCCATCTCCACCCCCAAACTCCCCCAGGGCATGTGTTCCTGGAATGGCTTGAGGAACCAGGGTGAGCCAAAAGACCCCTGTACTCCACAAATATTGTAGAGCTGAGCTCTGATCACTGCTGCTTCTGATCACAGAGATGCAGACAGAGAGGCAAGTAGCCTCTTGCTACTTGCACCAGCTCTCACTGCTTTGGCCCCTCCAGCGGGCTGAACTTCCAGGGGATTTAAAGGACCAGCATTCTGGAGCACCTGGGTGGCTCAGTCAGTTAAGCATTTGACTTTGGCTCAGGTCATGATCTCGTGGTTCCTGAGTTTGAGCCCCACACCCGGCTCTGTGCTGACAGCTTGGAGCCTAGAACCTTCTTCGGATTCTGTATGTCCATCTCTCTCTGCCCCTTCCCTGCTTGTGCTCTCTCTCCCTCAAAATAAATAAACATTAAAAATAAAGGACTAGCATTCTTTTTTCGCTCCCCCCCCACCCCCTTCATTTCTGTTTTCCCCCATTTAAGAGCCAGACACTAAAGACTAAGAAACTAAAAAACAACTGCATTTATGGAGAAAATTAGAACATGACTGCTCATTAATAAAACCAGGCCTTGTACTAGGGGGAACTTATAAATACTGTAGGGACAAGTATACACATCAATTACTATCCACCTCTCTCAAGAAGTCTGACTTGGTCTCTTCATTCCCAACCTCAACTAGATCCTTCACCGTATTTACCACACGTCAGCCTGCAAGTATTCATGGGGGTCATTTCTCTGGCTCTCCTTATGCTGCACTCCCTGTAAACTTGAATGGGGACAGGGTCTCATGTCTATTATGTTCCCCATCATATTTCTAGTACCTAGCAAGGTATCTAGAACACAGCAGGTAATCAAACATTAAATAGATGGACAGATGAATGGATGTGCATTTAGTTCTCTGAGAACAAAGCAATCAAGCCTCCCTATAGAAAGGCCTAAAGGCAAAGCCTTTAAATGGTACACCTTTATCGAATAACGATTAATGAAGGTTTTTTTTAATTTTTTTAATCTTTATTTTTGAGAGAGAGAGACAGAGTTCAAGCAGGATAGGAACAGAGAGAGAGGGAGATACAGAATCTAAAGCAGGCTCCAGGCTCCAAGCCGTCTGCACAGAGCCCGACGTGGGGCTCGAACTCACGAACTGTAAGATCATGACCTGAGCCAAAGTCAGACACTTAACTGACTGAGCCACCGAGGTGCTCCTAATGAAGGCTTCTTATCTGTCACAGAAAAAGAGAACTTTTAAAAAATCTACTCTAGGATTACTAAGGATTACTATTAAACTTGATGCATCTCTAATTTATAAATAAACTGATATCTATGATTAATAGTTGAGTTTAGAAGAAAAACAAAAGAATCCAAATTCACATGCTGAACAGATTTTTTTTTAAAAAAACATTCTTTGGAACCATGAGCTTATTTCAGAAAAGGGCTTGGTCTCTGATGTGTAAGAGAAAGAAAAAGACAAGCAATCCCTTACTGCAGCTGATCAGAATGGATTTGAACCACAGCCTACCGCCATTGTATTTTTCATCATCACTTTGTGGAGATTTTCAACTGCTCTTTCCACATTCAAGCAATTCCAAGCTTTCTTTTTAAGATTAAGGAGATTTGGGGGCCCCTGGGTGGCTCAGTAGGTTAAGCGTTTGACTTCGGCTCAGGTCATGATCTCACGGTTTGTGAGTTTGAGCCCCGCATCAGGCTCTGGGCTGACAGCTCAGAGCCTGGAGCCTGTTTCAGTTTCTGTGTCTCCTCTCTCTCTCTCTCTGACCCTTTCCCCGCTTGCATCTGTCTGTCTCTCTCAAAAATAAATAAACATTAAAAAATTTAATATTAATGAGATTTTTAATGACCAAGAGAATGTTTTCAAGGAACTAACTAGACAAAAAACAGTTTGAGCTTCAAAAACTGGGAGACTACAGAGTATTTTGCCTTATTTCCTCTCCTCCAAGGTCCACTGAGGAAGGTAGGCTTCTAAATTATTTATTTTGTTGTTTTATAAACACTGTAAATTACCTAATTAGACTGGTACCCATACTTGATGGTCTGTGCCACTAAATGCCCACTCAATACAGTAGATAAATTCTGTAGCCCTTACAACTCTGAAGTCCTGGCAAAGACCCTAGAACTTGGAGCCTAAAGGACACTCATGACTTGCTAAATTTGGTTGGAGGTCTATCAGAAATTGAATTGCTACTTTTCTTTAGTATTCAAGTTTAATGTATACAGAATCAATGTAGAAAATTCCCGGAGAAATCAAAGATAATAAAGTTTGGGGAGCCTGGGTGGCTCAGTTGGTTAAGCTTCCAACTCTTGAGTTCAGCTCAGGTCATGGTCTTGTAGTTCGTGAGTTCAAGCCCCACATCACACTCCATGCTGACAGTGTGAAGCCTGCTTGGGATTCTCTCTCTCCCTCTGCCCCTCCCCTGCTTGCACGTGCGCACTCTCTCTCTCTCAAAATAAACTTAAAAAAAATAAAAAATAAAAACAAAGATAATAAGGTTCAACAATCAGAGCTAATTCACCTGAGTACCAAAAACTCAAAGTATCAATTTGTCTTTGAGTTCTTAATGATATTTTAAAAGTTGAAATTAAAAGACATACATGCTAACTTTACTCAGTCATACACATAACAACATTTAACTGGGCATCATAAAACATCAGGAAAGTATAGCAATTTCTCAAAAATTAAGAATTACCATATGATGTACAATATACCCAAAAGCGTTAGAGCACGGACTTGAACAGATCATTGCTCACCCATGTTCATGGCAGCATTCTTCACAATTGCCAAGAGGTGGAAGCAATCTAAGTGTCCAGTGACAGGTAACTAGAAAAAGTGTGGTATATACATACAATGATTATTCAGCCTTGAAAAGGAAGCAAATTCTGACACAGACTACAACATGGATAAAACTTGCACACATTACGCTAAGTGAAACCAGACACAAAGGGACAAATATTATAGGATTCCATTTACATGAGGCACCTAGAGTAGACACATTCATAGAAAATAGGATAGTGGTTACTAGGAGCTGGAGGAGGGAGTGGGTAGTGTTTAATGGTTACACAGTTTCTGTTTGGGATGATGAAATAATCCTGGAGATGGACCGTGGCAATGGTTACACAATGATATGAATTACTTAATGCCACTGAATAATATACTTAAAAATGGTTAAAAGGGTAATTCTATGTTATGTGTATTTTACAATGAAAGAAATTCAGGAAGCATCTGAAATATGGTTCTTAAAACTGTCAAACAGCTTGTGTACTATTAAAGTCAAAAGAAACCTAATTACTCAAAATTGACCACATGTTGTGATTATTTTAAAAATTCTCAGGGGCACCTGGGTGGTTCAGTCAATTGAGTATCTGACTTCAGCTCAGGTCATGATCTCACGGTTCATGGATTCAAGTCCTGCATCGGGCTCTGTGCTGACAGCTCAGAGCCTGGAGCCTGCTTCAGATTCTATGTCTCCCTCGCTTTTTGCAACCTTCACCCCCCCCACTCATGCTCTGTCTCTCTCAAAAATAATCATTTAAAAAAATTAAAATTTCTCAGATACTGCTTTTATGCTTGGTATTATTACAACAATATTTGAAACACACTGTATGCTAGGAATTTAAATAGTGAGAAAAATTAAATGTTATTTATGAACATATTTTACAAACGAATCTAACATAAAAATCTGTAGTGCACTTAGCACTGCACTCCAATGTAGCTAGCTGCTTAGTGGTTATGGGCTTTTTCCCATTATTATATTCTTTTAATGTGAAGAAAATATTTAAAAATTGAACTATGCAAAAACATGACAATAGCAAAAAAATAAGTTTTGTCCTCATTCTTACTCCTAGCAATCAGTGAGTTCTCTACTGTGATCATATACCTATGTGTAGGTGTGTGTATATATATACAAATACATGTATACAACTATAAATTTGGGATAACAATTACACAAATACATTGTTTTAGAAACTCAACACTGGCAGATTCATATTTAACCTAACACTGATTTTAGAAATGAAAAAAACTGAAAAGTACAGAGATGAAGTTACTTGCCAAGTATTTGACAACAAAGCCACAACCAGAATCTAGGACTTCTAGTCAAGGCATGTAATGTTATTAAAGCTGTATATTTCATAAAACTAAATTTAGCCTCTAAAATTAAAGGCCACTGATTCTAGTTATTGTTCCTGTGTGAGCATTAAGGAAGTTAAATCTGAATTATGGCTTAATCCCCTCATTTTTAGAAGCTTTATTTACTAAAAGGAGGTAGCTTAAACATGGCAATTTAAGAAAAACAACAAATTATGTCTATTTTAGGAAGCACACTTCTTTCTTTTAAAAATGTAAAGTTCAGGTGGCTAGGTCAGTTGAGCGTCCGGCTTCCGCTTAGGTCATGATCTCGCGGTTTGTGGGTTCGAGCCCCGCATCAGACTCTGTGGCTGACAGCTACCTCAGAGCCTGGAGCCTGTCTTCAGATTTTGTATCTCCCTCTCTCTCTCTGACCCTCCCCTGCTCACGCTGTCTGTCTCTCTCTCTCTCACAAAAATAAATAAAACATTAAAAATAAAATAAGATAAATAAAAATGTAAGTTCAATTAAAAGTCACTTAATTTTTAATTCAGTGAAACTTTACAAATTCCTTCCAATAAGACTTTGTGCCCTGATAAATAGCATTGTGTCCTTTGAAGGAGAAATAGAGAAGTAGCTAAAATTGTAGTATGTAAGACTACAGTTTGTAAACCATTGAACACAATGTAAACACATTTATACCAAATTATCTACATTTGACATATTTACACTACCTTCTCTTATTCATACTTGTTATGGATTTAGATGCTGTACTAACATAGTGAAAGAACTATCCCACTTGCTGTGTATTTATTTTTTACCTTTATTTGGTTGCAAGTGTTAATCGAAGTTTGTAAAAATTATATAAGCTTCTTGGCCTTGCTTTATGAAATTGTTTAAACTAACCTTAGGTTGCTACACATTGTATGTGCTTCAATAACCAAGAACTCTTAGTCGCAACCCTGATTTGCATTTGAACGTGATAGATTCTGAAAACTATTAACTACTGTTTCAAACAGTTTGGATCTGTAGAAGCAAAGGGCAGAGAAGTCCACACATTAGACAAAGCCAGTTTTAGATAGTAAAAATACTCTAACAATGAGCTTGGTTGTTACCTTTTAACGATAAGATTCATTAAATTTTAGATAAAATGTACTTAAATGTTTTCTTTTGTTATTTCACATTTGAAAATTCTCTTCCAAACTTATTTATGTATTTTTAATAATACTGACCTGTTTCTCTTTAAAGAAAAAATTTAAATAACAAAGTAAAAACGTGTGGCTACTTTCCATTGTCACATGATAGGAAAAAAGACAAAGACTGTTTTCACTACATAGTAATTTCCTATTTGCTGGATGATACGTGCAAGAACTCAAAGCCAGGGCCCTAGTAGTTCCTCTTACTAAAAGCATAAAAATCGTATGGTGACAGATGGTAACTACATTTATCATGTTAAGTATAGCTTAATATACAGAATTGTGCACTATGCTGTACACCAGAAACTAATCATTATATGTCAACTATACTTCAATGAAAAAGCTTTAAAACTATTTCTTATACTTGCCCACTTTATTAGTGATTGAGGTCAGATAAGTGAGGGGAAAATCAACATTTCTAGGGATCAAGAGCATCCTAAAAATTATATGACATCATGATCATCAACATAAACTGTACAGAGTGCATGTTTTCTAACACTTCAGTAATGAATTCTGACAAGACTAGCATAAGCTGGTGACTACACTGCTAACACCTGCCTTCTTTCTAGCACCTGGAAAGAATTTACTAGTCATCAATAAAGTTCTGATTACCACTAGACTTGGCTTGAAAGAACTGACAAGGTTCCTAACCACTTCAACCATTTCTCATGTGCACTTGCTAGCTCATTCTTTACTTTCCATGTTATTCCTTAAGCTGATTTCTACCTTCTAGTACTTTTCTCAGTGAATACATAGAAGGTACAAAAAGCTCAGCTTTTAGTGATGTCAAGAGGTAAGAAAGGGCCAAAGAGTTCCAACTTGAAAAGATTATGATTAAATATACAGATGTTTCTGTAAATTAAAGCCACAAGAAAAATTTTAATTTATCTGACACTGCACCATGTTATCCTTCAAAAACAAAACAAAACAACAACCAGCTGTATTCTTCTACCTACTTGTTGATTCCAAATAAGTATTCCCCCTTTGTCCTAGGGGCAGAGTGGGCGGAGCAATGTTTTGTAGAAACATCTAGCTGCTATGAATTACAGGTATAAATACTGCCTGAATAATACCTCCAACACTGAAAGGCCACCAGAGACCAGGATTGGCCACCCACCATAAATTTCCACTGACAAGATTCTGCTGAGATATTTAGCAAGTGTCATCTGATAAACTGACCTTGGCAGAAGACTACACAGAATTACAACAACCGCTTCAGATAAATCTACTCAACTTGCAGCAGTTACCTCCTGTTTTGAATATCAAATGTTCAGCGCTGCCAGGGAGAAAACAAAAAGGTGATAAAATTTAAAACTGTTACTGACAGTTTTCTTTTTTGTCTCCTGTAGATTGTAGATAGAGCCCCTAGTTTAGAACTAGGGGTTGAAAAGAAGGTGGATTTTGTAACCATTCTGTAATTAACACAGAGTGCCTTAAAATTT
Source organism: Cryptoprocta ferox (assembly GCA_028646485.1). Lineage (NCBI taxonomy): Eukaryota > Metazoa > Chordata > Mammalia > Carnivora > Eupleridae > Cryptoprocta > Cryptoprocta ferox. Next base: position 42,282,412 of record CM053566.1, read on the forward strand.
TCAGCTGGGGGGGGCGGGTATGCAGAAATTACGCCTACAATACTGGCTGCATAAAATTCGTTGTTCTCAGGGTTAGAACACAAACACTGCTAGCCCTCAAAACAAACTGACAAAATTATTTTCCAAATGCTTAGTAAAGAGGTGAGGATATTCTGAACTCTGTCAAGAATGCATCAACTACAATACTAAGACTTAAGTTTTTAGGGAAAACGCGTCACTGACTTTAGGTATTACCAACAACTACCCACAAGAGCCTAGTAGCTAAATGTGCTAATTCGAGCAGTCTCCACTTAATACCACATTGCCAACGGTTCAACTTCACAATATAGTCTGCGTAAAGCAAGGACTTTGAGAATGAAAAACTAATATTAACTAAATCAGAAAAACCCTTTTCAACGCCTTCTGCCAATCAATAGGGCCACCGGGTAAATGAATCGTTGTTTCTATTGTGCAGCTGCAATCTTTCATACTGTTTCTGAATCCCTTTGATAGTCTTCCATGCTTGCCGAAGTGACCACGAGGTACACTGTGAGAATGGTCACATGGACAGCTCGTGACTCTGTGATTCTCCACTGAGAATCTATCCTCTCCTCATGGTAGTAGGAAACGAAAAGTTATGATGCACACATCAAAGTACCGAGAAAGCACACAGCTGGTGGCTTGGTAGGGAACGCATGTAGCACCAGCACGAAGTCGTTGCACCCCGAGTGGAAGCGCAACAAACACCAACATCTTGCTACTTTCAACAACTAACTTCGTTGCAGCGTTGGAGAGCCGGCAGCCACAAGGAAGCCGAGCTCGGGATTGGAGCCCAGCATCACCACGACTCAGACCATCCTAGGAGACACGCGCGAAAGGCCCGCGCACGCCCCACCAAGGGATGCCAGGTCTTCCCTGCGCACCAGGCAGTGGGGAACGCGCTCGCACAGGAACCGGCCACGGAAACTGACCTACGCGGTCACCCGGGCTCCCAGAAGCTCCCGGGGTGGGGGCCACGACCGCAGGCTTCCCCACGTCGATGAAGCGGCCGGCACCGATTCTGGCTGGCACTACCGGAGGACTAGCGGCCCCACGGAAGGACAGTCTCCCCAGTCCCGGAGTCCGGAACAGGGCGAGCGCGAGGCAGCCAGGCGCGACTCCGCGAGGTGGCGCCGCCCCTCCACGCCGTCCGCGCCACGAGCGCGCGCGCGCGCCTGGATTATTTGCGCCGGGCCCGTGCGGCACGTGACCCGCGCGCCGGGGCCCCGCCCTCCCTCGCATGCCCGGGTCCCTCCTGGACTGCAGAGCCCCCGCCCAGTCTTTGCCAAGCAAGGGGTGCCAGGAGTTGCGAAGGCTCATGCTCTTCTCACCAAAGTCCTGACTCAGAAGAAGGGGTGGACCTGGTACTTGGGAGCTGTGGCGGAGAGAGGAAAGGCCCCCTCCCCGGCCGAAACGAATATAAATATTGGGCTAGTCCTCTGGAAAATTGTCATTAAAACAAATACATCACCCTGCTGCCCAGATTTTTTTCTTTCCTGCTTCGGTTGCCACTTTACCCATGGGAACCTAATTGGCTTTGTAAATTAGCTACACTACACCCTTTTTTCTTTTCACGTGTCAAAGGATGGGCTTAAAATGCCATACAAGTGTAACTGTTGCAAGATAGATACCAGCAAAGGATGCTTAAAGACATGAGGATTTACAAAGTTTCCTTCCCCTCCGCTCCCCCATCAAAAAATCTTTGATAAAGTCTACCTCTTCAGAGACTCGATTCATAACAGGTCTAGCCAGAAGACTTAATTATGCAGTCTTCAACATGAAAGTTCAAACTCTAGTATAATTGCAACTTAAATTATGCTTAACTAAAACAAAGGAAATGAGCATATGAAAACTTTTCCAACTTTTTTGTATTTTCCAATACATTTAATGAACCTTTTTGTAACGAAAAATTAGTAAGTAAGTATTATTTTTTAAGAGGCTGTAGTTTTCCTATCAATTCCATTTTGGAAACATGTATCGAGAACCTATTATAGGCTGGTTGGTCATTGTACTACATGTGATATACATCATGTGGCAGATTTCTTAGAATGCTTTTGGAGAACACAAGGAGCCTTGCTTGTACTTCCCCAGGCTAGCATCATCTCTTATTAACAAAAAAAGGCACTTGAGTAGTACAATACTTCAGCTGCAAAATGTGTGGTAACTGAGGCACTCATGTTTGCCTTACAAAGAACACCAGGGTTTATTTTCTAAGGATACTGAATTATCTTCACAGCCAAAGTAAAAATTGACCATTGAAATAATTTTCCACAAAATTCTATGAAAGGCTTCATTCTCACTATGACATTTAAATGCCTAAATTTACTACTCTCATTTTTTTTTTCAATTCACTGTACTCTCCTGAGTTAGTAAATGAAAACAGACCCTAGCCAAACAGGAGGATAGAGGTAGTAGAAGGTAATCATTACGTTTACTAATAAAGGAAGTTCCAATCTTTAGAAATAATTTAAAAAAAAATTTTTTTTACATTTATTTACTTTTGAGAGACAGAGAGAGACAGAGTGTGAACAGGGGAGGAGCAGAGAGAGAAAGAGACACAGAACCCGAAACAGCCTCCAGGCTCTGAGCTAGTGATATGCACAGAGCCCGACATGGGGCTCGAACCCACAAACCGTGAGATCATGACCTGAGCCGAAGTCGGACACTCAACCGACTGAGCCACCCAAGTGCCCCAAGCAAGTTCCAATCTTGATCACTAATTTTTCTGTATATTTACAGGAGCCTCTTTGGTATTTATATAAAGAATCTTTAGGAAAATATGTCTCTTTGGCATTTTTATGGCCAACTAGTAAGATGAAAACACAACAAAGGTGTTAACAATTCTTATTGTAGAACACTGCTGTCCAATGGAATTTTCTGCATGGGAATGTTGGAAATGATGGAAGTGTTCTTTAATTCTATCCTGTCCAATATAGTAGTGAGTATACAATAGTCACATGTGCCTACTGAGCTCTTAAAATTTAGCTAGTGTGACTAAAGATCTGAATTTTAAATTTTATTAAATTTTAATTAATTTTAATAGCCACGTGTAGCTAGCAGCTACCATATTGGTGAGTGCTGTTCGAGAACAAAGAAATCACTATATTTCCCCAATCATGGTATACTCTTTCTTGAGAAACATTTGGCAGATATAGAACCTCTGGGAGCAATAATTTCTCTAAACTCTCTTCTGAGCTTTTGACAAAGTACGTATTTTAATTTTACAGACAGAGCATGTGAAAGTAACTATATCATCCTTAGCTACAATGCATGTAAGCAGAGATAGAAGTGGAAGCTCTAGATGTATGGACAGGGGCCTTGGGAGTAACTAAGCTTTTGCCCTGCTGTTCGCATGCCTGCCGGACCCAACTGAAAAAAAGAAAGAAAAACAGAGGTGGCTCCTGTTCTTTAGGCCATGATCCATTTCAGAATTGCCCGTTTCCTGGTTCATACTAGATCCACCTGGTACTCTTTCCTTTGCTTGATCCAATAAACTTGGGAGCCCACAGCTTTCTACCACTGCTCTCCTCCCCACGTTCCAACTATTCCCTCCAGACTACGGTACCTGAGGTTTGTATCCCTGCAGTTTTGTCTTAAGCCTGAAACAGCCCAGAATGCACTTTGTGCATTCCATGTTTTAAAAACACTCCCCTGGTGCCAGTGTGACTTTGAAGTGCTGCAGAAGCACACTAAAGGCTTGTTAAATCTTATTAAAAGGAGGATTTTATAGACTGAGACTTTGGGGAGGGCTTAGGGTAATTACTGCCTGGAATGCTGAAAAAGTAGGTCAGATGTCACAAGGCTCCAGATCAATTGTTGAGGTGGGGGAAATTAACCCTCCCCTACACCTACAGATTAAGTACTCTGTAGTTATTATGAACTCCAGACCATAAATGCTATGAGGTCAGGAGGTTTTTCTCTGTCATTTGTACCATTACAGTTTATTTAACAGCTAAAATAAGGGAGTTGGCATATTTTCAGATTTCGAATATTTTTATCTAGACTTCATTCCGCGCTTGACCCTCTGTTCCTAGGGGTGACAAGTTACAGATGGCTGAGTAACTCAAGTTCCGTGAATGATTGATTTTGCTGCGTCTCCACACAAGAAGCTTAGAAAAGTCCCCTGTACCTATTGTTTTTTGGTGGCAAACAGTGAGCACTGACCCTGGCTAACTGAAATAGGGAATGTATTGCAGTATCAAAGAAAGCTGAAAATCAGGCCTGGCAAGGGCAGAGCTGGAGCACTTGCAGGGATAACAGCAGGAGGAGCTAGTCTATAGCCTTTCCAGGATATAAGAATAAGTTCTGATTATCTTTTTTTTCCTATCCTACCTGTCTTCAAAAGAGGGAAAATTATGAAGGAGAGGGAGAGACTGACTTTGGGCACCTTGGCTGACAATCCTGTAAGATTACCTTCCATAGGAGAAGTAGCTCCTCACCTACACACACACACACACACACACACACACACACAGAGAGAGAGAGAGAGAGAGAGAGAGAGAGAGAGAGAGAGAGAGAGAGTATCCTGGAGCAGTGCTATAACCAGAAGAAGGACCAATGGTTAATGGGCAGCCACCATCACAGAAATGCCCTTTACAGCCTCTTTTTTTTTTTTTAAATCAAGCCCTTCTTTTTCATAGGTTGTGACATAAGGATCCATGGGCAATATTTCCAGCTCCACTTTTAGCCCTTAACTCTATTCATCATGAACGCATCCCGTTTTAACATCCAGTGTACCTGACAATTAAATACTACCCCTTCTTTAAAGTTGCAGAATCTGGGGGCGTCTGGATGGCTCAGTAGGTTAAGGGTCTGACTTTGGCTCAGGTCATGATCTTGCAGTTCATGAGTTCGAGCCCCACGTTGGGCTCTGTGCTGCCAGTATGGAGCCTAGATCCTGCTTTGGATTCTGTGTCTCCCTCTCTCTCTGCCCCTCTCCTGTTTGTGCTCTCTCTTAAAAATAAACAAACATTAAAAAAAAAGTCACAGAGTCCGCCCTACCCAAAGTCCTGTTTTGAGAACTTGCTTATGCAACCTACTATCCTTGGCTCAGCAGAAGGCGCAGGGTCAAGGGGTAACTAAATGATGCCTTTCTATTAGGTTTACCAAAGATCTCATAGATATTCTTTGCCGGGCAGAAAAGGTCTTTACTGAGTAGCATTAAATGATCTAGATTCCCTCTGGGAGTATTTGACTGTGAAGTAGACAAGTACATTCTTTAGCCAGGGTCCATGCATAAAGGCATAGAGGTAAGTGAAGGCAGAGAACAAACAGAAACCATAGGATGGCAAGAAGGAAAGCAGAATAAAGGTGATCAGAAATAGGAACAAAAGTGGAGAGAGAATGATATAGACCCCAGAGTGCCAGAACACTACAGTAGGAAGCCAGAGTGAGGCTCCTTGCTTGAGAGGGCGCCAGGTGGCTGCAGGTGTATCTTCAACAACCTTTCAGAGCAGCACAGGTGTTACTTTCAACAAATCCTGCTCTTCATCCGATGAAACCTGAGCGCTGCTCTATTCCTTGAACCCAGAAAGGGCCTAATATATCACTCCTACCCCCTTCCCTGCATTCAGCTCTCGTTCTTCATCTCTAACAAACAGCCCTGTCAATACCACCCTTTCTTTTCAAGAACCTACTTGAGGGTCTCTACTCCTCCTTGCTCTTCTGAGCCTTCCCAAACATCCTCACTAACCTCCACTGTCCGTCCTGAGTCACCTTTCAACACCTGATACACCCAGATCCGAGGCCCTACTCTCAATGAGTTGCCATAGCATGAAACAGTAGTTCATTTACTGAAGTGAAGATCTCAGCATGGGGATTTGACGGACCAGTCTTTGGGCCTGAACTGGAAGTGTAGAACAAATCACAGACTCCTGGATCTTAGATTTGGAAGAGCCATCGGAAATCAGCTAGTCTAGCCTCAAACTTAAAGCCACATTGTCCTCAACCACATTCTGAAGAGGTATTTTCCCCAGCCCAGGCTGGGGAATTCCTGAACGGGCAGATCAGGGTTTCACAGTGCAGCTCAAACAGTTGCCCACCCCCCACCAGTACGATTACTGTTCGAAGTCCCCCCTGCGGAGGCAAATGCTGGCTCCACACAGCCCTCCCCTGCGGGTCCTCAGGATAAAGCCAAATACAGTAAGTTTAATTCCTCTTTACCAAGCCATTCTTCTAAAAAGCTTCAAGATGTGTGGGGATCAAAGAAGATGATATGTAGGGTAGTTTTTTCTGAACCTTAAAACACACTACAGAAGTGCAGTATCATTCTCTCCACTACTGTAAACACTTCTCACTCTTCTTCATACCCGAAGAGGGAAGATCCCTAGACTTCCAGTGCAGCTTGAAGGGAGGGCAGACTATACCACCCAGAATGCGCCACGTTGGCATGTGGATATTTTCAAGTTGAAGACACTGGGGATCCATCAGATTCAGGAAGAGACTTTTACTTCCCTCTTAAAAAAATTTTTTTTTAATGTTTATTTATTTTTGAGAGAGAGAGAGAGAGCACACGAGTGGGGGGGAGTGGCAGAAAGAGAGGGAGACACCAAATCCGAAGCAGTCTCCAGGCTCTGAGCTGTCAGCACAGCCTGATGCAGGGCTCCAACTCACCAACTATGAGATCATGACCTGAGCTGAAGTCAGACGCTCAACTGACTGAGCCACCCAGGCTCCCCTTCCCTCTTTAAAAAAAAAATTTTTTTTTAGGCTGTCAGCACAGAGCCTGACATGGGGCGCAAACTTACGAACCGTGAGTTCTGTCTGTCAGCACAGAGCCTGACATGGGGCGCAAACTTACGAACCGTGAGATCATCACCTGAGCCAAAGTCGACTGAGCCAGCCAGTGCCCCTACTTCCCTCTTAACTGCCTAAAATAATTTAGATCAGGGGCATGTACCAGGAAGAGAGCTGTGACTACAGAGAACATTTTATATCAGAAAAGACTTATCTGCATGGCGTGGCAAACATTTGTTTACCAAACATTTACTCTTTTCATCTTCTTGTGAACTCTCTTCCTCACTTTTGAAGCCCCAGACCCCACCCCCTTCTCCTTGGCTCAGGATGGTAGATAAGCCTCAATCACCTGACTGCAGCAGAGTCTCATATTTTTATGGGGCTCCAGTAAGTATAAAATTTGTTTTTCTCCTATTAATCTGTTTTATGTCAATTTCATTATTAGACCAGCCAGAGAATGTAGAAGGGAAGAAGAGAAAAGCTTTCCAACCCTACAAGCTCAAACCACGCTCCCCCACCCCCACCCCAACATGCCTATTGTTGCAAGTTCTTCTAGGGGAAAATGCTTTCTCCACACTGCTCTCACCTGTTGGTTTAATGATCCTGTCACATTTAAAGACAACTAGCATGAGCTGCCTTGATTTCCTTTCCTTGGCGTATATTCCAAGATGCTCTAGCCTGTTCTCACGTCCCAACTGGTCATGGCATTGTGATACAGTTTGTACTTTTTCTCTCTTAAAATTTAGTGCCTAGAATTAAGCAAATCACATCTGTTTCTAGGAAGCTAAAGAGAGTAATCTTAGTTAAGTCCTATTATATCAACTTTGCTAAACCTAAGGCCTTTTTCCCATCCCTAGTCTCTCTGACCTCTCTACTGCCCTCTGGTGGTAGCTAGTTTTTCTCAACTAAGAGTTGGAGAGATCAGAGACAGATTGGAGAAAGGGGCAAAGGAGTACAGCAAAAATGTGATACATTCATATACAAATTCTTGGCCTCTTGAAGTTTACAATCTAATGTTGGAGGCAAAGTATACAATGGAAACCAACAAAAAAGACAAGCCACCGTAACACCCCCAAGGATTTGGTAAGATCAGATCAGTGAGGACTAGAATAGAGAAGACATTTAGAAGAGGTGGCATTGACACTCAGCCTCAACCTTAAATAGGAAACACCAAGAAATGAGAAATGAGCACCTTTCACATAGTAATTGGAAAGATGCAGCAAAAACAAAATGTGGGAGTTTATTCTGGGCAAGAGCTTAAGTCTAGAAGCCGACTTAAGAATCACCGTCAAGTGCCCATGATAGGATTACCAGTGGAAAGAAGATTGGGATAATGACATGTAAAGATTTAACAGAGCAGAGAATGTGTCATTCATTGTGTGTTAACTAATTTATTCATTAGTCAGTAAATACACATTAACTTCATAAATGACATGATTTTGCGAGTGAATACATGCTCTTGGCTGGGGCAGAAAAGATACTTTTGACAACAGCCTTGCCTTCAGGAATTTAACAACCTAGTAATTCAGATGAGACAATATAAGATGTGTAAACCACATGGAAGGTATATCTAGAATGAGGACTCATAAGAAAAGTTTCGATAAAGGACCATTAAGAGGAGGAAAGTTTTGTTTTCCATCTGGGGTTATTTGTGAATGCTTTACAAAGAAGATGGCTTTTTAAGTCAAGTCATTAAGAGGGATAGGACTTGAAGCTGTGGAAATAGTTGGGGAAATGGCACGTGAAAGCTGATGAAATCATCTGAGCAAAACTGGGGGATGGCATACAAGACAGCACAGGACCTTACATGGAGCAGCCGTGCTGCAGGTGCGTGAGGCTGAAATGTGGATGGAATTCTCAGCTCTGCCTTAACAGTCTCCTCTCCTCCACCGGCAGCTCCGAGCTGGAGCTGGAGGGACAGAGTGGGGAAGGAGCCTTCGAGATACTCAAGGGTAGGTAACAGATGAATGGTCGAAAGCTCGAAGCTGAAGCCTGGGCTAAAGATATCAACCTGCCTCTGTGCAGAAGCGACTTGAAGCCATGAGCCTTACAGGGAAAGGCCCAGAGAGCAAGCAGAACCCAGTGAGAATAAACGGGACTGGGGCTGAGCTTTGTCTCCTGCCCTACCTCACATCCCTTACCTGACCCATGGCCCTGCACTCTCGATAGATGACTTCACTCTACCAAGAAAACAAAGGCCATTAGATGAGAACCCCCTGGAATTCTTACCTCCAGGCCAACAAGCTTACTGCATCTACCCATTTCTTATATTTCCTTTCTGTTAACGTGTCAAGGCAAGGGCCTGCACCCATGTTCTTGGCCCCTCCTTCTTCCCTCCTAGCACTCTCACTCCAACCACTCCCTTTCTCCTGGATCTTCAAGTGTTCTCACAGTGTGCCTGCCGCACAGGGCGTCTCTAACCAGTGCCATCTTTTGCAAACCTACCTGCCAGAGAGTAGTATCCTTTCTCTCTTTCCTCCCTCCCAGTTAAAATTAAACTCCTTGATAGAGTGGTCTATAAGGACTCTCTCCATTTCCTCTCACTCTCTCTCTATTCCACACACTGCCACTTCTGTTCCTGCTACTCTACTCGATAGGCTCCCACTGAAGACACCAAAGGCCTCCTGGTTGCACAACCCAATGGACCCTTATGACTCCTAACTTTATTTGCTCTTTGGCAGCATTTGACACCAATGACCCTTTCCTTCCTCCTGGGAATGCTCTCTTCCCTTAGTTTCCCTGAGCTCCTTATCCTTGGCCCTTTCCTTAAATGTTGCAAGTTCTGCCCTAAACTCTTCCGCTCCTCATACCCTTCCTGGGTGAGGGCATGTGTTCCCTCTGTATGCTCATGTCTCAAACCTATAACTGGGTCCCAACATCACACCCGACTCACATACCGATTCATCAAACTCAGTATAACTAAAGGGGCAGTTTCTCCTTCCCCACCCCCCACCCTGCAGGCTGCTCCCCTCCTTACATTCATTCTCTTTCTCAAGTGGCAAACATTTTTGTCTCTCTTTCTCCATTCTCCCCAACCTATCTTTTCCTCTCTCCACCCCCCATACCCAACTCTAATCCATTTTATAGTCAAAGTATGTTTCCAAATTTTACACCTGGTCAAGTAATACTCTTTCTTAGAATTCTACTCTGCCTTTTAATTGCTTTGGGATGGAGTCCAAACTCCTTAGCACTACAAAGGCCCACAACGTCCTGATTCATGTCTCATTATCACCGTGGTATTTTACACTTCAGCAATCATGAACAACTTTCAGTTCCCTGCATTGACACAGTCTCTGATGCTTTCAAACCTTTGCCATCTTCTCTTGTGCCTTGAACTCTCCTCCCCAGCTTCCTCATCTTGCTGAGGCTTATGTTCCACACAGTCTGAATTTAGAAATCACTTTTCTCTAACGGTCCTTTCCTGACTCATTATGACTGGATTATGTGCCCCTCTTACAGGCTTTCTGATTTACGGTGTACTTATACCCATGACGACCTTTATCACACTGTGCTACAAAGGCCTCTTTATTTATCTATGTCTTTCTTCAAACTAGAAGTATGCTGAAGGCAGGGAATGCCTGTTTTACCAGTTTCCTCCCCTTATGTAACACAGTGGATAGATAGCACACATTAGGAAATCAATAAATACTTGTTGAATCAATGAATGAACTGGGACATTAAAGTATGTCTAAGATATTTTATCCAAGGTGGGAGGCAGTCGATGAAATGGAATATACACAAAATTTAGAATCAGAAAATCAGATTGAATCCTAGCCCTCTGCCACTTAACCAGGTGTCTGACCATCAACAATTCATGGAACTTCTCTGAATAGAGAGCTGACCAGAGGCCAGGCACTGCACTAGCTGCCAGCAATGCAAGGATAAAGAAAAACCTAGTAACTGCCACCAAGAAAGTCAAGTCCAAAACAGTGTATGGTAGGAGGGAGGGGGAAGGAAAGAGCATTCCAAGCAGAGGGAGTAATGGCAGGTAAGCAATCATGTGCCTCATTGTGGGAAGTGACAGTGGTCCAGTAAGGCTACATCTAAGGTAAAGACCAGGCAGCTGGAGAGTCAGGATGAGGAGACGAGACTGGAGAAATCCATGGGAACCACATCATGGAGGGTCCTTTAGAGTGTGTCATAGAGTTTGAGATTCATCCTCAAAACCACAAAGTTAAAACCTGATAGTCTCAATGCTGGATGTCTATCACGGAAAGAGAGAAGTCTGGTGGCAAGGTGGGAAAGGGTCTACAGGCAGTATTGTGTGAGGCAAGAATGCCAGTCAGGAGGCTGTCAATGTAGTCCAGTCAAGAGATCACAGTGGCCTGAACTTTGGCAAGAACTGTGAGGATGGAGAAAAGAAGCAGTTAACTGATTGATGGCAGATTCAGGTGACAGAACACAAAGAGCCTGGCGACTGACTACACAAGGAAGAGTAAAGATGCCACAATACTGGTGCCAGCAGTTGGCCTACGGGCGATGCAGAAGATGGGAAGGCTTTGGGACAGAGGACTGACATGACCCAAGTGACGCTTTAAGGGCAGAGTTCTGTCAGCAGGGAGGAGGATGGGTAGAGAAAGGGTCTGGAGTCAGGAAGATGAGCTGAGAGGTTCCTGCCATAGACTGAAGTGAGATGAGAGGGCCTGAACCATGAGCAGTGAGGGTAGAGGGGAACAGGGAATCACAAAAGGCAGGGCTTGGCAGGTAGACCAGCCCTGTAGTACCTCACCCCCAGCAGAGTAGAGAAGGGCACAGAAAGGACTGAGCTCATCAACGCACAGTCCAGAGCCATCAGTCTGGGATTTGGAGCTAAGGAAAGAACAAAAACAGGTGGGTAGAGTGGTGTGAACTGCATGAGAGGGACTGATCTGTCTCTGAAAGCCAAGCAGAATTGAGCCTTGATTCAGTAGGAAAAGATAAAACTTTAAAATATTCCAGGGCACCTGGGTGGCTCAGTTGGTTGAATGTCTGACCCTTGATTTAGGCTTGGGCCGTGACCCCAGAGTTGTGGGATTGGGCCCCATGTGGGGCTCCCCGGTGAGCATGGAGCCTGCTTAATATTCTCTCTCCTTCAGCCCCTCTCCCCTGCTTGCACACACACACTCTCTCTCTAAAACTAAAAAAAAAAAACAGTAACTTAAAAATATTCCTGAACAAAGTAGCATTTAAGGAATAACACCAGATCTAGAATGCACAAAGGCAGAAACAGGACTTGAGTGAGGAAAGAAAGGATAGAGGCAGCAAGGAGACTGTGGTGATCATTCAAATAAAATATAACCCTCTGAGAAAGTAGTTATGACCGAGGAAGGATTTAAGATATTTGTCTCCTCTACTGTGAGGCGTAAAGGAGAGGAAGCAACTGACATACAGTGATGGCACATAACACATTTTATGTGTTTACGTGTTTACCTCCATCAGACTATGGGCTTCTTGAAATCAGAAAACATGTCTTATCTTTCTATCGTTACATAGTGCATTTTATGGCACAGATCCAGGCTCACAAATACTCTGAAATGACCAACTCAAGGAATAAGTAACTTGGAAGGGCAGGGTACAGTTAGTCCCCCCTTATCTGTGGGGGACATGTTCCAAGACCCCCAGTGGATGCCTGAAACTACAGATAGTGCCCAACCCTATATGTACTACATTTTTTCCCGCATGTACATGCCCGTGATGAAGTTTAATTTATAAATTAAGCAAAGGAGGAAATGAACAATAATAATAAAATAATCATAATATACTGTAATAGAAGTCATATGAATGTGGCCTTTCAAAACATCTTACTGCACTGTACTCACCCTTCTTCTTGTGATGATGTAAGAAGACAAAATGGCTGCGTGATGAGGTGAAGTGAGGTGACTGATGCAGGCGCTGTGACGTAGCATCAAGCTATACAAGGATTGACCTGCTGATGCTACATCAGAAGAAGGACTATCTGCTCCTGCATGGCAGCTGACGGCAGGTAACTGAAGCCATGGGGAGTGAAGCTGCGGATTAACAGGACACTAGTGTGTATATGAAAGCAAGATCGTTTGGGGAAGGTTTTGAATTTGGCTGTGAAATTTTCAGTTGAGGGTGACATCTAAAATATCCACTTACGTTATAGATAATGTAAATGTCATACAGATACAGAGAGAGGAAGTGCTCAGAAGCTCAACAGAGAGAAGGACCCTGGAGGGAGGCACATTAGGGAGCCATCAGTGTCAATCATTCCCGTCGGGCCCCCTACAGCCATCTGGCATCTGAAACAAATAATCACTGGAGCGTCAGGGGCCTCATATTATAGTGCAGTGTGGTGGTCCACTCTGAGCACTCATTCAGACATCCATGTGCTTCTACTGTGAACATCACCACTGTCAATGCAGACCCCAGGGTTACTGCAGCAAAAAAGAGCATAGGGGATGGTACTGGAGGTGTTATGGTTGGGGCTAAATGGGTTTATACTGCTCTACCCACCTGTTTTTTGTTCTCTCCTTGGCTCCAATCCCCAAATTATTTTTTATTTATGTATACTTTTATTTTTTAATATTTATTTCTGAGAGAAACAGAGACAGAGACAGAGAAACAGAGTGCAAGCAGGGGAGTGGCAGAGAGAGGGAGACATAGAATCTGAAGCAGGCTCCAGGCTCAGCGCACAGACCCCAACATGGGGCTCGAACCCACAAACCATGAGATCGTGACCTGAGGCGAAGTTGGATGCTTAACTGACTGAGCCACCCAGGTGCCCCTCCCCCACCAAATTCTTTTTTAAATATTTATTTATTTTTAACACAGAGAGACAGAGAGAGAGAGGGAGAAGGGCAGACAGGATCCCCAGTGGGCTCCATGCTCACAACAGAGGGGCTCAAACTCATGAACCATGAGATCATGACCTGTGCCAAAGTTGAACACTTAACCGACTGAGCTACCCAGGCACCACCCCAAACCCAAGACTGATTGTTGTTCTGGACTGTCCATTTGCTTTTCAATCCATTCTCCGCCCTTCTCTACTCTGCTCTGTGAACTAGAATCGCAGTAGTGGGAAGGAGAGAGAACGGGTATACAAATGAGTAGTTGGCAGAGAAATCTGCTTGGCATTGTACAAAGATCATGCTTAATGGCCCTACGCAGGGTGACAAGAATCACTTGAGATAACCAATTGTAGGTTGCAGGAGATGAGAGAGAAGAAAAATTGGTTTAAATACCTTTAGAAAAAGTATGTAAGACATCTAGAGTTTTGCTGAGTTTTTAGTTCAGTTCAATGGTAAGAACTGAGTCTTACTAATACTCATATATCCAGCAACCATAATGAACTTTCCACACAGCAAGCAGCAAAAAATATTGACTAAGGTGGAGAATGAAACTTCATACTGTTTTCTGTATGAAACATTGTGGAGATGTTTACTGTAAATGTTTATTAATTATACAGTTCTTTATACTCTATAATAATGTTATAATAACATATTATAACCTAAAATAAAAATATTTATTGAATGTTTACTATGTGCCAGGCAATATCCTAAGCTCTTTACATAGATTACATCAATTTTTAATTTTTTTAAACTTATTTTGAGAGAAAGAGAGAGCACTGTACTGTCAGTGTGGAGCCCAATGCAGGACTTAAACTCACAAACCATGAGATCATGACCTGAGCCAAAATCAAGAGTTGGACACTTAACTGACTGAGCCCCCATAGATTAGATCATTTAATTTTCATGATACTCCTATAAAATAGATACTATCATCATCATCCTCATTTATGGACAAGGAAACTGAGGCAAAGAGCAGTTAAGTCACACAGCTAAGTCATTGGCAAAGTCAGTATTTGTACCTAAGCATTCTGGCTCTGGAACCCTTCCAGAGTACATGAAGAAACTATATACCTATTGCAGCTTAAATGTATATCACATCAACTTCACAAGATATGCTAAACATGGCCTGGCTATTGCTAATAATTTTGAATCTCTTCAACACAAATTAGAATAATTCAGTGTGCTACACATAGTTGAAAAAAGCACAGTTATATAATTCCCTTTATTCCTTCTTAGCCTTCTTGGAAATGAATTGCATAGTGCTTTGTATCCAGCACAAAAATAGGCCTTTAATATTTATTGAATTCAACCAAGCTAGTAAGTTTTCATTAGCTTTGTAGGAAAACGTATCAGAACACATTAAAAACAAATAAGCAAACAGAGGTAGTAAAATATACAGTCGATATAAACACAAATTATCATTATTGCCTCCTAGATACAAATTTTGGCTAGCTTCTGGGAAATGATTCAATGAATATCTTTAAGACTACAATTTAAATGGTCACTAACTGCAGTAAAGCACGTATTTACTGAGAATGCTTTCTTTGAAAGCTTCAGAGTGATTTCCAAATATACTATAGTATTTTTTTAAGTCTGTTTATTTATTTTGAGAGAGACAGAGACAGCGTGAGTGGGGGAGGGGCAGAGGGCGAGGGAGAGAATCCCAAGCAGCCTCCACACCCCCAGCTAGGGAGCCTGATGCGGGGCTCAAACCCACAAACCATGAGATCATGACCTGAGCCAAAATCAAGAGCTGGACGCTTAACAGACTGAGCCACCCAGGCGCCCCAGTATTTTAATGAGCATAAAAGAGCTATATTCAGTGATATTCTTTTCATATATACAGGAAGCTTGGACCTGGACATTAAAACAAAAGTTCTGAGAAGATACCTTACAATGGCCATTGTATGAAGATGATCAAAAGACCTTGTTTTTTCAGGTTCTGTTTCTTGAAGGTAATAACAATCAAAATTGGCAAGGACAAGAATATCTTTGGTACATAACTGGACAGATAAAATCAGATTTGAGCATTTCAGTCTCACAGGATTCTTTAGTTAGAATTCAAAAGGCCATTCATTCTACAGATAGTAGTTTCCCAGCCTCTCAGATCAGGTACCCTATCAGAGGGTGACCTGGCAACCCCAGAGGTGACTTGAAATGGCTGTGCCATCAGGCATATGCTTTGGCACCACCTCACTTCCCTTTGTGAGCCTCTCTGTCCACCTCTATTTGAGCCCTTTCCCCAAGCACCTAACTTATGCATCCTTTCAACTAATATTTATTGAGGACATACCTTATGATGGGGCTGCTTTTGACGTTGGAGACAAGCAATGAATGAGAAATTGATACCATGCCCTCACAAAGCTTATATACATATACATATACACACATAAATACATAAAGACAGGTCACACACATTAAAAATATGTTGTTATATAATTGTTGGATACTGATTCATACTGTGAAGAACATTACGCAAGTGGGAAAGGAAAAAAATCACCCATTTGCTGGGAACTGGTCTGGAACTTAGAGCTAGATGGTGGGATTCTCCCACTAAACGGAACCATTTTGTGGCACATCTACATGAGATAAGACCACTCTGGGATTGTGATAGAAACAATGACAACAAAATACTACCCTCTAGTCATGTCTAAGCATAGACAAAACCAAGTACCCTGGGCAAACCCCTAAAATGACCAGACAGCCCGTCGCTCAGCTACCACAAGTGAATGCTGCTTCTTTACTAACTGCAGCTTCAGCCCCACTCTGCTCCTTCTGCCTCTAAGATAAAATTCGCTAACACACGCAATCTCAGAATGACTCCCACTTCCTAACAGCCCCCAATCCAGAGTAAATCCCATTTCCTTGAAAAAAGCCCAAACCCTTAACATGTCCCACTGTAGACTTTCTTTGAGATCTCCCCTGTTTTGCCAAGATATGCAATCCCGCTTGCTGGCAGGGGCATCTATAAACCCAATTTTGTTGGATTACAATGTGTTCCCAGTGGTCTTTCATTAACAGGCATCAATAAGAGGGAGAGGGAATAATTCTTTAGTTAGGATGGTCAGGGAAGTCTTTGATGAAGAGGTGTTGTTCTAAGAACTGAAAGGTAAGGGGACAGTCATTTGAAGATTGGGGGAAGAACATTCCCATCAGAGGAAAAAACAGCTTCTGTTTTTAAACATTTTTAAATTTCAAGTACATCATCTCCTTTGAACACTAATTTTGGGGTGGGGGGAGCTAATCCTATTCTCATATTCTACTTCTAATCAAGAAAATCTTTTGGGTGCGCCTGGGTGGCTCAGTTCGTTAAGCATCTGACTTCAGTTCAGGTCATAATCTTGTGGTTTGTGAGTGTGAGCCTTGCGTCGGGCTCTGTGTTGACAGCTCAGAGCCTGGAGCCTGCTTCAGATTCTGTGTCTCCCTATCTCTTGCCCGTCTCCCCACCCCACCCCACCGCCTGCTGTTCACACTGTGTCTATCTCCCTCAAAAATAAATAACGTTTAAAAAAAGAAAGAAAGAAAAAGAAAAGCTTTTGGAGAAAAAGAAATCTGAGATGTCACGCAAAGAAGTAAGAAATAGAACATGGAGGCAGCGTCAGTGTGTGTGATGCTGGGGAAGTCTTAGCCCTGGGTTTACTCCTATTCCCACCTGGGACCCTGTTCTCTGTGGGCTCTATCTCAGTCCTTTCCAAGGTTTTAACAGGCAATTAACAATAGAACTGGTAGCCATCCCTCCTAGAAATATGTTCATTAAGAAGAGGCTTCTTGAAAATAAAATAATCAAAAAGATTTTGCCAAGTGGGAAATAAGGTCCTTCTTAATACTAGACCAGCAATAGATATAATTGTGACCCTGAACTATTATCGCCAGGAAGACATGAGATATAATGATGCTTAATGGGGGTAGTACTTATCAAAGAGTGGTCTAGTAATGCTACTGCTCCAAGATTTTAGGGAGTTGGAAAGGCAAGGTAGGGATTCCTTAGTCAAATTCTCTGAAATTTGCTGAAACTATTACCCTCTCTTGGAGATTTATATTGCACATTAGAATATTAAGGTCTCTTGAAAGATCTAACATAAAATTATCAGATGAAGTGTGTTTAGCGCAGTGATAATAAACTTGATTGACCACATAACACCTCCTCCCCTTGACCACTTGAGGGATTAATTTCTGTGGCCTACACATTTGTACATGCTGTTACTGGGAAATCAACCACTGCCCTAGAAGTCGTTGAAGTGGTTGCACAACGTGTCATAAGACAGGGGTTCCTGTTTCTTTCTTTTTTTTATGTTTTTATTTATTATTGAGACAGAGAGAAACAGAGCATGAGTGGGGGAGGGGCAGAGAGCGAGGGAGACACAGAATCTGAAGCAGGCTCCAGGCTCTGAGCTGTCAGCACAGAGCCCGATGTGGGGCTCGAACCCATGAACTGTGAGATCATGACCTGAGCCGAAGTCAGCTGCTTAACAGAGTGAGCCACCCAGGCGCCCCCAGGGGTTCCTGTTTCTGAAGTGGGAGTGCTGACTTGCATTGGTACTGACCGGGTCCACACAGCTCCACTGCAGATGAGCTCCCACAGTGCAAGCTACACGTCACCTTTCCGTTCCCTTCATATCTCCTGAAGTCAGCACATGCCTGGTGCCACTAGCTTCTGTGGCACTAATTAGACTGTTTGCCAGCTAATCTTGCCGTGTTACTTATGGTGACATTATATTCAGAGATTTCTTTCCTTCCTCAATTGCTTCCTAATCGTGACTCCATTTCCTTGAATATTTCTTTGACACAGCTTCTCCATAAGACTTGTATTTTAATATCCGGCATGTTAATCTCCGTTTGTACCTTTATTACTTTTCTTGGCCGCATTTGGTCAGCTGGCAGAACACAAATAAATGGCATAAGCAGAACCTGTAACCTTAGCATTCATTGGCCTGTAGTCTGCCACATTGGCTTTCATGACAGGGAGTGTAAGATAAGCACAGAGAAATAAGGGAGAGGCTTATTATTAATAGTATGCCAAGATGGGTTGTGTTTTGTTTCTTAAATATTTTAAGGACATATTTTCCTAAGAAAAATTTTTCAGAACTAGATATCACTGTAAGTCAATACTGCATGGGCAGAATTCACCTGTGTTACAGTGTATCCCAAAGCACCTTGTGCTGGTCTGGGTACTGGAGAGGCAGACCCCAAAATGAGGTTAAATATGCAAGAAATTTATTGGAAGAAATACCTGTGAACGAAAATAGGGAGGGAGCCTAAAGAGGCTCAGAGAGCCAACTGATACAAATCTGACCCTGAGTGAATGGGGAAATAGAAGGAGAGACGGTGGAAAGTTGTGTGGCACTATGTCTAAGAAAAGTTCAGCAAGGTCTTCAGGGGAACCCTGGAGCCCAAGTTCCCCATCAGAGGAGTCTTGTCTCCTAAGAACGGGCCAGTTTGTGTAACTCTGCTGAGAGCAGCCCAGGGGAAGCATAGCCTTAGTGCAAATGAAGTAATGGATCCCAGAGCACAGGAGCTGGGGTCTTCGGTCAATTACTCTCCCTGCTCTTTCATATCTGAGAGGCACTTCCTCATGGGTGTCACACAAAATTCTCAAAATGTAACGTACGTACAAATCACCAAGAACCTTATTAAACTGTAGATTCAATAGGTCTAGGTGGGACCTAAGTTTCTGTATTTCTAACAAGTTCTCAGATAATATGATGCTGTTGGTCCACACACCTCACTTTGAGGAGCATGGTCCTACAGAATGTTTGGAAGCACCCTCTTCAAACTAAGTATGATTATGGATAATCCTTCATAGGGTTAATTCCTTAATCTGATGTGACAACCACCTCTGTCATAGTCAGATGTATACCCTTACAGGTTAGGGTTGTGGGTTTTCCCCCCCATTCACATAACTCATTCTCCTTTGCCTCTAATATCACAGTTGTCAATCTCATCTTGTCACACTGCTTGTAAAACCTGCCAATGATCATCTCTATACCTATATGCAATCACTTTTGGTACCAAGGCAGGGCTTTGACCCTTTGTGATCTCAATAACATCCCTTCTCCCCTCCAATTATCAATTCGGACAGTTTATGTCTCTTAATCTTTTTTTTTTTTCCTAAGTAGGATCCATGCCCAACGTGGAGCTTAAACTCATGACCATGAGATCGAGCGTCACATGCTCTACCAACTGAACCAACCAGGCACCTGCTTCTTAATCTTAAGCCAAAAATTTCAAGCATCTCCTATCAACCATATTGCACTCTGAAGTCCATCCTACATAGAAGCTCTGGTGCAGCCAGTCACCCATCTTTCTTGGTGAGAAGTCTGTGGGACCTGGTCACATGCATCTCCACTAGGTCACCTGAAGCCTTTTGCAGTTATCACACTAACAGCATGTAGCCAGACACATAGTGTTAAACACATCTGCTCTCTTCCTTCGCTCTAGTCCCTGGCCTCTTTGTATATCTTAATTCTATACACAGTGTTTATTGTATAAAAGAGCAGTTTTCATACTTTTTTTTTAAAACCCATGGAATTCTTTCATCAAAGGAAGCTTAAATAAAATAAGTTGGCTCGGTCTTCACTAGAAAAGTGGGACAGAGAGAGGTAACCATAAACATTCCTTGTGTGTTAAGGTGCCGAAGCATCATCACAAAAGCTATGGGCAGCAAGTGAAGGATTTTAAGGAAGAAAAAAAGCCATGATCAGACTCTAACATTGTGAATGATTACTCTGGCAGATGCGGGGAGGTTAACTTGAAGAGGGTCCAGATGGAATCAGAAAGACAAGGAAGGAGGATACAAGGAACATAAGGGATATAGAAATCAGAATCATCAGAACGTGCTGTTTGGGTGTGAAAGCAGTGAAAGACAGGGGTACGTCATGTCTCCCAGGTCTCATGCTTGGGCAATTAATTATTGACGCAGGGGTGCAAGGGTTGCCAATTCCTGAACTGGGGAAGACAGGAGGATAAGAGGTTTAGGGAGAAAGGCACTGAGTTTGGTTCTGAACATACTGAGTTTGAGGGAGATATCTAGTAACCAACATTCTGGGTAAAGTGATGTGGAAATCAGAAGAATCTGGCTTAGGGACCACTCTTGGATTCAAGTCTATGTTACTGTTTGAAGACCATTCTCAGCCTCTGCTTAGGCAACTGTTCTAAGTTCGTATGAAGTAAAACCTTTTCAACTGGGTTGTCTATAAAAGTTTTGCTTTTTTCCAAGTTTTTTTCCCCTGTTTTACGAAACAGTTGTCTGCTACACTTATTACTTCAGTAACTATTTATTTCCTTCTCTTCCAAAGTGCTCTTTGCATGTCTAAGTTTGGGGTTCTCTGTATCCAACACATACTTAAACATTCAGTGCAATAGGGAAGGTTTTATTCTGTTCCTTTTGGCAAAGAATCATTTCTGTTCAGGATTGAGCTCAAAAGAAAAATTAAAGGCTCTAGCTAAGAAGAAATAAGAATTACAGCTGACCTTTAAACAACATGGGGGTTAGGGACGCCGACCCCCTGTGCAGGCAAAAATCCACACATAACTTGACTTCCCAAAAACTTAACTACTAATAGCCTACTATTGACCAGAAGGCTTACCGATAACATAAACAGTCGATTAACATATTTTGTATATGCATTATATACTGTAGTCTTACAGTAAAATAAGCTATGGAAAATATTAAGAAAATCATGAAAAAAAACCCACATTTACAGTATTGTACTGTATTTGTCCAAAAAAGTTCATGTGTAAGTGGATCCCTGCAGTTCAAACCCATGTTGTGCAAGGGTCAACTGTAATAAAAAATCATGGGTGTAATCTGTAGAAGGTAAAATAGACTGGGTTACTGTGATATATAGTAAGAGAGGTACTATGTATAATAAACTGCATATAGTGTGCTTTGTTTAGACCGCTAAGTTGTGCTGTGCATTGCTTTCCATTATATTTTAACACGGTAGTTTTCAAATTTGGGTTTAGTCTTTGAGGGGCCCCTGTGGGGGGAGGGAGGGTTGTTGGGTTACTTGGACTTCAGACCCATCACCACTATTTCAGCCAGAATGACCTAATTGGTTTTACATAAACTTTCATTGAAGGAAGGATTCTATGTTTTTTTTTCTTTTTAAAAATTTATTTATTTTGAGAGAGAGAGCACGAGCAGGGGAGAGGCAGAGAGAATCCCAAGTGGGCTCTGTGCTGATGTGAGGCTTGAACTCACAAACCGTGAGATCATCACGTAAGCCAAAATCAAGAGCCGGATGCTTAAGTGACCAACTGAGCCACCCATGTGCTTTTATGACCTTTTTTTCTTTTAAGCTATGAAAACCACTATTTTATGCAATAGAAGCTGTAAGAAATGTGAAGAGGTCAATGAAGGAAGAGTTTAGAGGGAAGGAAGAAAGTTTTTTTTTTTAAAAGACTTTAACAATAGATGGCCATCTAGGTAGTATGAGGAGGCTAAAGCAGAAAGTTTCAAGCAAACTGGATATGCGTGTGGCCAACCCCATAGCACTTCCAGGCAAATTCCTCACCTAGTAGAGAAATACCATGATAGACTGCCTAACCATGGACTTTGGGGCCCAACTTAGTTGGAAGGAGGGGCTAGAAACTGTTTTGGCCCGAGATGAAGAAAAACATACTGTCCAAACCAAATAATTAGAAGGAGGAAGCCCTCCAAGCCCTTTCTTGGAGCCAAAATGAATGCACACCCGCAGACTGATGGAGACAATCAAAAAGCGGTTATTCGAGCCATGTAACAAGAGGAGGTTAACAGCTGTGATGTCAGAGGCAATGAACTGCAAGAAGTTTCTTAAATGGGCCACAATTTTTCTGGCAACATTTTTCTTACCATCTGGAACAACTATCCTCCCCTTCTTCAATTAGCTAACATCTACCTGTTCTTCTATAATTCAGTGCAAGCATTTTCTGGAACAAGAAGCCCAGTAAAATTTGGATGGACAGGCAGCTGGGTGGCTCAATTGGTTAAGTCTCCAGCTTCAGCTCAGGTCATGGTGTCCAGGTTCGAGGCTCGAACCCCTCGTCAGGCTCTGTGCTGACAGCTCAGAACCTGAAGCCTGCTTGGGATTCATGTCTCCCACTCTCTCTCTCTCTCTTTAAAAAAAAAAAAAAAAAAAAAAAGGCTGGACAGCCTTTCTTTGTGCTACTAACACAACAGGACACAATTCTAGCCCACTTTAATCTTAATTTACTTTTGTTGCTCCACATCTTAGCTCCTTAAAGGCAACGCATTATGTCTGAAAATGCATCATCTTTAAAGCTTAGCACAACAAGAGCCTAACAAATATCTGAATTAATAAATCCACAATGCTAAGATCCGCTCAAAGTAATTTAAGCAGAATTCTTTACAAGTACTTAAGTGGTGCACACTTAACTCAGATAAGTTTTATAGGGGAATTAAAACATGCCCAAAATTAAGAAAGAGGAAAGAGACGAAGAATGTAATACTTTGAGGTTTTGTTTGTTTGTGAAGAAAGTGAAGCAAGAGGGGACAAAATGCCTGTTGAATATTATGTGGCTTGATTACAATAGCCATACAATTCACAACTAATGTATTGGAATATAGGTGTCGGAATAGTGGGGTGGAGAACTGACCAAATTGATTCAAATTTTTTTGGGTAATGAAACAATGACCATTACACAGGCTGGCATAACTAGTGTCTTGTACAAAAGGCGCTTTTAGGTAAAATGTCCATGAACGCTAAAACAACAACACACACACAAACCTCAAAAGCTATCACAATACAACAGTTGAGTGGGTAAGTTTTCCTGCACTCTTTCAAAATGCCACCCTGCTGTCTCCTCTCGTTTTTGGAAAACCAAACACATCCTTGCCGAGATTAGACAAAATACCTTAAAACACGTTTTTAAAAATCCAGAAAACAAAACAAACCAAAACCCTGCCTTGAAATGCAAAGCCGAGTCTGAGCTGTGAACCGCGGTCGAGTTCCTCCCTGGGACGTGGCAGTAAACCCGACTCCCCAAAGTTTCCCGGGGACTCCGGGGTATACCGCGGCCGCAGTGGGCGACCTGAAGCCCCCAGCCCCGGCGTTTCCAGGAAACGGTGGCCAGAAGCCCTCCAGCCGCCTCTGTCGCGTGACGGCTTTCCCGGACGCCGCTAAGGGGCCAAGAGAACGCGGGCGCCAAGCAGTGAAAGGAACCCCGGGTACGGAGACCCCTTTGCATCGCCTGGCCCGCAACCCGGAAGCAGATGCGGGCTGCGCGGCGCGTCCCGGGTTGCGGTTCCGGGTCGACTGCGCCGCAGCCCGTGCACTGCTTGCAGCCGCAGCGCCCCGCCCCCGCACTCCGGACCTGGGCAGGCGGCGGCCGCCCGGCTGCTCCCGGGGCCACATGGCTGAGGGGGACGCAGGGACCGACCAGAGGCAGGTGAGGGCCCGGCTGGGCGCCGACCTCCAGGTTCGGCTCGGCCTCGCCTCGCCGTCCCGGGCCTCCTCCGCCGAGAGGCCCTCTGCCCGGGGCCGCCCCCATTCCCGCCCGCACCGTCCGGGCCTCCTGGCGCGCCGTTTGCTGCACCGCGTTCCATTTTCTTGGCGCCTGTTCGCGGATCGCCCTCCCGCCGGCCGCTCCCGGGCGTCGGCATGCTGGGCCTGCTTCCGACGGTGTCGTCGTCAACCATCAGCACGCGACGGAGCAGCTCCGGGCCGGCGACAGAAATCCGGGTTCTGCTTTCTGCCCTATCGCCGCCGGGTCACCTTGGACAAGCCACTTATCTCCAGTTTCTGCCTTTGCAAAATGGGCAATAATAACACAGACCTTGTAGTTCCTTGAGGGCCCGCTGGATCTTACTCTTGATAGTGAGCTTTCCCTAGTCCATGGCTCACGTGGGGGCTCTTAAAAGCTTTTCCTCCTGGGCCGTGAGGCCAAAATGAGATGATACAAGGTTGCATACTTTGATTCCCCTTTTCACCTTTAGATCCTGTAATTTTTCCTTTTTAACCTCAAACCAAAGAATAATTTCCGAAATGTGTTTAGGATTTGATTACCAAAAAAAAAAAAAAAAAAAAACAACCCACAATAAAACAACCACCCAGTCCTGTGCTTTAATCCAAAAGAAACAAAGGAGATATTAAGCAGGACTGTATGACTAGTGTATAGCAAGGATACTGGGGAGTGGGAGTGAGGATGACCTCCTAAGAAATCTTTTCCGCTTGTAAGTGATGCTGTAGGGTATTGGAGTGCGTGTATATTTTGGCTCACTCATGGCCAAGAACCCAGTAATGTGGCAGGAGGCTGCTCCCAGTCCTGGTAGCAGTGTCTGGCAACCACTTATAGAGTAGAACGGGGTGACCTGCTGCTAAGACCTTTTGGCAATGTTCCTTTGGGGATCCTTCTAAAGGCTAGTCATGTTACATGGAAATACTTTATAAGGGAGGAAGGAAAACTCTGGCTTTTGGGGCATATCCATTTATTGACTTTTTTTCCCCTCCCATCAACTTCTTACAGAATGAGGAAATTGAAGCAATGGCAGCTATCTATGGCGAGGAATGGTGTGTCATTGATGACTGTGCCAAAATATTTTGTATTAGAATTAGCGACGATATAGATGACCCCAAGTGGACACTTTGCTTGCAGGTATTTTTCCTCCTCTATAGTCATTTTCCGGTTACAACAGTGACTCTATATGATTGACTAATCCTGTATTCCTCTAAATGATTATTGTGTGACTTCTAAGTTGTCTTTTTTGTTGTTGGCTTTTGTTAACAATTGAGTATCTGAGCACCTGGGTAATGAAATCTCTTATCAGGCCAAAGACACACTTTAATAGATAGTCTCAATCTTTCCTGTCCCAGTTATTTAAGTTAGGTATTTTAATGTACCTTTGACAGACTTGAGTTTCACTTCCTTTCATTGTTCTGTCCATTTAATAGGAGAGGGTTTAAACCTGGAAGGATGGCTAGACCTTTAAGAGGAAGAATAGGTTAGTAATTTAAAAGGGTTTGTAAAGCAGATACTTATTTCTTTATTAACTGAGAATCACTGTGGTTGAGGTAAATAAATGAGAAGATGAGTATGGCTTTCTGTATTAATGCTTATTCTCTGGTGACTGCCTCTATTTTCAACATAAAAGTTTTTGTCAGTGTTTGTTTTTATAATAATACTGATTTGGGAACAAATGTGTATGGCTCTCTGTAAAGCATTAGCTATTTAATGTGTTTAACAGTATTTAATAGAATTTTTTTGAGTGATTCTTCAGAAAATACCTAGAACATGCTATAGTGCCACTTTATTCACTTGACATTAGGGTAGAATGCCCCTGTTTCACTTTTCTTCTCCTTTCATCTTTGTCTTCCCCACCCTTAGCTCCTACCTTTCACTGCTTGTATACTTTCTCTGTAAAGTGCTCCTTAAAAAATTGGCATCATCATTAACAACATATTTAAACTGTAAGTATAAATATGAGGAGGCATTTCTCTCCTGAGATTGAACAAAATGATGGTTTTGTTTTTTAGTTTGGCAAGTAAGAAATTTGTCCAGTGACTACTTTTATACATATTGTTATTTTTGAGCCATGATGAAGTAGAAACAGATTTGTTTTTAAACTGCTTTACAGGTGATGCTACCAAATGAGTACCCAGGGACAGCTCCGCCTATTTATCAACTGAAGTAAGCTATATTTCTACATTTCTATTCTTATAAAAAGATCATACTTTTTAAAGATTATTTCTCTATACTGTGCATTGTGTTTATATAAAATACCGTTCTTAGGAAAATATATATAGAAATTAAGAACACCTTTTGGGGGCACCTGGGTGGCTCGGCTGGTTAAGCTTCCTACGCTTGATTTCGGCTCAGGTCATGATCTCACAATTCCTGGGTTCAAGCCCCACGTCAGGCTCTGTGCTGATAGTGCAGAGCCTGGTTGGGAGTCTCTCTCTCTCTCTTCCTCTCTCTCCCTCTCTCTCTCTCTGTAGCACTCCCCTGCTCGTGGTTGTGTGTGCTCTCTCTCTCATAATAAATAAACTTTTTTTTTTTTTTTTAACATTTAGTCATTTTTAAGAGAAAGAGACAAAGTGTGAGCAGGAAAGGGGCAGAGAGAAAGGGAGACACAGAATCTGAAGCAGGCTGCAGGCTCTGAGCTGTCAGCACAGAGCCTGATGTGGGGCTCAGACTCACAAACTGTGAGATCATGACCTGAGCCTCCCAAGCACTCCTTTTTTAAAGTTTATTTATTTTGGGGTGCATGGTGGCTCAGACAGTTAAGCATCTGACTTCAGCTCAGATCATGATCTCGTGGTTCATGGGTTCGAGCCCCACGTCGCGCTCTGTTCTGACAACTCAGAGCCTGGAGCCTGCTTTGGATTCTGTGTCTCCCTCTCTCTCTCTTTCTTTTTCCCCGCCCCTCCCCTGCTCACACTCTGTCTGTCTGTCTGTCTCTCTCTCTCTCTCAAAAATAAAAATACATAAAAATTAAAAAAAATAAAAATAAAAGATGTACTTAAAAAGAATACCTTTTGGACTAACTATAAAGCATTTAAATAAAAAATTAAAGTATATAAAAACATTGCAGAATGTACTTCATGTAAAAGAGAATCACAGGGTTCATAGGGATAAAATAGCTAGTGAATTATATTTAGAGATAGAAAGGGAAATCTTTCTCTTTAGACAACCTGGTTCTGCTGACCTAGCGATAGTTCCTTGACCTGCCTCTGCCTAAGAGTGCTTGCGGGCTGGGAATTACTGTGCTTGGTGCTTCTGGTGCTTCTCCCTGCCCTTGGTTGTGGAGGGACCATCTTCTTAGCAGCCGAAGCTTAATCTTAGTGAGTCATGACCTGTTGATTACAAATGATCTTTGATCAGCTTTGCCCACTTGACCTCCTAAGATGTATAAACTTGTGTGAAGAGAATTCCATTAAATCACCATTATTAAAATTTTTTACCTACTGGAGGGATAATTTTTTGTATGTGCCTTAAAACAGCAATACAATTTGCTAATAATAATGGATCTGTAATTTTTAATTTTTATTTATTGAACATGATAGATATAATTTTAGAATGCCTATAAACATAAATGCCCTTTTCAGGAGAAGTTGATATGTATTTTTGCAGTCATGTGGTAACCACTCTATTTGTTGAAGTTGTTTTTGAGACACTATTTAGAAAAAAATTAGCAACTCCTGACAGTGTCGCAAATACTGTGAATCTGGAAATTTGGATTCTCGAACTTGTTCTGCCATGTATGCAAACTTGGACAGGTTCATGATATCCTATGAACTCACCTCTGGGTTTTAAACTGTATTTTAATTGAATAATATTAAGATTGTCTTCATCATGGGTTCCTGGGAGGACACAATGAGTTAATGCCAATGAAATCATTTTGGAACTGTATAGATTTGTACAGCATAACATTTTAATGAAAGTAGGTAATTTTTAAAAGTTAACTAAAATAATTTGTAATTTAATCAGTAATTTCTGTTTGAGATATAAACACAATCCTTGAATAGTCTTCTTCATTGTGTTTTATTTAATCTTAGTGCTCCTTGGCTTAAAGGGCAAGAACGTGCAGATTTATCAAATAGCCTTGAGGAAATATATATGTAAGTAACAAATGATTTTAAAAAATTCTACTTGTGATTTTATTGTGGGCTTTTGTTGGAACTGATATGTTAAGGCCTTTTCTAAACTTTTTTGTTAAGCTGCCTTTTCATTAACAAAAAGGATACATTTGAAGAGTGTCTGAAAGAATGGTTATATAATTTTATATATACATTTTATATGATTTCTACTTAGATAAAATAATACAGTAATAATTCAGAACTAAAAGCTATAAAAATATTGTGAAAGTAAACTCAGAGATACTGCTCTCATTTTGATATTTTCACAGGCTATGTTGAATGAAACTGGTTACAGCAGAACCTTGTATTAGGTCATAAGACTGAGTGTCTGTTGATACACACTATTTTTCACTCTTTCATTCAAGAAATACTACATGACAGGCACTGTACTAGGTCGTAGGTACACATAGCAAGAACAAAAATGGTCCCTGTTTTCATGGCATTTAGAACTTACTAGTAGGAAAGATATTACTCATGACATTGTAAAATGAATGTAAAACTGCAGCTCTGATAAGTTCTGTGAAAGAAAGATACTAATGTGCAGTACTAAACGAGTTTGAAACAAGACGTGACCTAGTCTAGGAAGTCAAGGATGGCTTATTTGACTTCAGGGCTGAATTACTCAAGTGAAGTTAACTAGCGAACGACACAACATGTGTAAAGGCTCTATGTCAAGGAGCTTGTCAAGACACAGAGTTGGTAGTAGAGAGTGGGAAGAGAGGAGGGAAGAGGATGGTGGGACAGTGACCTGGTGAGGTAGACGGGGAGGTCATGCACAGTCTTGGAGGCCACGTGAAGGATTGTTGTCCTAAGACCTGTGGGCAGCTGAGGTTTTCAAGTGGTCGATGACAGGATAAGATTCTGACTTTAAAAACACCAGTCTGTTTCTGTGTGGAGAATTGATTGGAAGGGAGCAAGAATAGATGTGTTAGATGTGCTAATGTAGTAGTTCAGAGAGGATGACTGTGATCTGGATTCATTTTAGTAAGATATATTAATTTAGTAAAATAAACAATGTTTTAGAATCGGTTTTACTGTAATCCAGGAACTGGTAAGGATTGTCTTATATGTTCTAGGTGACCACCCCATTTGGTACAGTGTATCCCTGGGATCTCGGCCAGGTTCCTTTTCCTCCTAAAATATTTAATTAAAATATGGTAAGTCTTCATGGAATTGATTCTGTTCCTTCCTAGAGAAGTGCGGTCTTCCTTGAGTCCCAGGTTTACACTTGACCCTGGAAGTAACCAAGAACGGGACATATCAATAAAGGATGACCCCATTTAGAGATTCCTCAGCATATAAGTATTATTTATTTCTTCAATTAAATGTTTTCTGATAACTTTCTCTAACCTTACTGGTCATTCCAACTTTTATGCCCTCCACAAACTTATTTTTGTAATCCTTTATTTATGCTTATTTACCAATTTATCTCCTCCCTTAAAGTAGAATGGAATAAGTATACTGCAGATTTGTTCACCAGTGATGTTGTAATTATACATCTTATGGTCATTTTTTTAGTTCTTACTTGACATCTGTAACTTATGCTGGTGTTGAAGTTCCTCTTTCTTGAAAACCTTCCCATATTTGGATTCTTTCATACTACTCATGTTCCTAAGTTAGATTTTTCTCCTACTTATGCACAATGTCATGTACTCAGAAATGGCTTCCCATCTGCCGTTTTTCTTTGCAGAAAGGCTCCCTTTTACTAAGTGATCCCCTCCCATTGGACACAATTTGCTGTTCTCCCTAACTGGTTCAGTTGAGCTGTTTGAGAATTAGGAAAGTTCAGAGATTATAAAGCAATTTGTTCTAAGATAGAATTGCGATTTATACTGTTTTGCTTATTAAAAAGAGCTTGAAGAATCTAGTCCAGTGGTAGTATTTTCACACAGGTGGTCTGAGTACAAATAACTCTGTTTAAAAGTTTTGTGACAGCCTTTAATATTTTTCCATAAATCCAGCAGGGGGCAGCAAATTGAAAAATATTATTAGTTTTGAAAATTAGTAAATGTATGAATATAGTTTTTAATGTTTATAGTTTCATTATATTCTAAATATTGTAACACTATCAAGATTTTCACATTAGCATCATTTTGTATGTAAAATTTGATTTTTGCCTAGACAGGAAGGTACGCCATGGTTTGTTTCCTTTTAGGTGGGAAAGTAGGAAGTCAGAAAACTAACAGTTTTTCCTGTAAGCATTTATTGAGTATCTCCTGTATGCTGGCACTTTGTTAGGAATTTGGAATTTAAAAATAAAGATAAATGTGTACCAGTACGATAACATGATGTAATTACTAAGAGGTTTGGACCAAGTGCTGTAGTAGCATTTTTTAAAGAGGTTTTAGCAACAAACTATCTCTGGGCGTATGGGTGAGGTTGTAAAGGAGGGTTCCATTGTGAAGGAGACCTTGGAGCATGGTGTTTGCCAGGTAATCAAACCGAGAGAGGTTTTCTGGTAGAAGAAACTGCATGAGCAAAATCAAGTAGGTGTGAAGCAACCTGGTGTCTTCAGAGTTTAGCAAATAGTTTAAGAGGCCAGGTATATATATTAACTAGAGGTAAGAAGAAAGAGCTTATAAGTTGGGAAGGAAGTTCGGGCATTATGTTGTAGGCTCTAAGTGTTTTACACAGAAGAGTGATGCAGTCAGATTTGTGTGTCAGTGTGAGAGATGGATGGGCTGTGAAGAGTTTGAGGGAAGGGACACCATAGGAAGAGTAGTCAGTAACTCAGGAGGGAGATGGTGCAGGCCTTTTTAGGAAGGCAACAAGAATGTGGACGGAGAAGAATGGTCAGTTAAAGAAATATTTAAGAATGTAGACTGGGGCAGTCGATTTAGCATCCAACTCTTGGTTTTGGCTCAGGTCATTATCTCACAGTTCAAGAGTTCGAGCCCCATGTTGGGCTCTGCACTGGCAGCATGGAGCTTGCTTGGGATTCT
This sequence comes from Cryptoprocta ferox, assembly GCA_028646485.1. Classification (NCBI taxonomy): domain Eukaryota; kingdom Metazoa; phylum Chordata; class Mammalia; order Carnivora; family Eupleridae; genus Cryptoprocta; species Cryptoprocta ferox. Next base: position 42,313,474 of record CM053566.1, read on the forward strand.
CTCTCTCCCTCTCCCTCCCTCCCTTTCTCTCTCTCTCCCTCTCTCCCCCCTCAAAATAAATAAATAAACATAAAATTAGAATATTGACTAGGATTTGGTAATTAGTTAGATGTAGATTAATTTATCATACCTTATTTTTGATGAAATATTTTGCATATGAATATTTTAAGTATATGAAAATAATTATTTTAATAAAGCAAAAGGTAAACAGATTTTAAAATACCTAGAACATAACAATAAATGATGTTACGAGTAGAGGAAAGTTGGGGGGCGCCTGGGTGGCTCAGTTGATTGGGGTCTGACTTCAGCTCAGGTCATGATCTCCTGGTTCATGAGTTCGGGCCCCACGTCAGGCTCTGTGCTGACAGCTCAGAGCCTGGAGCCTGCTTCGGATTCTGTGTCTCCCTCTCTCTCTGCTTTTCCCCTGTTCACACTCCATCTCTCTCTTTCTCTCTCTCGCTCTCAAACATTAAAAAATAAATAAAAATTAAAAAAAAAAGAATAGAGGAAAGGGATTAACTTTTTTTTTATGTACAGGTTTTTCCCACCATCTAAAAGTGGAGCATTCCTATTAAACCTTTCAAATGCCAAAATGGCATAAAGAGTATCTCCGACTTTCTGAATATTCAATTACACTGCTTCACTTTATGAAAGACCTACATTTAGTACAGTAATGGCGGTTCTTGTAAAAGTGAAAATAGTCTTCAGGTTTCTTTTGGTTAGTGAAAACAGCCGATGTAGGTCTTTTGTAAAAGTGCAGTGGCATAACACAAACTTCTGGAAAATGGGGGAATATCTGTATTTAAATTTATGATGGTTCAATTTAATTTAAAATCCAAGAAAATGATTTTAATTTCCCACAGCTCCTCACATTTTGATTTATCATGGAGTCTTAGATTTGAAAGTTGGGAGGTGAGGCTTACAAAACAAAAATTGCCACAAAGCTAAATAAGTAAGGAAGACATTGTTCAAGACTATTGCAGTAGGGGAGAGAGGCCAGAACTCAGTCTGAATGCAACTTCCAGAAACAAATGGTGGAATTTTTTGTGTTTTTAATTCCAGTGAGTTAACATACAGTGTTATATTAGTTTCATGTGTAAAATATCATGATTCAGCAGTTCCATACATCATCTGGTGCTCATCATGACAAATGTACTCCTTAATCCCCATCACCTGTTTCACCCATCCCTCACCCACCTCCCCTCTGGTAATCATCTGTTTATTCTCTGTAGTTAAGAGTCTCTTGATTTCTCTCTCTCTCTCTCTCTCTCTCTGTCTCTCTCTCTCTCTCTCTCTGCCTCCTTCACTTGTTTGTTTTATTTCTTAAATTCCACGTATCAGTGGAATCATATGGTATTTGTCTTTCTCTGCCTTATTTCACTTAGCATAATACTTTCATCCTTTTTCTTTGGCTATATAATATTCCATTATATTGTATTTATATTTATGTATGTCATCTTCTTTATCCATTCATCAGTGTATGGACACTTGGGTTGCTTCCATATCCTGGCTATTGTGAATAATGCTGCTATGAACATACAGATGCATGTATCGCTTTGAATTAGTGTTTTTGTACTTTTTGGGTAAATACCTAGTAGTGCCATTGCTGATGTGTAGGATAGTTCTGTTTTTAACTTTTTGAGGAACCTCCATACTGTTTTCCACAGTAGCTGTACCAGTTTGCATTCACACCAACAGTGCACGAGTTCCTTTTTTCTCCACATCCTCCCTAACACCTGTTGTTTCTCACATTGTTGATTTTAGCCATTCTGATGGGTGTGAGGTAGTATCTCATTGTAGTTTTGACTTGTATTTCCCTGATAGTAAGAGATGAAAAGCATCTTTACATGTCTGTTGGCCATCCGGGTGTCTTCTCTGGAGAAATGTCTGTTTATGTCTTCTGCCCATTTTTTAATTGGATTATTTGTTTTTTGGGTGTTGAGTTTTATAAGTTCTTTACATTTTTTGGATACTAACCCTTTAGTGGATATGTCATTTGCAAGTATCTTCTCCCATTCCATAGGTTACCTTTTAGTTTTGTTGATTGTTTCTTTTGCTGTGTAGAAGCTTTTTATTTTTATGTAGTCCCAATAGTTCATTTTTGCTTTTGTTTTTCTTGCCAGGGGTATTTTTTAAATTTTCATTCCAGTGTAGGTAATATACAATGTTATATTTGTTTCAGATGTACAATATAGCAATTCAACAGTTCCATATATTACTCAGTGCTCATCAAGATAAGTGTACTTTTAATCCCCTTCACTTAATTTCCCCCATCCCTCACCCTCCTACCTCTCCTCTGGTAACCATCTGTTTGTTCTCTATAGTTAAGAGTCTGGTTGTTGTTGTTTTTTTTTTATTTATCTCTTTTTCTTTATTCATTTGTTTCTTAAATTCTACCTATGAGTAAAATCATATGGTATTTGTCTTTCTCTGACTGACTTATTTTGCTTAGCATTATGCTACCTAGATCCATCCATGTTGTTGCAAACGGCAAGTTTTCATCCTTTTTTATGGCTGAATAATATTCCATTGTGCGTGTATGTATGTATGTATACAGATACACCACATTTCGTTTATCCACTCATCTATTGATGGACACTTGTGTTGCTACCATAGTTTGGCTATTGTAAATAATGCTGCAGTAAACATAGGGGTGCATGTATCCTTTCAAATTAGTGTTTTTGTGTTCTTTGAGTAAATACTCAGTAGTGTGATTCCTGGATTGTAGGGTAGTTCTACTTTTAATTTTTTGAGGAACCTCCCTCCGGTTTTTCACAGTGGCTACACCAGCTTGCATTCGTATCCAAAGAATTTGTAAGGGTTGGGCTGAGGATTGGAGGGAAGGTTAATCAGTGAGCTACACAAGCACAGTAAGTTAGTTCCTGAGTTTACAAATGTGTTTCTCGTGATTAGGCCTATGTGTTTGCTAATTGTTTATCAGAGGTTAGGCTCCTCCCCTCCCAGAGAGACAGGGAGAATGGATGGCGTCTTTCTTAACAATTAAAGTTCAAAATGATGGCTCCCAGGACCTTGAGAAAGACACTCTTAGGCTATACAACTGACAGGAGTCTTCTAAAAAGATGTCCGTATATCCCAAAGGAGCAAAGAAAGAGTTTATAATGACAAGTTTTCTAACAAAAATGCACTAAGAAAAGGGAAGTCAGGGCCTAGGGTCAGGAAGTTCTGCCAGTCTAAAGTTTAGCCAAGCTGACGTTAAGGTTGTCTTGGCCAGGCTTCTAGAATCAGGTTTGGAAATAATGTGACCTCTTTGAATCTGTTTTCTCATCTGTAAAATGAGGATAATAGAATGATACTGTTGTGAGGATTAAATGACATAATCTGTGTAATGTGCTTTAGAACCATAGGATAGCAACTCTTAATTTTGTTGTTATTAAAAGAATCATCTCATCCAATTTTGTCCTTTTGAAAATGGGATGACGGAAACTCAGATTGAGTGATTTGTCTAAGGTCATGCAACTTAGTAGTGTATTTTAGCTCATGGCTTTGTCTGTGAGTCAACAAATACAAATATTAGAAAATTAAAGATACAACAATTGGAGCCACAAGTAAAAGTAGAGTCACAAGTAACATGACTTTGTTTTGATCATTCTGGATTGCCTAGTTGTCATTTAAGTGTAGCTATTCACAAAATATGTCAACTAAAATGATCAGTTTTTAATCCAAGTTGGTCTTTGATTCAATTTGAAACAAATATTATTCCAGAAATTTTCTATTTAGCTACTTTATCATAATTTAGTTTCATAAGTAAAAGCTTAGCATCTCACCCTATAGTGAGTAGTTTTTAAATTTTGTGCCAGAGTCCTTAGGATTCAGTTGACTTCCTCCAGGACCAGTTGGGGGTGGGGTACAAGGTAGATAGACACAGGAAGGAGGACTCTCAGCTTTTGTCTGTTCTTATTTGTTTCTGATTCTGTGAGAGATTTCATTACGGCAATGCAGAAGTTTGAAAACCACCAAATCCTAGTGGATAGTTAAAATCTTGGAACAGGGAGAAAACACAGTTTCTTCTTACAAGAGAAAACACAAATGCAGCAACAATGACAAGTAAAACAAAGAAAAAAACACTGTTAGTGATAGAATTGGAGGTTCCAAGGGAAAGAGTAATTTTTATTTTCTTTAGGAAAGTGTAAACACCCACTACAGCGTCCTTACGTTGGATTTCAGTAAGTTATGTTAAATGCTAGGGAAGAAGGAAGCATTCAGTAACTGATATTGGGCAGAAGTGCTATTGTACAGTTTTCTGCAGGAAGCCATGGATGGGCCGGAGAAGAGGAGATTTAGAGTTAAGGTTTAATTTCTTCTTTATTCTCTGGAAAAGTTACTTATTAATCGTGAAAATTCTTCCAAGGTGTTTTCACAACCCTCCAACAACAAATCTGCACGTGAATGTATATTCGCAGGATGATTTTCCTGCCTCAAAGGGTAGTTTAAGGATTAAGTGAAGTAACGAAGTATTTTCTACATGTCTTCTGTATAGTAGGTATTCAGTAAACACTAGAAACTGGTATTACTATTTTTGGTGATGTGAAGAATTCAACAGAATGAGATTAGGAGATCGAGAGAGTTACATACAAAAACATAAATTTGTAAGGATAATGATCACAAACACTGATACAAGGGACCCAGTTCTCTCATTGACTACCATACTCCCAGAGCAGCACCTAGAGCATGCGTAGAGATGAAGTCCTTGAAGTTATGTTGAGTGAATTAAGATAGGTTCACTTGAAAAGAAACTGCTTCTGTAAAGTAAGAGGACATGCTCTAAGTCTCTATAGATGAAGAAACAGACTCATGACTTAGGCATACTTGCCTAAGGTCATAGCTGCTTGATAGGAGAGCAAAATGCAGTGGGCAAGCTGGGCTTTGGAGTAAGTCTGCATTCACATTCTGTCCCTGGGCTTCTTCACTGCTTCTAAGACTGTCTTAGACAAGTTAATTGATCTGTCTAGGTCTGTTTTCTCATTCGTACAATGGGGAAATAATACTTCATTAGGTAATTGTGAGCATTTAATGTGTTGACACGTATAATGAACTTTGGGCTTTGTATATACTCAATCCATCACACCTTTCTGTGTCTATACCTCTAAATCCTTTATTGAGAAGAGAGGATAGAAGTGGGAATTGTTTAAAAGAAATTCAAGCCACATTCTCAAATTTTTAAAACCTTCCCAGTTGACTTTTCCTCTCTCTAAGAATCTTAGACACGGGTTACCAGAGAACAGGGGAGATTGTTTAGTGCTAAGGAGTTATGGGTGAGATGAGGAAGATTCGAGGGTACAGAATTATTTGAAAACAATATTGTTTTCTTCTGTGTGTTTGTTCTGAAAGTTTCCTTTGGTAGGTACTGATGGTAGTGATGAGTGAAGAGAGATAGTGGTTTCAAGGGGGACTTTCAGAGGAAGGAGGTAAGGTGTTGTTATGAAGTAATATAGTGATTGCTTTAAATACACGTAACAGACATTTATCTAAAGTTAGTGTCATTCGCTAAAGAGTAGACACCTGGACCTTTATTTTATTGCTGTTGTCATCATTTGACATAACTCTATGGACATCAGCCACGACACGTTCTTTTTCTCAGTGACCTTTGAGATGGATTTAATTTATCTGAAACAGTCAGACATTATTTGGAACCAAAATGAGTCAATTTGGGCAACAGAATATTTTGTCAAAAACAAAATACAAATATAAAGTTGTTATATGAATTGTCTTTTAAGTCTTTTAAATTTGTTCTCTGAGAGAGTTCCGCTGATGCTTTGCATTCTTCTTTGCTGAAATAATTATACCAAAGAAGTGTGCCAAATAAGTGGTTTGAAATTGTTCAAAAAGCTTACAAAAGCAAGCAGTGACATCAGTACTGAAACTGTATCCTCTGGCAGAAACTAAATCACATTTACATCTACCTACTTTATCGAGTTCAAGTCAAAAGTTTCCTTTACCCTCTTAGGTTGCAGCTTTTCTCTTATTTTAAATAAGCAATGTTAATTTGGAGCCTGGTGGAATTGTTAATATTGATATAAACATCTGTGCTAAATACTTATCTAACAGATGTTAGGAAATCTCATGTTCTTACAAATTCTTTTTTAAAAGGCATAGCTAGATTGCATATAATTTCTTGGATTGTAAATACATTTATATTTTCTTAAATTTGAGAAGGAATTTTTTTAATAACCAATTTTTCTCAATTTTGTTTAGACAGAATATTGGTGAAAGTATTCTTTACCTATGGGTGGAGAAAATAAGAGATGTTCTAATACAAAAATCTCAGATGACAGAACCAGGTAGGATTGAAAAATATTATTAATGCTCTTTTAACTTAGTTGTAATTAAATTTTCATGTAAATATTCTAAATGAAATTTTTAATGAAGATCTATATTCTGTTTTATGGTTCATATTTGATAAAATACAAGTTTCTCTGGAAAAGTTCATTTACTCATGTAGTTATGGTTATTTCTTTCTGTATGATTTTAGCCCCTTTGGTTTCATTTTATACTCTTACAGAACTTGGGTTAAAGAACATGGGTCTAAAATTTCTTTCTTTGACTATTAAGGTAATAGGAACCATGTAACATTCTTCATGAATTATTGGAGTACAAGTTAGACATTAGCTTCAAATGAGTAAAGTGTTTATAGAAAAAGAACTCTGGAAAACACACTGACTGGTATTTAGGATATAAAAATTTACTTTGAAAATTGATTTTTAAATTGAGATGTAATTCACATACCATAATTCTTTATCCTTTAAAAATGTGTAATATAGTGGTTTTGGTATATTCAAAATTGTACACCTGTCACTACTATCTAATTTCAGGACATTTGAAAATCAATATATTTCTTTATTATTCTTTGGTTGAATCATTTTGTGACAATGTGGAAATTTCTAATATTTCATTGTTACCACTGATAGAATTGTTTTCAATGTGATAAAGAGATTTTGAAAAAAACCAACAATAGTTTATTTACTAACATTTTAGAAGATTATTTATAAGGAACCAATTATTTAGGACCCAGCAAAATCATTATACATTTAAAATTGATAGTATTAATTTTTTCAGAGCATTTTACTATTTTTCTATAGAAGCTAAATGTTTTTACTGCTTCCATTAATATCTGAAATAAATGGTATGAAGATATTCTCTCCATGTGACAATCTTTTTTGAATTATTTTCCTAACTTTTATGATTCATGTTCTGATTTTGTAACATTTCAGGGCATCAATAGGAAAAGTAGTCTCAAAACAAAATTGGTTTTTGCCAATCTATCATTCTAGAGTGTGGGATAATTGCAAAAGTGGAATGTATACCAGTAAAAACTTAGGACTCCAAAAAATTTTGAATCACTTTAGTCTCAGGAGATTTTCAAGATTATAGATCTTAAAAATATGATATTTTCTCCTTTTCCATTTATATCCATAGTATAGTTTAGCCACTCTTCAAATTTTAATGTTACTGACTTTTGTTTACAATTTATAGTTATACTTTTTAGAAATGTTTTTGGGTATTTTTCTTACCAAAAATTGTTTTTGTAGACTTCATACTAAAATGGAAGGATTTGTAATTCTAAAGAACCAATAAGCCTACAAGCTAGTGATCAAGATATCTCATGACAATTTCCATTCTACCCACTTGACAAGTAACTTAGTTTGGTTTTACTGTTAATCGTCAGTACATATTTATTACTTCATAGTTTTTTTCTACCATAGAAGTACTAAATTTTGAAGTAATTATATACACAAAAAATTTTACAATTCTGAACTAATTTTAGACTTACAGAAAAGTTGCAAAAATAGTACAATCAACTCTTTTATATCCTTCACTCTATTTCCTTTAGTAACATCCTACTTAACCACAGTATAATTACCAAGAATAAACATTGGTATAATATTAACCAAACTAAAGATCTGAATTTCATGGATTTTTTCCGCTAATGTCTTTTCGGCTGTTAAAGAATGCTGCCCAAGATTCCACATTGCATTGAGCTGTTATTTCTCCTTACTCTCTTCTAGTCTATAAATAATTTCTCAGTCTTTTCTTGGCTTTTATGACCTCTCATGACCTGACACTTTTGAAGAGTACTGTGTTTTGTAGAATGTCCCTCAGTTTGGGTCTGTCCATTGTTTTCTCACGATTGGAGCAAGATAGGCATTTTGGCAAGAATACCACAAAAATGATGCTGTTTCCTTCACAGTGTATATATCAAGGAACTCATGGTATCAGTACTCTTTATTATTATGTTTACCTTGATCCTTTGGTTAAGGTGGTATCTGTCAGTCAGATATCTCCACTGTAAAGTTATAGTATTAATCAAGGCTTTCCAGAGAACCAATGGGGTGTGAGTGTGAGTGAGTGAGTGAGTGTGTGTGTGTGTCTGTGTGTGTCTATCTATCTGTGTGTGTATTTATAAAGACAGGAGGGGGGAAGAGAGGGAGGGATGCAGAAGAAGGGAGGAAGAGGTTAGGGAAAGAAGGAGAGAGAGATTGATTTAAGGAATTGGCTCATGCGATTGTGGAGGCTGGCAAGTCCACACTCTGCAAGGTACTTTGGTGGGCTGGAGACGTAGGGAAGAATTGATGTTGGAGCTCAGAGTCCAAGGCTGTCTGTCAGCTTGAATAATTCCCTCTTTCTCTGGGGAGGCTAGTCCCTTTTCTATTAAGACCTTAACTGGATATAGCTCTCTCACATTGTGGAGAGCAGTCTGCTTTACTCAAAGTTAGTAGCTGATTTGAATGTGAATTCCATACAAGAAATACCTTTAGAGAAACATCTAGAATAGTTTGGTCAAATAAATATCTAGATACCGTGGACTAGCCAAGTTGACATAGAAACTTAACCTCACAGTTACTGTCTTTCCCTTTTTAGTTGGTAAGTACCTTGAGGGAGATACTTTGAGGCTATGCTAATATCCTGTTCCTCCTTGAACTTTCACACACTAATTTTAATATCTATTAGTGTGTCTTATCAACAATATTTATTATTGTGCTGTTTGCATAATGATGATTCTCATTTCCTTCTTTCCTTCTCCATTGAATTGGAATTCTGTTGTGAGGAAGAGATGTCTCTTTTCCCTGTTTATTATTTTTGATTATTTATTTTTATCAGAATAAACTCATGTATATTATTTTATTCCATGGGTTAAAATTCTGTACTTATACTATCATATTTTGTTGCTCAAATTATTCCAGGTTTGGCCTTTAGGAGCCCCTTCAGGTAGACTCCTGTACTCTTTTTGTAAGTTCACCCCTCCTTTTTTTTTTTTTTTTTTTCTGAACATTTCTTTGTTCTCTGGAATCATAAGATATTCCAGGCTCATCTTTTATTTTCCTTGCTCCAACCTTGGAATCTACTACTTCTCATAAAAGTCCTGGTTCCTTCTACTGAAGAATGATATTTAGAGATAAAGACCAACCATTTTTTAAGTGGAATTCATTACTGTCCTCCCAAGTTCACTCATAATGTCTCATATCCACATAGGCCCTGACGTCAAGAAGAAAACTGAAGAGGAAGATGTGGAATGTGAAGATGATCTCATTTTAGCATGTCAACCGGAAACTCCTGTTAAAGCATTGGATTTTGAGATTAGTGAAAACCAAACAGGTATATTACCAACTGGATTCTTTTGAGGCATGTGGGATGGCAGTATGTTACCAACTAGTTTGTTTTGAGGCATGTAGGATGTTTCTGAAATGGTATAGAAATGTAGTAAACTCTCATATGTTAAGAAATAGTTATTAATTTGCAGAGAATTGAAGAGTTTTTTTTCCTGCCTGCTGGCCATTTTGATGTTTGCTGGGTCTATCAGAATGATGAGGAAAAAAACAGAAATTTCTTCCTCCCCTCGCTGTTTTTTTTGTGTATGTGACTTTCTAGAGTTTTGAATTAATGATGGGAGAAACTGAAACTAAGAAAAACTCTGTTAATGTTTTCAATTCACATCCTGTTTTTATATTTCTAGTTTGAAATCCTCAGCTGTCTCCTCATGTCTCAGTTAAATTTTAGTTTGTGTTCATAAATATAAATATAATAACTGAAAGTGCAACCACTGAACTCAAGCTAGTAAAATGCCTTTAAGATTTTAGTTTTTGCTTAAGCAGATTTGTTCCATAATCAGTTAGTACTTAGCTTATGAATAGGTCAGTGTGATAAATCAGTCACCCCTATGTTGCCATTGGAAAATATCTTCTTTTTTAGTATCTTAAAATTTTGAACAGTAGGGTCAGTTTTCTCAAGGCTTTTACAAAAACACGATAGACCAGAGGGAACATTCATTCTCTTTGAGGGTAAGGAGTTTCCTATACATTATACAGTAGCTTTTAAACAATACTACGGAGATTTAAAGTTCTTGCGCGGTGTTTCAGGACGAGGAAGGGGGATAAACAGGAAGAGAAAGAGTGGGGGAGAAGACCCAGGATTCCCACCCCTGCCTCAGTCTCACATTTTATTCACTTAGATATTTGTATATTTGTGGATTTGGCATAAGATTTCTTTCAGGAAACAGGATTCACTATTAAAAGAAAAAGAGTAAAAATCATAGTCAACAATAAATAGTATCCAGTTCATGTTGACCTCAGTAATGTCCTGGTCCAGTGGTCACAGTTTGTTCAAGAGGAGGACACTCTCAGGAGGAAGGCACAACATCCCGCATAAACCTGGTTTCTTGTCCTAGCCCCCGCCACACACCAGTACAAGAAGTTTTGACAAGTTGTTTAAAGTTGTATAGAAATATTTTTACACGTGTAAGTTGAAGTCGTTCATCAATTGTAAGGCAAGCTGACTTGGTAAGATTCAACAGATCAGTGAATAGAAATAGGGAACAATTTTAATTCTTTTTCCTGAATAACTTTAGATCCTAAATGAGGCAGATGTAGCATCCAGGATGGTTGGTAAGTTTCTCAACAGAGTTAAGGGCACGTTAGTGGTTCTTAAACTTGTTTAAGAGGCAGAATAACTGGAAATCATGATACTCTGCAGAATACCAATTTGGTGTATCATTGATATATTCAATCCTATGAAGTAGGAATAGTTTTATTAGCAGAAAATATTACATTACAGCTACACAAAATAGTCATGTTTCCTAACCCAGAAGTCCATCAACAGAATGGATAAATAAATTGTGGTATATTAGCAGCTGATTATGCTCTTATTAAACCTTAGTTATTATACCAATTTATACTACTGTAACATCCCAACCTACTGGGTGCCTTGACAGGTAAAAGTCATTTATAAGTCAAGTAGTTTAATCTTATTTACGTTTGGAAACTTTTTACTTAAAATTATAATTTAATTTTAAGAGACAACTATAAAGGGCAGTTTGGGTTGATTTGCCATATAATTTACATCTCTTTTCCAGCTCCTTTCCCCACCTTCTGCCCACACCATTGTCAATTTTTCATTATTTAATTGTAAGAATTTTAAAAAGAAAAGTAATGTAATTCTTTAAATTTATAGAAATAGAAGAATTACCTCCGATTGATCATGGCATTCCTATTACAGACCGAAGAAGTACTTTTCAGGCACACTTGGCTCCAGTAGTTTGTCCTAAACAGGTAAAGTTACTGTGTCCAGTTCACTTTGATGTTTTTTTTTTACCAAAGTAATTCAAGTAAATGGTTTTCCTGTTATATTTGCTCTTATGTTTAATTTTCATGTAAGATAAAAATTATTCATTTTCCTACTCCTTAATTACTGTGAATTATGGCAGATTTGTTTTGTTTCTTTTTGTCACTGCTTTCAAAATTGTATCTAAATTCTAATTAGAGCTTAACCCTCTAAATGATTTTCAAACAAGAAAAGCCCATTGTGGGGAAAATCATGATGCTTAATAGCTTGTTTAAAAAAATGATTTGTCCTATTGTGTGGGAGTTCTGCAAAACCGAGCCGGCTCCATTGATGCCTGGGGAAGAGGACAGTAGACAGACTGGCTGAGCAGAGTCTTTCTGACCGAAATTCCTTTTCCCTTCTGCCTCTTGACCTTAAGTGACCTGATTCCTTCTCAAGGATATCAAATGGGAGAATTTTCAGTCACAAACTGTAACTACCTAGAAAGTTAAATCAACAACAACAACAAAAATCTCATTAAGTTAGCATAGGTTTGAATCCTTAGTCTTTTCCCTTTGGTCTCCACAGCTCCTCTCCTCAAAGCTCTTCTGAAGCCCTGACCTATAGGGTACAGTTCTTTGTACCAGGCTGCACTTTCACTTGCCTCTGCATTGACTTGTGGTCAGGATAACAGCTTTTGGTGCAGGCTTCTGGCTCTTTCTCTCCGCAATTTGTCCTTAGCTGTTGCCCATAATCTTGTTGCCAGGGTCCTCCTTAGACATTCTGTTCTGAGTCTCTTCATCCTGGATCCTCTTTCTTTTTCTGATTATATCACTTGGACTTAGAGGATCATAATTATGAGAGCTAAAATTAAGATCAATATCTGCTTTATTTTGTTGATCAGGAATCTGAAAACCTGAAAGATTAAAAAATGGTAAAGACAAGATAACATAGTTTCTGATTCAAATTGATCTCCCTGGCTGCAGCTCAGTCTTCCCTACCTCCAGTATTTCTTCCCTACTCTTTGACAGTTATCTTTCTGAAAGATCTGACCTTGTGTCAATGGCCTTACCCACAATCTTTGCTTGTGTCCGTTGTGTACAAGGAGAAGCCTAAACTCTTCTACAGGGCCCTTTGTGATATGACACTAACTGTATCATTACTGATACATTGTCTTTCATCTCATTCCTACTCTAAATAGTTTCTACGCAAAACTATTGGTCACTTCCAGAACCTTTCTCTTTTATGTCCCTGCTGGGGTTACCAGATAAAATATAGGATGTCTGGTTAAGTTGGAATTTCAGATAAACACTATTGTATGGGACATACTAATAAAAAATTATTTGTAGTGTATCTGAAATTTCCAACTAAACTGAGCATCCTTTATGTTTTATTTGCTAAATCTGATAGATTTGCACATTCAGTTTCCTTGAATGGAATGGCTTCTTGCTGCACCCCTTTCTTCCCTTTTGATGCAAAAGAGATTGCCACTTAGCTTTCAAGACCTGGCTCTTGTTACCTCCTCTATAAACTGTATAGGACTTCAAGAGAGAGTTTTGGTCTTATAACATTTGGAACATAACCAGGTTGTACCTGTCACTTTGGATATATATATGTGGTAAATTTTTGGAGTTCATTTTTAAAAATGTTCACATTTACATTTAAAATTCTTTACAGGGGGGAAAATTTCATCTATAAGTAACTTAGATGTGCTTAGTACTCAAATATTTGTTGATATGTGGTACTCAAAAATACCAGGTCTGGAGGCCAGCCTGACCACTCTCTGTCAGCACTGTGTCCTGCTTCAGCTCAAACTATAAGGCCCAGTAAAGCCTTGCCTGTGCCTTTGAAGAATAAAAAATATATCAGGCCTGTAATTTTTTATACCAATTGAGAGTATCAGTTTCTGCCTCTAAAATGAGGAGAAAACTTTGGAAATGGCTTTTTCAGAGTGTAGTAGATTCTTTAAATGAGGAGAAAACTTTGGAAATGGCTTTTTCAGGGTAGTAGATTTTTTAAATCACTGTTTCAGGACAACAGTATTTATGTCAATATGCTTTAAGATATTCTTTTAGCATTTATTTATGGAAAAAATAAAAAGTATACATTAGTTTACTTATATTACTGCTGTTTTTAAGGTGAAAATGGTTCTTGCCAAATTGTATGAGAATAAGAAAATAGCTAGTGCCACCCACAACATCTATGCGTACCGGTAAGTGATCCTAATTTTAGGAATGTTCAATTTGTTAAAAAATGGGGGAAACTGGTGCATGATTTTTAAAATAACAACTATTGTGTGGAGTTTTTTTCATTATAAAAGTAATAATCATATGTAGAATATTTGGAAGCTGCAGAAAAGGAAAAAAAGGAATTAAAGGGAAAATCAGCCTTTTTCTGCCATTAAGTGTAACTGATAATAGTTGGATATATTTTGATAATGTATTGATACATTTTCCTTCTCTCTTCTATGCAGCATTTATTTTTCCGGTGCATTGCTGTAGTATCCTGTTTCTTTCTTAATTTAACAAAACCATGTTAAATAAAAACTTGAAACAAATAATTTAAATAAAATTTAAATTAAACTTGAAACAATTTAACAAAAGCATTTTTCCATGTTGTTATGTTTGCTTTATAGATATTATTGTAATGGCTGTGTACTATTTCTTTGAGGTCGTATACCATAATTAGCCATTTCCTTTTCTAGTTTTTCATATTTTTCACTATTATAAAAAATATTCTTGTGAACATCTTTGTATACATTCTAGATTATTTACTTGGGATAGGCTCTGATTACTTGAGATTGTTTTTTTTTAGATGAAATGGGGATGTAATTAAAAAAAAAGAATAGATTCCTAGAAGTAGAATCATCAGAAAGAATGAACATTTTTGAAACTCTTGATACATAATGCCAAATTTTTCCCCAAGTTTTTCTTTTAAACCAATGCATTCTTTCATTAGCAGGGAATTAAGTGTGCTTCTTTTGCTGTATTTCTTTTAGTTTTGAATACTAAGCTTTTATACAAATCTTTGGTGAAGTGTTAGTAAACACAGGAAGGGTATGTTTCAAAATATGTAAATTAGTATAGACTTAAAAGAACATAGTTTGGGACTGAAATGAATCAGAATATAAACAGATTTAGTGCAAATTTAAAGTGTGATTGAGAATATTGGTAAAATCTAGGCTATCTGAAAATCAGAAAACTAAAAAAAAAATCCATCACTTTGGATAGTAAGTTTTTAATATTACTAAGTCACATTTCTTTAAGTGCCAAAATTTACAGAAAAACTATTCGTTATATGATTCCCTACGTACTAGAGTATCACTGGACAGGATTTTGGTGTTCTCTTTATGAGTTAGAGTCATCAATATAAAAACAAGATGTGCTTGCTCTCGGTGATTCGAATGTGCTATAAAAGCCTTAATTGCCATTCATTCATCCCATATGTTTATTGAGAGCCTGCTGTATGCCAAATACTTTATGAAAGTTAATTCTGATTATTTCAGCAACTCTGCCCCTGCAGAAAGGGTAGCTTTTTCGAGATCACAAAGTTGTTAAGTGGTAGACTTGAGTTTGATAAACTGATTTCTATTTTATTCCCACATGGCTGTGTGGCTGTACCTTCAACAGTCAGTCGTTAGATATAATGTTGATCTTAAGTTATCAAAAAGTTAGATAATATGCCAGATATTCTATTTCAGGCCCCAGAGTTTTGGGTTTTTAAGTACCTGGAAGTATTTTTGTAGTTTTGCAAATTAGTAGGTGATCGGACCAGCTGTCAGTTCCTACAGATTTCAGCACGACTTCATGAGGCAGCCCCTCCACCTCACTTCTTTATGTGATAACTGACACTTGGGAATGAAAGGGCTTAGCTTGTCAGAATTGTGTGTCACCTAAAACTAAAGAGGTACAAAGTGGAGTCCACAATGTAGCCTTACATTATTATTCCAAATACTAACTTTCTAGGTAATTTAAATGTGTAAAAATGTCATGATTTATCTCAGATATTAATAATTAACCCAGGGAAAAATTATAGAGAAAGTAAACGTTATAATTCGTAGAATGGGGAGGATAGAGAAATGTTTGGTGGCTAGAATAAGATGTGAGGAAAGTATAAAATGTTAATTTATGTTGATTCTATCACCTCCATCTTTTTAATATACTCTTTGTCTCTTCCACTAGCTCTAAGGGCCTTTGAAGACTGAAGTATGCCACTTATTTTTTTGTATCATTTCATGGTGCCGACATGCTTCTCAGCAGTATATTCTCAATAAATGTTTTTCAATGACTACTGTCTGTAATCTTGCAGCTTCAAGGTTAAATGAAGTGTCAGATGTGTAAACTCACCTTCCCATAATTGTAGCATTTCTGCTTCAAGGGAGGCGCTATTGATTCCTACCTTTGCCAAATATAAAAAAATGAAATGTACTGGATGACAAATCAGAGAAAACATATCTAATATATAGTTCAAGAAGAATTTTTTTTTTTAACAAATACACCGATTTTGGAAGTAAATTGCAACAAGTATGTAGGTGTAACTTTTAGGTGCAATATTTTGGGGTTTCAAAGTGTAACACTGTTGTATGTATTTCTAGAATATATTGTGAGGATAAACAGACCTTCTTACAGGACTGTGAGGACGATGGGGAGACAGCAGCTGGCGGGCGTCTTCTCCATCTCATGGAGGTAGGTGTTAAGTTAAACCCTGTTAATCCTGCTCTCTGAGCCATTAAAATTCTTCAATGAAATGGAGCTCCATTTAGGAATAAGCAAATCAGGCTATGTAACATGAGATCTATTGGGGTTTATTAGTAGTTAATTTTTAAACATTGACAGAAACTTTTAACCACTTGATATGGGGCAGAAAGTACAAGGTTAACGACAAGTGCTGTGCTTGGAAGGTCTGGCAGTCATAAACGATAGAAGATTGTCTTCAGCTCTAGAAAAGTATCTCCTGTTTGTTTTTCAACAATGTCCTCCCTGTATTTTCTCTGTTCTGTCTTTGTGCATCTCTTGTTAGTTGGGTATTATTGGACCCTCTGGATAGACCCAGAATATTGCTTTTTTCATTAAGTTGTCCATCTCATCACCTTATGTTTTAAGACATTTTCTTACCTGTCTTCCAAGGTTTCTGTTGAATTAAAAAATTTTTTTAGCAATCATGTATTTAAGTTTTAACAGTTCTTTCTTCTTGGGGCGTCTGACTGGCTCAGTCAGAAAAGCATGTGACTCTTGACCTTGGCAAGGTCATGAGTTTGAGCCCTTTTTTATAATGTATTGTTTGGCTTTATGAATGCAATTTCTCTGAGTATAGTAATTAGAGGGTTTTAAGACGTTCTCCCCCTTAAATTTTTCCCAGTCCATTTTAGTTTGTTTATCTTGTCCTTTCTCTTTCATGCTGCTGGATTTTCTTCATCTGTATGGTGATCATTGATTGTCTATTAATTTTAAGGAAATGGATTGGTTTTTTTCCTAAGGTAGTTGCTATAGTTTCTTCTGTTACCATATGTGGAGGTTTGTTTTCTAACCAGGTCGTTTCCATGATAGGAACTCAGTGTGTGGTCAGGCCTGTAGACTGGTGGGCTGCATGTTAAGAGCAGCATTTGACAGATATCCAGCTGAGGAAGACCTTGCTGGTAGGCACCAGCAATTATCCATGCAGCCCCAGTTCTTTCCAGTGTTTTGTTCAGAAGCATGTTTTGGTTGTTGTTTGGCCTAGGGGCAAAAGGCTGCTTAAACTGAACTATTCTGTTTGAATTCTTGAAGAACTAGAGCCCTACCTGCATGATTTCCCCTTCACTCTTCCCAGTTGCACCACAATTTGGAATTCGAGGACACTGTGGAGCACAGTGTTTGATTTCTAAATTCTGTCGCCTGAATGTTAGGAATCTCACTCTGCTCACTCGGGTGGTTCTGCCATTCAAGCCATAGGGCAGTTTTATGCGCAGTTTTTAATACAGGCTATTTCATGCTCATTTAGAACTCAAATTTGTACATGTCTATGTGTATATCTCATTATGCTTCTGAAAATAACAGATTTTGAATGTGAGAAATGTCATGGTGGTTGTATCACGCTGGTACGGAGGAATTCTACTAGGACCAGATCGCTTTAAACATATCAACAATTGTGCCAGAAACATACTGGTGGAGAGGAACTATACAAGTTCACCGGTGAGTGCTTACTGATATTATATAGAGAGTTTCTCACCATTGCTAGGAAAGTAAAAACAAACAAAAAAAAAAAACAAAAAACAGGAAATTAAGAATGAATCAGAGTGTTTGTGGTACACTGGGAAAACCTTTGGACTAGGAAATTATAGACTTGTGTTCTAGTCAAAACAATGTGACCGGCCAGTTACTTGTGTAACCTTGAGCAGGTCACTCCATCTCTTTGAGTCTTAATTTCATAGATTCATACAGAGTTTTATAAAAACCTTAAAGACCAATTAATCTTCACTCCCTAAAATTGAGGCCAGGAGAGATTGTATAGCTGATGCTATGAACTAGATGGTCTTTAAACATAATGTAAAATTATGATATTCTCTGTTAGTGTCAGAGCCCCTTCCCTCTCCCCTGGCATGCATTTGGATGCCTGCCCTTAAACTTTGAATTTTTTTTTGCTTCATATTTTTTAAGCATGTTTGTTTTATTTAGTTTTTTACCTTAACTTTGGAAAGTGGACAATAGATCAAATAGATTCAAACATAAATCTGTTAGATGAGTGAGTGTTTTCCTTGACTATCCTTGATTATTTTGGAAATTTTAAATTGACTATAAGTGAAAGGGTCCTGTAAAACAGAAAGACGATACACATGGAAGTATTATGTCTTCACTGTTCTATTTATTCTGTATGATTAGACTTACGGTTCCTAAGCCAGTATCTTCATATAAATGGGGAGATACTACACTGATTTATGTCTTTTTTAGGAGGAATCATCTAAGGCTTTGGGAAAAAACAAAAAAGTAAGAAAAGACAAGAAGAGGAGTGAACACTAATCCCTAAAATTATACAACAGGTTGATTTGCCTGTACTGTACACAAATCCCACAGTCATCAAGGAATACTGTGCAGAGGGGATCCTGGGCTGTCACATCAGCCAATCCATTGTGGACACCAGCGTTCTCTTTTCTTTGGTTATATCGGCTGCCAAAAATAGAGGACTTGTGATATATTCATGTGTATTTCAGGCTGGTTCAGAAGAATTAATTTGAACTTAATTGCCACTTCATCTAATTTTGGAAGGTAGCAGTTGCCCAGGGCAGTACCTGAATTAACTGTCCATTTCAGTACATGTCAAGTGCCTTTGTTAGGTGAGGAAGAAATGTCTCGAGAGGAATATAAATACCTGATAACTTGTCATCGGGATTCTCATAATGTTAAATGAATATTGCCTTTTACTGCTCTTTATGGCTTATTGGAGTAGGAGCTCATTGCAGATTGATCTTGGAGAGTTTCTTCTTGTGATTATGGTTCATAGGAAGTCACCTTGCATTTTATAGTGTTCATCCTTGAGTAACAATTAGGTGAAAATCCAGGAGTATCCATTCACAGTACGTGCTGAAGCGATAATTCATCTGACATGTTTGTTAGCATAAGTGTTATGCTTTGATTTCTGTTGCAAATTGGTGATTGTGAAATTTCAAAATGTGGCTTTTTGGCTTTTACTTTTTTTGTTTAATTCTTGTAATGCAAAGCAGTAGATATGGAATGTCAGTAGTCTCCTCTTGCCCCTGAAACTTGTTAGTGTAATATTCTGGTCTGGGGTTCTTTCCTCATCCTGGAAGTATCTTTCTTGTGATCTTCATCGAGGAATTAGGACTACTCTAGAAGCTCTGCTGCAGATAACGGGGCCTTTTTAGAAGGATAGAGCTGGGAAAACAGCACTGGTATGGGGCCGGAGCATGTCATTGCATAGGTATGTAGGTATGCTCCACCCATCTTCCTCAACTCTATGACTTTGTGGAGAAAAGGAACAAACATTTTGGTTGGGAAAATAGAAAATCTGTCTTCTTGTCCATTCCTATCAGATCTTCCTTTACATCAATGTTTTATGTTCCTTTCATCTGCAAGTTATGCCGTTTACCTCTAGACAATACATTTATCTTTGATATCTAACAGTAGTAGGTCATTAACTGTTCCCCTTTTGATATGATTGCAACGAATTATTGAGAGTTACTAATTGATTTCAAATTTGCCTGAGATTTTCTTCTCAAAGGAAGGGAACAGAAGTTAGGAGGCAACTTGTAATGATGCTTGCATCATGGAAAGCATCATAGAAAAGCAGACACAGACAGCCTTTTCTGTTCTCTTGATGTCTTACCTTTAAAAGATCCAACAACCTTATTTGGTATTTTGAGTAAAAATTGAGTAAGTAGTTTTCCATTAGGATGGATTCTGAGAAATAAAATACAAGTCATATTTGTTGTAAATATGTCCAACGTTGCCAGTGATCAAGAGTCATCGGAGGATGTGCTATGTATATTTAGAACACCTAGGTCAGGTTCCATGAAAAGTATGTCCTGTGTCATTAACTGTCAAATAAAGAAGTTGAAGACAATTAATTAACACTGAAATAATTTCACAATTTTGGCACCTTCTAACCTGTGAACAAAGATTTTCTTCCTGTTTTATAACAGGAAGAATTTGGTGCTGCAGAAAAATTGAGTTAATTTTTCTGTAACACCAAATGTGAATTTCTTTCTTACCATTTCATCTCAGTTGTTTAGGTCTTTATAGAAGACCTTTATATCTGTGATCTCATTTTCCCTTATTTAAAAAAAATCTTATTTTTGCTTCTTTCTATAAAATTATTAATCGCATTTTCCTGCCTAAAAAAACCCTAATCTCCTTTGCCTAAAGTCAGTTAGCTAAGAAGGAGAGATCTCAAAGTTTCTGATTCTAGAATCTGAGTTATTTACATTCAACCAGTATAGACCCCTAAGTAATGAGAGGATCTTTTTCTCTATTTAAAATTTCTCTCTATTAGAGGATTTTCACATTCTTCAAACGATAATTTTCTATAGCCAGATCTGTGCTATGGTATATTTAATAGTATATTATATTAGTTAAAAATATTCTCCATATGCCAGTTATGTAAGAGCAAGTAGCATCTACTTTTTATGTGGGAAAAGCAGTATGGTTTGGAGGTATGTATCATGAAACAGTCTATTTGGAAAGAGTTATATCAAGCTAATCACACTCAAGAAAGAATGTCTTGAAGCAGATACTGTTTGGAGGGCAGGTGAAATTTACTGGGAAAATTGTATAATCACCTCTAATTCTACTCTCTAGAGATAATCATTATTAACATTTGCTATGTACATCCTTCTATTTTTTCCTTTGCATGATTTTGTATATATGGCTATTTTTCTTTCCATAAAAATGGTATTAAAACTGTATATACTGTTTTGTATCCTGCATATTTCATATAGAAGTATATTGTTAACATTTTCCCATGTCAATAAATATTCTTCTATGGCTTAATTTCTATGGCTACATTGTATTCTATCTTCTGGGTATATCATAATATACTAACTGTCCCCATATGTTTCCAATTTTTAAGTTTTTTCAAATTTTTCGCTTAAATATTTATGAAAAACTAAATCATCATGTGCATATTTTTTGGTATTTATCTCTGATTAGCAAGAAAAATTCCTAGAAATAGAATTTCTTGGTCAAACATTTACACATTCTAATAGCTTGATTAGTTTAGCCAAATTGCTGTCTAGGAAAGATTTATTGGTTATATATACCTCCATTAACATTGTGTTAGAAGATTCTTAGGATACCAAAGGTATGGGACAGTAGGGATTCTGGTAGAAAAAACTACCAGTATCTTTTTTAAATTGATCTTTTTTTTTTTGTTATGAAATAATTATGGATTCACTAGAAGTTGTAAAAATACTCTGCTCTCCCTACTAGTAACATCTTATATAACTATAGTATATTTATCAAAACCAAGAAATAGATTGTGGATGCAAGTTATTTGTCAGGTATGTAATTTGCATATAATCTCCCATTATATTGCTTGTCTTTTCATTCTCTTGACAGTGTTTTTCAGAGTAAAAGTATTTAATTTTATTGAGATGCAATTGACCCTTTTTTTTTAAATCAAGTTTTTGGTGGTATGTCTAAAGACTTCGCTTAACCCCAGGTCATCAAGATTTTCTTCTGTTCTCTTTTGAAAGTTTTTAGAGGTTTTTGTTTGTTTGTTTTTCACTTAGACCAATAGATAATAATCCATTTTTAGTTAATTTTTTGTATAAGGTAAGAGATTTAATTTGCAGTTCACTTCCATATGGATATCCAGTTATGGAAGTGACTGATTTTTTAAATTGAGCTTCTTAATGATAAGTTTTCACAAAATAGAGTTATATAATCAGCACTTAGGTTGGAAGAAAGGACACTACCAGCACCGCAGAATCCCCTTGTGTCTCATCCCACATTAGCTGCTCTGCCCCTCTGCCACCTAACCACCTCCCTGACTTCTGACACCAGAGTTAATTTGCTCTGTTTTGCCTTTGACATAAAGTGGAATCACACAGTATGTACCCTTGCTTGGATTTCTTTTGTTCCAACATCTTTTTGAGATTCGTCTGATTCTTGTATATAGCAGTTACTTTATTCTTACCGCTGTATAATATTCCATTTAGTAAACATGGAAGTTTATCAATTCTATTTATGAATATTTGGGTCTCCAGTCTGAGGCTGTTCTAATTAGTGCTGTTATGAATATTCTTGTACGTGTTTTTTAGTCAACACACATACACATTTCGAAAGCGTATATACCTAGGAATGGATTTGCTGAGTCATGATCTCTATACGTAGAGCTTTAGAGTACACTGCCCCAAGGTGTGCTGGTAAATTTTTTAACTGTCTCTGGGGTGGTTGCTCATTAATAACGTTTGCCAGTTCCTGTGGTGTATATACTCCCGCACTGTCCAATTCTAAGCTACCAATGTGAAATCAGCCTGCTGGCAAACTTCCTGAAAACCTAGGACGCTTAACTTTGTGAGCTCCAGCACACATCCCTCATGTTCCCAAGCAGTTTTGCAAAGCAGTTAAACCAATTTACACTCCTACCTGTAATGAGCAAAGTTCTAGTTGCTGCACATCCACGTTTGGTATTACCTGACTTTCAATTTAATTATTCTGTGTGGTGCATGTTGCCTTCAGTTTGTGGTCTTAATTTGCATTCCCCTGATGACTAATGAAATTGAAATTGAACACCTTTGGTTACTATAATTTATATCTCAAATGACTGAGTAATCTTAAATGACACATTTCCCCCCCTTCCAGCAGTGGAAATATTGGGGCTTGTTACCAAGTTGGTTCAGATACAGAGAAGTCATTTTACAGTTTTGCATATCTGAGCACCTCGTCTGTAAATTTCAATACTCCATCAATGCCCCACTGGTATATTCTCTGTGAATTTATCAGGGAACTTAATTTTTTGCTCTTAGATTCCTAATTTGTAAACATGTAGATTATGATTCTTCCCTATCTGGGATATTATGGAGATGGGATATTATGCATATTAAATGAGGTGCCTTCCATGGTGCTTAATATTAGTATGTGATAAGCATCTAATAAAGCCATTAAATAAGTATTATCTTTTCCTCACCAGGGGAGAGCTGCCCTCTTATTTAGGATAAGCTATTGCTGAGGATTTTAACAGTACCAAGAATTTTACCTGGACATTGAGGTTACGAAGTTCTTACACTCCCTTAAGGAGGCAACATAGTATAGCAGATTTGAGATGGCTCTCTGGAGCCTGTCAGGTTTGAATCCTATGTATGCTTTTTGCTAGCCTTGCAGGCTTGAGCAAGTTGTCCAATTTCTCTGCATTCAGTTTTGTAAAGTTTATAAAGAGCTAATCAGGCCACGGGGCTGATAGTAAAAGATTGTTTCATTATGGACTCACAATAGAGAACCCTGAGTCTAGTCGAGTATAGACCAAGGGTTGACAAACTTTCCTGGTAAATAGCCAAATATTGTATGCTTTGCAAGCCAAGTCTGAACAGCTACTCCATGTTGCTGTAGTGTGGAAGTAGACAACACCCACACCAACAAACCTATCGATGGATATTGAAATCTGAGTTTCATTGAATTTTCATGCATTGTGAAATATTTTTTCTTGATTTTTTTTTCAACCATGTAAATGTGTGTAAAGGAAAACACTCTTCTTGTGTGTCTCCTCTACTCTCAAAAACTGTTCCTAGAATACTTCACTTCTGACTAGGTGTGTAGGTTTTCCACACATCAAGTAACCCAGCAACATCAGCTTGGTGTCCTACAATTCAGTTTCAGTTCTGACACTACCTGCCTAGAAATAGCCTCAGATCCCACAGGTTAAGGGCTCAGTCTCAGAAGACTGCCCCACCCCACACCCCGCCCAACTTCATATGCCAAGTCCAGGTTGTCACTTTGTGCTTTCATAACTCAGATTCCCAAGATCCCCTCTTCTGGTTGGATTAATTTGTTAAGAGTGGTTCATGGAACTCAGGAAGACATTTTATTTACTAGATTACTGATTTATTAAAGAAAAAAGATACAGGGGCACCTGGGTGGCTCAGTCGGTTAAACGTCTGACTTTGGCTCAGGTCATGATTTCACGATGCATGGGTTCGAGCCCCGCGTCGGGCTCTGTGCTGACCGCTACCTCAGAGCCTGGAGCCTGCTTCGGATTCTGTGTCTCCCTCTCTCTCTGCCCCTCCCCTGCTCGTGCTCTCTCTCAAAAATAAGCAAACATTCAAAAAAAATTTTTTAAAGAACTGAGAAACACCCTGATGGGAGAGATGCCTAGGCAAAGTAGGGAGGAAGGGGCCCAGAGCTTCTATGCCCTCTCTGGGGCATCCCACCCTCCTTGTATGTCCCCATTCACCCTGGAAGCTCTCCAAGCTGTCTTTTTGGGCTCATAGGAGGCCTCGTTTCATAGACATGATTAATTAAATCATTGGCTCCTGGCAATTGATTCAGCCTCCAGCCATCACCTCTCCTCTCCCCAGGGGTCAGAGGTGGGACACCAAAAATGACACCATTTTAATCACACATCTGGTTTCCTGGGAGATCAGCGACCCCCACCCCCACCCCGGGACTTTCCAAAAGTCATCTCATTGCTTAAACTCAGGTGTGGTTGAAAGGGTCTTGTTACGAATAACAAGACACTTCTTATACCTTTTTGGCTCTGGAGCCATTTCAAGAACCAAGGACAAAGGACCAAATATTATAACAAAGATGCTTTTATCACTTAGGAAATTCCTAGGGTTT
Organism: Cryptoprocta ferox; assembly: GCA_028646485.1. Lineage (NCBI taxonomy): Eukaryota > Metazoa > Chordata > Mammalia > Carnivora > Eupleridae > Cryptoprocta > Cryptoprocta ferox. Next base: position 42,338,295 of record CM053566.1, read on the forward strand.
TAGGACTTCTGGGCCAGAAAGAGGGATATTTGGGACCAAATATATATTCCTAATTATAAACCATAATATCACAACAGGTAAAAACCATTCTTAGCTCAGGGGCCAAACTATGGTCTGTGAGCGATGGTGTGCCAATGCCCTGGTGTAGACCAGGTAAAAAGAGAAAGAAAGGCAAGTCAAAAATTATAATGCTTACAGGTAGGATTTTGGTTTCTGAACCGAGGGAAGAGTTTTCATGCGTTTTTGTTTTGTTTTGCTTTTTTGTTTTTCCATTTAGCCCCAGTTTTGAGTTACATAACTGTTTAGGGTCATGATAAAGTTAGGAAGAGTTTTCATGCGTTTTTGTTTTGTTTTGTTTTCTGTTTTTCCATTTAGCCCCAGTTATGAGTTACATACTGTTTAGGGTCATGATAAAGTTAATTCGTATATCAGGACCCACCAAATGGGGGCTGCCCCAGTAGGACGACCCATGTCATAAATCTAAACATAGGTCTGCCTGCACTTATGGGAAATGCCTCTCAAGGAAACCCAACTTACATCAATCATAATCCTCCAACTCAGCTTTAGCTAGCTTACCCTACTCTAAAAAGTAGGAGCCACTAGCCTTATAAGAAATCTGACCTCCTAGCCAATCACGCCCTGTTTCTGCCTTACCTCTCCTAATGTTCTATAAAACTCACTCTTGCCCAAAATCACTTGGGAAGAATGCTCTACTGGTTGTGAGGCACTGTACTCCCCTAATCTGTGGGTTGTTCGCCTTTGAATAAAGGACATCAAACTCATTACCAAATTGTATTATTGTCATTTGACAGGCAAGAGATAAGTCACAATTATGTGTTTGTAATTAAGGAGATTAGATTTGCAGGTCAGAGTTGGATTTAAATTTTGGTTCCATGCCTTGGACGTGGAAGCCATCTTGGACAACTTAACTTCTTTGAGCTTTATTTTTCTCATCTATAAAATGGGGCTCATAATCCTTCCTCATAGGATTTTTAGAGGGTTGAATGAAATGAGATCATGTGTGAAATGCCACTAAAGTTTCACACAAAGAGGGAGCATAATAGATGTTTCTTGTAAAAGAAGTGAAATCAGATTGATCTGAAATCAGTAAGGTATTGGCGCTGAAGGGTAGCTGAATATGCCACCCTAAACTGCCTCTTTGGCACAAGGATTTGTTTGAGCTAATTATTTCAAGAAACTGTAGACATAACAGAAGTTCTGAAAACTGAGTAAAAGTTACCTTTTTGTAATGGAAATCTACATTTATAAAGGAAATTTACATTAGAAGGGGGGCCTGTACCAGGCAGAGAGCTATTACCATATACAACTTTTTCACCTGAGTCTTACCTGCCTGTCTGCCTTGCAAAGAGCAGCCTTTGCTTACCAATCATTTCCTCTTCCCACCTTCTTGTAAATTACCTCCTCTCCCCTCTCCCCCCAACATCTTTCTTTTATCTTTAGCTGAAGATGGTATTTAAGGTAGTGGCTTGGATCATCTCAGGAGTTTTACTTATTTTTCATGGGTATCTCCCACGCATACATGAGGCGTACATGTTAATAAACTTCTGCTTGTTTTTCTTGTGTTAATCTGTTTTTTATTACAGGGAGCAAAGTACTTGAATAGATATTTATCCAAAGAATATATACAAATGGCACATGAACAGATGCTCATCATCATTAATCATTAGGGAAATGCAAATCAAAACCATAATGAGAAATCTCATCATACTCATTAAGATGGCTGCTATGAAAAAACCCCCACGAAATAACAAGTGTTGGCAAAGGTGTGGAATTATTGGAACCCTTGTGCAGTGCTAGTAGGAAAGTAAAATGGTACAGCCACTAGGGAAAACAGTATAGTGATTCCTCAAAAAATTAAAAACTGAATTACCATATGATACCCCAATTCCAATTCTGGGTATATACCTCAAAGAACTAAAAGCAAGGTCTTGAAGAAATACTTGTACATCTGTGATCATAGGAGCATTAGTTACAAAAGCCAAAAAGGTAAAAGCAATCCAAGTGTCCATCAACAGATAAATAGATACACAAAATGTGTTATATACATTCAATGGCATATTATTCATCCTTAGAAAGGAAGACAGTTCTAACACCTGCTGCAACATGATAAAGCTTGAGGACATTATGCTAAGTGAGTGAAATAAGCCAGTCACAAAAGGACAAATACTGTATGATTCTACTTATATGAGGTACCTACAGTCATTGAATTCATAGAGACACAAAGTAGAATGGTGGTTGCCAGAGGCTGAGAAGAGGGGGAGATGGGAAATTGTTGGTAATGGGTGTAGAGTTTTGCACGATGAGCTCTGGAGATTGGTTGTACAACAGTGTGAATATACTTAACCCTCCTAAATGGCACACTTTAAATGGTTAACATAGCAAATCTTAAGTTATGTGTCTTTTGCCACAATTTAAAAAAATACTAATAGGACCCTATATGGTATAGGGTAGCCTTGACTTTGTTCTAACTGTTGTAAGGTGATGTGGAAAGCAGGAAGAAAGCTCCAGTGGGAGTAGCTGATGGAAGTTGTCCAAAGGCATGGATAGGGCTGATCAATGTGAGAAAAAATTACCAACTGAAATAAGCGATCTGGGGAATTGCATTAGTGGAAGGATCTACCCCTTATAGTTCATTGTTTTACCATAAATTTATTGAGAACTTTTGCTTAGAGGAAATGAAAGGTTAGAGTGGCTGGGGTGCAGGGGACTAGAGAAAGAATCTTATGAAATAGAAGACGTAGGCAAAATGAGTCAGTCAGGTAGAATCTTGTAGACCCTAATAAGATCTTAAAAAGAACAATGTGAAACAACGAAAGGATTTTAAGAAGAGTGACTCAATCAGATTTGTCTTTTAGGAAGAGAATCCTAGTTGCTTGGTAGAAAACGGATTGAAAATCAACAAGACTGGATAATGGAAAGAAAGCATTTAAGAAGCTATTGTAGTAATAAAGAGATAATGGTAGTATGGATTAGGATAATGGCATGGAGGTGAAACTATGTAGATGAATTTGAAAGACATTTAGGAAGCAAATTTAAGAATCTGCTGATGGATAACAGGATGAGCCATTGGCACAGATCCATATTCTGATACTCTCATAAATATACCTCTGCAAATTTCTTTCTTTTTCTTTGGTATTCCTATTCCTACGCTTTTTTGAGTTGCCTGTGATACACGTTTGCCATCCCTCAACACAGGGATAAGAAATGTATGCTATTGTTTCCAAAATGGGAATATCACAGAATTTCATTGCCATATGACACTTTTTAAGGATTATTTTTAACTTTAATGTTGTTTCATTTGACTTAGTTTGCAAATTAGTTATGTATCCTGATCAAGATGAACAACTGGAGAAAGCATGGGTTTTGTTTGTTTTGATTTTTAATAATTTGAATTTCCTTTGGCTTTTAAGGGACTGGAAAAACTAAATTTGGCTTTGCTAATATGATTGTACGGCACCTATCTACTGATAATGAAATCTATGACTCATCGAAACTACTGAATGAAGTCATAAAACTGTGTTTACAATATACATTTACAGCTAATCCAAGTCCACTTTCATATAACAGTCTGCTATTTCATGTACCCGTGGGTAGTATGTGTTTTCTATAGTAACAAAATAATCCTAATTCCTCCCATCTGTCTTTAATGTCATTGCTATCATTCATTTCATTTACAAATAAGCATATATAAGAATGGATATGATATCTACATAAGTGTACATAATCAAATATATTATTGGTATTATTTTAAACAAACTATTATCTGTTAGAGCAATTAAGAATTAGAAAAATATGGAGGTACCTGGGTGGCTCAGTCAGTTAAGTGTCCCACTTTTGATTTTGGCTTAGGTCCTGATCTCACAGTTCATGAGGTTGAGCCCTGTGTTGGGCTCTGTGCTGTCAGCATGGAGCCTGCTTGGGATTCTCTCTCCCTCTCTCTCTATGCCCCTCCTACCCTTGCTCACTCTCTCTCTCAAAATAAATAAACATTAAAAAAGAAGAATTAAAAAAATAAAAGTTTTTTCTTTTTTTTGCCTTCACTTATTCCTTCTTCAGTGCTCTTCCTTCACTTATGTAGATCCAAGTTTCTGACCTTTTTCTTTCTCTCTAAGAAACTTTTTAATATTTCTTGCTAGGCAGGTCTACTGGCAACAAATTCCCTCAATTTTTGTTTATCTGAGAAACTCTATATCTCCTTCACTTTTGAAGGATAATTTTGTAGGGTACAGGATTCTAGGTTGGTGGGGTTTTCTCTCAATACTAAAATATTTCACTCTCGTCTTGCTGGCACAGTTTCTGGGAAATTGGATGTAATTCTTGTCTTTGTTCTTTTATAGGTAAGGTGGTTTTTTTCCTCTGAAATTCTATCAGGATTTTTTTCTTTACCTTTCATTTTCTGTAAGTTTCAAATAATATGCTTAGGTGTAGTCTTTTGGGTATTTATCCAGCTTGGTGTTCTCTAAGATTCCTGGATCTATAGTTTAATGTCTGACATTTGGGGAAATTTTCAGTCATTGGTGTTTCAAATATTTCTTCCATTCCTTTCTCTCTTCTCCTTCTGGTATTCTCACTGTGCATATGTTACATCATTTGTAGTCAGCCCACAGGCCTTGGATATTCTTTTCTTTCTTTCAGTCGTTGTTCTTTTTGCTTTTGGTTTCCTAGGATTCTACTGACATAACCTTTAGCTCAGAGATTCTTTTTTCAGTCATGTCCAGTTTACTAACAAGTCCAATTTTCTTACAGTGTTTTTTTTTTTTAATCTCTGGCATTTATTTTTGGTTCTTTCTTAGAATTTCCACCTCTCTGCTTATATTGCTCATTTGTTCTTTGCTTTTTTTCTTTCTAAATTGCAGTATAATTACATATAACATTATGTTAGTTTCAGGTGTACAACATAATGATTTGAGATTTGTATATATTGCAAAATGATCACCACAGTAAGTCGAGTTAATATATATTACCGTAAGTACTTTTTTCTTCTGATGATAACTTAAGATTTACTCTCTTAGCAAATTTCAGATATTAGTAACTAGAGTCACCATGCTGTACATTCATCCTCATGACTTACATAACTGGAATATTGTACCTTTTGACTTCCTTTACCCATTTTGGCTACGCCCTCCAAGCCCTCACCTCAGGAACCACCTATCTGTCCTCTGTATCTATGAGCTTGGCTTTTGTTGTTGTTATTTTGTTTTGTCTTATTTTTTTAGATTCCAGATACAAGTGAAAGCATACAGTATTTGTCTTTCTGTGTCTGATTTATTTCACTTGACATAATGCCCTCAAGTTCCATCCATAGTGTCACCAATGGTAAGATTTCATTCTGAATGGTATTTCATTGTACGTATGTTTATAAACCACATTTTCTTTTTGATTCATCCATCAGCAGACACCTAGGTTGCGGCCATATCTTGGCTGTTGTAAATAATGCTGCAATGAACCTGGAGGTACATACATCTTTTCAAGTTAGTGTTTGCCCATTTGTTCTTGCATACTGCCTACATTATCCATCAAAGCCCTTCTCATATTCATCATAGTTGTTTTAAATTCCCAGTCTGATAATTCCAACATCCCTGCCATTTCTGGTTCTGATGCTCACTCAAGTTATTATGATGTTTTTTGCCTTTTGGTATGTCTTGTAATTTTTTTTTCCTGATAGCCAGACATGATGTACTGGGTAAAAAGAACTGCTTTAAATAGGCCTTTAGGGATGTGGCAATGAGGTGTCAGGAGAGGGGAAGAATTCTATAGTCCCGTGATTACATCTCAGTCTTTTAGTGAGCCCATGCCTCTGGTCTGAACTGTAAAAGTATTTCTTAGTCTCCTCCATTAGGTGGGACAAGATGGCTAGAGTGGGCGGGTGTTGGGTGTTTCCCATCTTCTAGATCTGTTAGGCTCTGATCTAATCCCAGCAAGTTAGGCTCTGGTTAACTAGTTTCCCCTGAGAGCAGGCCTTGTTAAGAACAGAGTGCTCTGGGGTACCTGGGTGGCTCTGTTGGTTGAGCACTGACTTCAGCTCAGGTCATGATCTCGCAGTTTGTAGGTTCGAGCCCCACATCGGGCTCTGTGCTGACAGCTCAGAGCCTGGAACCTACGTGAGGTTCTGTGTCTCCCTCTCTCTCTGCCCCTCCCCTGTTGTCTCTGTTTCTCCCTGTCTCTCAAAAGTAAATAAACATTATATATATGTAAAAAAAAGTGCTCTGGCATATTTCAAAACGGTTTCTTTTTCTCTCCCCCTGGTGGAAGTATGGGGATTTTTCTGATATTTACACTGGGAACTTGGTCAAACTCTTGGAAACAAATCTCATAATATCATGGGGCCCTCCCTATGACTGGGTCCTCCTGGAATTTTAAACTCTGAGTTAACTGCCCTGATCCTCTAGTGATTCATCAATTACAGTTCACGTTTTCCTACCCTGGCACCAGTTCATTAGTGTTTTCTGTTTGCACTCTTTCTGCTTTGATAACTCATAACTCTGTTTATTTGCCCAGCTGTCTTTCCAGTCTTGGGGACACTAGTTTGCCCTGTGTCCCTCCCTCTCTTATGGACCCAAGAAGAGTTGATTTTTCAGCCTGTTCAGCTTTTTACTTATTAGGATGGGGTGGTGAATTCCAAGTTCCTAACATGTGGAACCAGATGTTTGTATGTTACCCACCTTATTTAAATATAATCATAATGACCAGATTTTAAATGAAATTCTATGCTTAAGACTGAAAAATCACACTGTTCAGTTTTGTTATCTGCCAACTATGCTGTTGTGCTATTTTAAAAATATTTTTTATAAGAGCTTAAACAAATGTACGTTGTTTGAATGCTAAAATATGATTTTATATTGATCTTAAGTGCTGGTCAGTGTTCTTTTTAATATTGGCTTCCTTAATGATTTTATGTCTTAAGTTTAAATGATTTTATGTCTTAAACCATAAATTTCTATTTCACAAGTTTGAAATATACTTTATTGATGTTTAAGATACAAAGATATTTTAAACTGAATAGAAAATAAAGAAGAATATGGTACTGGCATAGGATTAGACACAAAGATCAATAGACTAGAATTGAGAATCAAGAAATAAACACATACCTTTTAGTCAACTGATATTCTACAAGGATTCCAAGGCAGTTCAATGGGTTAAAAAGTAGTTTTTCCAACAAATAGTGTCAACTTGATATCCACATGCAAAACAAAGAAGTTGCACCCTTACCTCACACCATATATGAAAGTTAGCGCAAATGTATCAAAGACCTAAATATAAAGCTAAAACTATAAAACTCACAGAAGAAAACATAATAGTAAATCTTCATGACCTTGGATTAGATAATGGTTTCTTAGCTGTGACACAATGTGACACAATGAGTGTAAGCAATTAAAAAAAAATCAATTGGATTTCATCAACATTAAAAACTTCTGTGCTTCAAAAGACATTATTAAGAAAGTGAAAACAACACACAGAATGGGAGTAAATATTTGCAAATTATATCTGATAAGGGTCTAACATCCAGAATATATAAGAGAAAGGAAAGGGCAAAGAGAGAGAGGGAGACACAGAATCTGAAGTAGGCTCCAAGCCTGACATGGGGCTCAAACTGACAAACTGTGAGATCATGACCTGAGCTGAAGTCAGACACTAAACCGACTGAGCCACCCAGACACCCCTATAAAGAGGTCTTAAAACTCAACAACAAACAGTGCAATTGAAAATGCAAAATAGACTCAGGAAGAAAAGAGCCTGGTCCTTCTACTTCCTCTTCATCCCTAAATGTAAACCTGCTAGAAAGCCTCTGCATGGTGATGGTTTTAGTCTCTTGTTTGTTAAAGGAGATGGGGTGTGTTGGAGACCAGCAGAATTCTGCTGGGTAAGGTTAAGTCTCTTGCTGTGTCCCTCTCGACATTAGCAAAATGAATCTTTTTTTTTTTTTTTAGCTTATTTATTTTGAAAGAGAGTGCACGCAGACTTGAGCACAGGAAGGGCAGAGGGAGAGGGAGAGAGAATTCTAAGCCCCTGACGTGGGGCTCTATCCCAAGATCTGTAAAACCTGAGCTGAAATCAAGAGTTGGATGCTTCACTGACTGAGCCACCCAGGAGCCTCACAAGATGAATCTTAACAGTCACCAGATGAAGCGAGGTGATGTTTATTTCTCTTCTTAGCTATACAGGCATAATTAATGGATTAAGTTAAAGGATCTGAATAAAGCCAAAACGCCTTGGATCACTGGTCACAGTCCACTAAAAAAGTTATCTAAATTCATTATTTAATAGCAAATTGCTAATATATAAAAGTCTCTAGATGTTTAACAATCTTGATTAAAAAGGTTTAATCATGGGGCACCTTGGTGGCTCAGTCGGTTGAGTGTCTGACTTCGGCTCAGGTCTTGATGTCATAGTTCATGAGTTCGAACCCCGCATCAGGCTCTGTGCTAACAGCTTGGAGCCTGGAGCCTGCTTCGGATTCTGTGTCTCCATCTCTCTGCCTTTCCCACACTCACACTCTGTCTCTCTCCCTCTCAAAAATGAATAAATATTAAAAAAATTTTTAAGGGTTTAATCATAACTTTTTGAATGTTGAAGTCCATGAGTATAAAACAGTCTTATGAATAGGTTCTATTGAATGGTGAACTCGCCTGTGAAGAGTACTAATGATAGCTAATAGGATTTATTTATATTTATTTATTTTTATTTACAGAACTTGAATTTTTAAAGTACCATAAATACTTAAAAAAGAATCTTTGGACGTGCATCAGAAGGATAGAAAGGGAAGGGGCCTGCCACACAAGTTACAGCAACTTGACACCAGTAAATTTAAATAAATTTAAACAGTACCTAGATTGGAACTCTGAGCTATGCACCTAGTCAACTCTCTGTTCACACAAGGTTAAGAGGATGAAATTTCACCTAACATGGTTTGTCATTATTCTTTTTCTCAGATGTTACCTACCTGGCAGTCCACAACCTCCAAGCCACAGGGCAAGCTCTCTAAGTCTGTTGGATTGCTTTCTCTTCCCACATGAAATTACAAAACAAACAAACAAGAAAACAGTCCAGATTACCATGCTCTGTCCATAAAATAAATCCCTGTTTACCTTCCAGGTCAACCCACTCAGTGCCCCTTTAAAATCTTATCTATACTGCTTAAAGTCATCTTGTTTACTTTTATACCTTATCTTCTACTACAGACAAAGTCAGTGGTGTGTTTATCAGCCTTTCTTTCCTTCCCCATTCACACTGAATGTCTCTAGAGTCTCCAATTTAGAGACTGAAATTAAGAAATTACATTAAACCAGTGCCGCATTGCTTTTTCAATAGAAAGGCCTTGAAAGTTGACTAAACATAAAAACTGGCTAGTTTGGGGACACCTGGGGGGCTCAGTCAGTTAAGCGTCTGACTTTGGCTCAGGTCATGAGCTCATAGTTTGTGGGTTCAAGCCCCATATTGGGTTCTGCTGACAGCTCAGAGCTTGGAACCTGCTTTGGATTCTGTGTCTACCTCTCTCTCTCTGCCCTTCCCTTGCTCATGCTCTGTCTCTTTCTCTCTCAAAAATGAATAAACATTAAAAAATTTTTTTTTTAAACTGGGTAGTCCCTTTTGAAAGGGACTTTGTAATTGTGGAAGAATGTAAAAAGTCCTAATGTCTCTTGGTAGTGAATTAATAATGAGTGGATGCAAAGAAGAATAAAGATTAAGGAGAGTGATGGGAAACATCATTCAGATTTTTTAAAAAGATTATGATTAATTTGCATGCTATGAATGAAAAATAATCAAATCAACCATATTTTAAGTCAAATCTCACAATGAAATCTGATTTTTATCAGATACATTTTTTTTTTTTAAATCACAAGCACCATCTGTACGCAAGACTTCTAGCTGATGTGCAGTTAAAATATATATATTGGGGCACCTGGGTGTCTCAGTCGTTAAATGTCTGACTTTGGCTCAGGTCATGAGCTCAATGTTTGTGGGTTCAAGCCCCATATTGGGCTCTGTGCTGACAGCTCAGAGCTTGGAGCCTGCTTTGGATTCTGTGTCTACCTCTCTCTCTGCCCCTCCTCTGCTCATTCTCTCTCCCTCTCCGTCTCTCTCTCTCTCTCTCTCTCTCAAAATAAATAAATAAATATTTTAAAAACCAAATATTACAGAGCAGCTGTGTGGAGTCCTATCTGTTACTCCACAACTCTCATCTTCATCTCCCCATCTCAGAGAATCTTCTGGGGGCTCCTTCTCGATGTCCACTCTCTGCTCTGTACCTAGAAACTCTGAAAAGACAGTATGCTGGGCCAACTGCAGAGCTCACTTCACTTTCCCCCCCTTTTCTCAGGGATCATTGTTCTCCATTGTCTGATGTCCAGTGCCTTGAAAACCATTGTTTCATATATTTTGCCCAGTGTTTTGGCTGTGTCAGATAGGATGGTGAATTCAGCCCCTGTTTTTCCATCATGGTCAGAAGGGAATCTGTAACTAGTTCTATATTAGTTTAAAAAAATGAATCTCATGGGAGCCCAATTTCTTACTTATACAATAAACCAATTGTATTTCATATATATTTTATAATGTTGCTCTATTAAGGGGAGATGGTTGAATCACATTCAAATGTTTACAATAAAACATTTCACCATCTTTCGGAAAATACTTGTTCAGAGTCAGTTAAAGGGAAACTGTTATCACAAGTTTGCTTTATCAAGAACCAGGAAGTACAGTGAGATCAGCATTAGATTTTGAGAAATATTGTTATGAGTAGGAGACTATATATTGCAGGTATCCGATTGGAAAACATACTTGTGAGAATTGTCTTGCTGGATTAGTTTGCTCTACTCAGCCCCTTCATCATTTGATGTGATGTCAGCTACTACTAATAGCACAATTGCTTTCATACCAAGCAGTCACATTTTTTCAGTGTTTTTAATGTGCTTACTAGCTTTTGCTATAATGCTAGGAAATGCTGTGGTTATTCTAGCTTTTGTGGTGGACAAAAAGCTTAGACATCGAAGTAATTACTTTTTCCTTAACTTGGCCATTGCTGACTTCTTTGTTGGTAAGTCACATATCTTTATTTCAGAGAATCTTTTCTAATTATAATTTATTTCTAGAACCTTAAAATAAGCTTTTGTTATTTCAAGGGACTGTATAGAATTAGGGATTTTAAAAACAAAAAGTTTAAGGACTAAAGTTCTGGGGAGGCTATATGGCACTTTAGGGGAAAGTATATATATATACTTTTTTGTATATAAATGTATACAAAACAAATATTTTGTATACAAATGTATACAAATGTATACAAACATTTGTATAAAACAAATGTTTTTCTTTTGTTTTCTTTTTATAGAATAAAAATGAGTCCAGAATAGTTCTAAAATTGTTTTAATCTAAGACTTACTTGTTTCTAGAGCTATCTTCCTTGGATGTTTAGGTTTATATGTATGTGTAGAAAAGTTAGTTGATGATATTGTTTATAGGAGCTCCTAGTATAATTTAACTTGTCTTGTCTGTAGCTACATAAATGCTTTTGTATATGTTACAGTGAAATGAAACTCATAAAATATTTACATTATTGCCTAGAACATAGAGTTGCTCAACAAATGTTAGTCCTCTTCTCTTTTGATTTCTCTGCAGTTATGTGTCAACTGCAGCCAAGATCATGAACGTCAGTAGATTACCTACCCATGTGTACGGACTGTTAGCTACTCATGTATGATTAGCTAATGAGGAGATCTATAGAAGACTGAGTCTCTTTAGTTAGGTTCCAATGTAGGAGAATGGATAAGAGATGTTCACCAGTGACTGCAACAGTATAGAGTGTTGTGAGAACCACAGAGACCAAGTGCTGTGGGTGCTCAGAGGAGGGAGAGAGAGCACTTTTGGTTTGTGAGTGGTAGTATCTGAAGTGAACTTCAAAGGATGGGTAGAATTTCCATAGGCAGAGATGGAGAGGGGAAAAGTATTCCAAGAATTAGCAAAGACATGCTGGTAGAAAATAATTGTGTATGTCTTCCTAAGTGTGAGCTGCGGGCTGGCTGGTGTGAATGGCTATATGGGATCAGTAGGGGATGAAGTTGGAGTAGTTGGAATATAATGAAGGCTCTATAGTGTGTCTGGATTGGAGGCCAGTGTGGAAATATAGATTTTTAAAACAATTGACTGACTGGATGGAGTGAAGCTTTACCTCAAAGGCATGAGCAGAGATGGAGCAGGTGGGAGAAGCTGTAACAGGGCAGGTTGGTTTCAAAAACAATCCCACAGCTAAGGCACAAGTCACATGGGAATGCTCTGAGCTACGGTGAAGAGGGTGGAAAGGAAGTTCTGGAGGCAGAGTTGCAAGAGTGGGGTGGGGCAGGAGAAAGAGAGAAATGAGTTAAAGATTGAGTTTGGGGGACAAGAAAAGTATGGCACGATTAATAGGAAAAGGGGCCTTTGGGAAGGCAGCTTATACTTCTGATATTGTACTGATAAATGTTCTGGAGGAAACATTTATGCTTCTTCACAGCATAGAAATGACTGGGTCACAGATTAAGCTACTGAACCAATACAGAAGTATTGAAAAAAGGCAACAGTTTCCCCATTTCTCTCCTCAGTTCTGCCTCTCCCGGTAACCCGCATTAACAGCATTATATAGATCATTCCACATCATCATTCTCTATAATCACAGAAACACATATAACTATATGAGTATATTTCTGTGAACAGAGAGAATATTCTGCTCTTAATATACTTATCCATCTTTTTCTTCTTTACAGAACTGTACACCTTTTAGATAATACTTAGCACTTAAAGTCGACTATGTATTTTGACTACCTAAAAGGGAATGGTGGTAGGGAGGAATGGGAGTAAAACTATACCCAACCGAGAGAGCCTAAGTCCTGAAGTTTTTGAACATAGATGGTTCTAGATAAGAACAGAGTGTTTCCTTGTTCCGCCCAATGGAAGCATCATGGCTGCCCCACCATCATGGGCTTGGGCACCACAATATAAATGTGTGGTTTATCTTGGGCAATTGTCCCCCCTGATGTAGTTATTCAGCAGTTCTGAGAGTTCCCCTCCATTGGCAGGTTACTGGGAAAAGAAATGGCTTTCCTGCTGATGAGAGAACTGGGTACAAACCAGAATCTCTTAATTGGCCAGTCTCCTCCTTCACATTTCCTGTCCCCCTTGTCAGCTTCATCCAGAGGTCCACTTATTTGACAGCATTTGCCATGATGACAGAAGGATTAGAACCTTCTGTAGAACCTTTTCTGATGAGAACGAGATTGAAGTTTTGTGTCGAGGCTATTCTTTTTCCTTAGCCATGCTCAGAAGTGGGCTTTTTGGCTCTGAGCCTGTAGGCTTGTGACAGTTGTGGTGAGTCAGGGCAGAACTCATGTAGCTGTAAGGCATCCATTCTTAGGACTTGTGGTCAGGAGACCTCGAGCTCCAAAACTATGTGGCAGTGGCTTGGAGCATCACATGTGCTAGGTATTTATGGGCTTTTGGTTGAATACCCTTTTCTTACAGATTTCAAAAATGGCCTCCAGTCGAAAATCTAAATTCATAGCACCCGAAGAACTTCCTAGGCTGAATGTCGTGTTGGAAAGCAAAGATTTATTGAGGAAAAATTCCAGTACCAGCTACATTGATAGAAATATATTTCATCTGCACACTATTCCAGAAACAAAGCACTATCAATATATACAAATATATAGAGACATCTATAAAAATGGTATCACATGACTAATGTTTCCATTTGTGTGTACTTTCTTCACATCTGCATTTGTGTGGGCATTTATGGCCTACATGACCATGTGACAGATGGCCCAGGCAGGATCTGCAAGGACAAGATGGTTGGGGATGACAGAGTCTGAACCACATTTTCAGGAGGGCACAGTTGATTTTTAGTACCTTCGTTTTCAGTTCAGGACTCTTCTCTTTTCTTGTGAGTTAGCTCGGGCTGCCACAACACAATACCCTAGTCTGGGTGACTTAACAGCAATTGACGTTCTCAAGGTTCTGGAGGCTGGGAAGTACCAGATCAAGGTGCCTGATGATTGGGTTCCTGGTGAATGCTCTTGTCCTGATTTGTAGATGGCTGCCTTCTCCATGCACTCTCACATGTCCTTTCCCCTGTATGCGCAGGGAGAGAGAGAGCAAGCAAGCTCTCTCCAGTGTTTCTTCTTCTTTTTTTTAACGATTATTTATTTTTGGGGGGAGGAGGGGCAGAGAGAGAGGGAGACAGAGGATCCAAAGCAGGCTCCACACTGACAGCAGTGAACCCGATGCGGGGCTTGAACTCACGAACTGTGAGATCATGACCTGAGCCAAAGTTGGACACCCAATTGACTCAGCCACCCAGGCACCCTTGTCTGGTGTTTCTTCTTAGAAGGACACTAATCCTTTTGGATTAGAGCTCCATCCTTATGATCTCATTTAATTTAACTTCCTTATAGGCCCTTCTCCAAATGCAGTGACCCTGGGGGATAGAGCTTCAACAAATGAATTTGGGGGTGACCCAATCATTCAGTCCATAACACCCTCTAGGCCCTCACTGTTATCACCCTTTCCTCTATTGCCCCAAAGAATTCACAGGGGCTTTTAGCTCCCTCCCTACTCCACCCCCAATTTTGACTGTCATTTTCTCATGGAAGATGTAGCTTCTTAGCTGATAATACCAGACTGGTGGCAGTGTTCACACAAACTGGGCTTCCCCATCCTCATCTATTCATCCAGTACTGGTTTATTTTGAAGCAGGCACTCTTTGAGGTGCTGGGGACGTGGCAGTGAAAATAGGGACAAAATTCCCTGTCCTCATGGTGCTTCTGTTTTTACTGGGGGAGGGGCAGTGGGGAGACACACAATACATATAACTAAGTCTATAAAATTATATAGCATTTTAGAAGGTGGTCATTGCTAGGGAGAACAACAGCAGGGAAGAGGGAGAGAAAGGCTGCTGGAGATGGAGGTTGTCATTTAAATGTCAGGGGCAGGGCTCACTGGTCAGGACACTTCAGAGCAATCAGAAGTAGCTTCGGAGAGCAGAGCATTTCATGCTGAGGGAAGTGCAGGGGTCTGAGAAGTGCGTGTGCGGTGTTTTTGAGGCCTGAGGAACTGGGATGGAGGGAGTAGCCGGAAGTGAGACAGGAAAGATATGGGGCAGGCTCGGGGTGAGCAAGTGGCCTGGCCTTTCCTCCCATCCTTCTTCTTCTTCCCTTCTCTCTTCCCCCTGTTCCTTCACCTCCTTGTTTTTATTTCTTCACCATCTTCTCTTATTATAGTTTGCTTTCTCTCAGCCCCCACCTCCCCAGGCCCCCCCTTTGGCATGATGTCATGCCAAAAGCTTCTTGCTCCTTTCAAGAAACTGGCTCTTAGTTTTCCTTATCAAGTCCGTTTGACCCAGAAGCATACTTCTAGAGTGGAGTGACTTCTGTAGAGTAACTACAGAAACTCTTCAGAGTGGGTGTATCCTAGAAATATTTCTGATTCCACAGTTGTGGAATGAGCCACAAACATCACCACCACTCAATAAGATGGAGGCTCTGAGCATGATGTTTGTGCTAAACCATCAATGTAGAATGCAAGGGGACGGTGGGGTTTCATTAAAACCAAAGGAATAGACTATGGCCTCTTTTAAAATACTATTTCAAGCAGCAACTAAAGTTTTGAACACACCCAAACACACCTTTCCTCTTTTGTCTATTTCAGAAAATGTGTGGACAAGATTACTGAACTCACACACTTCCTTTAACATATGATGTTTATTTACTTTTGAGAGAGACAGAGAGAGAGAGAGAGAGAGAGAGAGAGAGAGAGCGCACAGGGGAGGGGCAGAGAGTGAGGGGGAGAGAGGACCCCAAGCAGGCTCTGCACCAACAGCAGAACCCACGAACCATGAGATCCTGACCTGAGCCGAAGTTGGCACTTAACCAACTGAGCCTTCCTGGCGCCCCCCCTTCCTTTAACATTGAAATAGACTATGGTGTCTGTCAAGCAAATGATTACTGGCATTGTACTCTTTGCTGTCATTTCCGTGGAGGAAATGTGTGTGTGTGTGTGTGTGTGTGTGTGTGTGTGTAAACTATTCATGTTGGGAATATTGGAAGACACAACTCTGGGCCAAAATATAATATATGTCTCTGTTTTGAAGATACTTTGACTTATCTCAGGTGATTTATCTGGGATACTTTGATTTATCTTATTTATTTACCTATTTTATACCACAGGCACGTGTATGCATATGTGTGTGCGTAACACACATCTTTGAGATGGAAAACACCATAGGGAAGCTAAAATTAAAAATATAATTGAAACATGAAATTAGCAGGCAATTTGAACTACATATAAGAACTGACTGGGGCGCCTGGGTAGTTCAGACAGTTAAGTATCTGACTTCAGCTCAGGTCGTGATATCACGATTTGTGAGTTTGAGCTCCACTTTGGGCTCTGTGCTGACAGCTCAGAGCCTGGAGTCTGCTTCAGATTCTGTCTCCCTCTCTCTCTCTGCCCCTCCTCCGCTGACTCTCTCTCTCTCTCTCTCTCTCTCTCTCAAAAGTAAATAAACATCTTCCATCTCCATGATGCCTTTTCTCTCATCTTTGTATGTGAACTTAGGTACAGAATGCTGTTCTACATCCCTTTTCCCTGGTGCTGAAACCACACCATCATATCCTCGCGCCATCTTGTTTTGGGAGAATGTAGGGTTGCCTTCATCCTTCCCTTTCCTTCTCCTTTCTTTTTTACCTTCACTGTTGTTCTTTGTGATAGGCTAACTTGGTTCTCATATGAAAATGGGAAGTCCTGCCAAGTGCCTGATGAGATATGAAGGTACTCACTGAGCTTCCACTTAAAAGATTATATTCTCAGTGAGTAGTGTCACCTGTCTGAATTGTCAATCCAGTGAAAATCTCCCAACAAAACTAAAAGAAAGGGAACCCAGCATAGTCATGTTTCTTTATTAGGCTATTTCTGTACTAAGCCGAACCAGTCACATATTTGTTCATTCAGTGAAGTGTAGTGGTTAAAGTCAGGAGTCTTTTTTTTTTTTCTTAATGTTTATTTATTTTTGAGAGAGAGAGGGAGAGAGCATGCAGGGGCAGAGAGAGGAAGACAGAGCATTTGAAGCGGGCTCCATGCTGACAGCAGAGAGCCTGATGTGGGGCTCGAACTCATGAACTGTGAGATCAAAACCTGAGCTGAAGTCAGATGCTTAACCGGCTGAGCCAGCCACGTGCCCCAGTCAGGAGTCATGAAATCACACTGCCTAATTTCAAAGCCAATCTTCCACTTACTAGCTGAGTAGGCCTTGGGCAATCATGTCTCCCTCTTGAGCTATACGTTCTTTATTGTCTAACTCAGCATAGTTTCTACCTTACACAGCTTCTATGAAAGCTTAATGAGGTGATATATGCAGCAGACATAGCACAATGTCTGGTATATAACTGCACAATACATATCAGCTGTTATTAACTTACCTAAGTCAAATGTGTGAGCCGTTGAGCAACTCTAAGTACTGTGAAAAATACAAAGATCAACTTACAAACATGGTCCCAGGCCTCAGGAGAAACCAGTTAAAAGACAGAGATACAAAGAGGCATGTATTTGTACCTGAGAGAGGGAGTGAAGAGCAAAGTGCCAGCACAGTGCAGGTGACAGAGGGGCCCTTCTGCCAAGGAAGTTCCAAGAAAGATGACAAGGGGAAAGGCATTTTTTTGAACTGAGAAGAATGAGAAGGAGGTAGACTTCTCAGTAGAAGAGAGGAGGATATTCTAGGAAGAAAGAATGCTGTTGGCAAAGGCAAAGGAGTTATGAAACTACAGGCTGTGTTTGGGGGAAGGCTGGCCCATCCTCTGGGTTGAGTCATGACGTGAAGATGACTTGTGCTGTATGTGGCTGGACATGCAGGTCAAGACCTGAGCTTCATTGGGAAAGCAATAAGGGAACACATGATCTTTATGACAGCCATTATAAAAATGATATTGAAAGAACATGTAGAAAATCAGTCCTGAGTTTGTTGATGAAACACTGAATTTCTAAATTATTATCAAGCCATTTTTGGTCATGTCATATATGTCATTGTGTTGTATACCTATGCCTCTTGGCATTCATCGATATGTGCTTTTTTTTTTTAACCTTGTTTTTTCCTTGTACAGGTATGATCTCCATTCCTTTGTACATCCCTCACACGCTATATGGTTGGAATTCTGAAAGTAAACTCTGTGTGTTTTGGCTCATTGTTGACTATCTTTTGTGTACAACATCTGTGTATAACATTGTACTCATCAGCTACGATCGATACCAGTCAGTCTCGAATGCCGTAAGTCAAAACATTAATTTACCCTCTTTAAACATTATGTACTTGTAAATTTTGGGTCCCCAAGCAAAAATTTTCTAAGTGTAATTTTTTTGTTTAGATGGCAAACCTTAGAGGAGCCTGATTATCCTTCAGTTATCTGGCACTACATTTTCATTGGCCCTTAGTGAACGATTTGTGTGTGCTTTGGCTAAGTCTCTCCCCAAGGTGCCGCTGAAGTTGGAAGGCATCAAAGAAAATCCAAGGCGAGTTGTCAGAGGTGGTATGTACCAAGTCCATAGTAGACTAGATAGATGTGAAGGCCACAGTAGATTTATCAGTTTCTTTTTTTCCTTTTTTTTTAAATGTTTATTTTTGAGAGAGAGAGAGAGAGAGAGCGAGCGAGTTGAGTGGGTGAGGGGCAACAAGAGAGGGTGACAGAGAGCCTGATGTAGGCTCCGTGTTGTCAGCCCAAAGCCTTATGTGGGACTTGAACCCATGAACTGTGAGAGATCATGACCTGGACCAAAGTCTAACGTTCAACCAATTGAGCCACCCAGGCACCCCTATCAGTTTCATTCTTTACACAAACTAAGACCTGAATATTTTCCTCAGGTGGGATCTAGTGGGCAAGTAGAAAGACGCCCATGCTTTTGAATATCATGAGAGAATCAATTCTGAATGGCCAAAGGAAAAAAGACAGTGTACAGGGAAGCTATAGGTTAGATGGTGAGACCAACCTGAAAGATCAACTCCCAGTGCTAAGGTAGGACCCATGTCGAGAAAGTCTGAATTGACCCAGGATTTGGAATAGCCTCATTAACATTAGTGGCAGTTCATAAGGCAACTAAATTGATCAGCAATAGAACAAGGGTGAAAACAAGGGCAGATGCAAGAAAAGACAGAGGGTGAAAAGGGTAGAGAAATATGGGGCAGTAATCTGATGTCTAGGAGATCTAGATGGGCAACTTTCTTCATTCTTGAGTCCCAAGACCCATATCTTTGGGGGATGCTACTCTGTGCAAGGGATTTTGCTGAGTGCTGGGATACAGAAATGAATTAGCAGAGTCTCTACTTTTTTTTTTAAGTTTATTTATTTTGAGAGAGACAGAGACAGCATGAGTTGGGGAGGGGCAGAGAGATGGAGAGGGAGAGAATCCCAAGCAGGTTCTGTGCCATCAGCACAGAGACCAATGCAGGCCCCAAACCCATGAAGCCATGAGATCATGACCTGAGCCGAAACCAAGAGTCAGGTGCTTAACCGCCAACCAGGTGCCCCCCGAGTCTCCACTTTTGAGGAGCATAATAGTCTAATGTGGAGACAGATCCAGAAACAAATGGGTTCAGTACAATGGACTAAGCGTGGTGTTGGAGGTGTTGAGAGGACAGTGACAGCTCTGACTTGGGAGGTCTGCGCAGCTTGGAGGAGACAGGGTTGGGAGGGCATAGTGCATAAGGCAAGGATAAGTTGCGGGAACAAAGATGAGGCTCGAATAAGATAGAAATTGATTTTTCTGTCACAGAACAGCCCAGGAAAGGTGGGAGCCTCTGCTTCAGGAACTCATCCAGGGACCTAGGCTAACAGTGTGGCTCTGCACCCTCTAGGGGAGGAGTCAGCAAACTTTTGCTAGAAAGGACCTATGGTCTCAGTTGCAACCGCTCAAGTCTGCCATTACCGTACAAAAGCAGCCATACGTAGTATGTTTAAAAAAAAAAAAAAAAGAACGATTCATTCATTGTGTTCCAGTAAAATTTTATCCAAACACGTGTGGGGGGGCCACATTTGTTTCATGGACAGTAGTTTGCTGACTCCTGCTCTAGGTCATTATTCTCCTCTGCATGGTCAGAGTCAGGTTGTTGTCACTCCAGGCTCTAGAAAGGATAGGCAAAGGGCAGAAATCCAGGGCAAGGGATTTTGTCTTAACCAAGTTGTACAGAATCATACAATCATTTCCACTCACATTTCACTGGTGACATTTAGTCACATGGTCCCATCTCACTGCAAGGAAAGCTGGGAAACATGGTCTCCAGCTGAGCTGCCAT
Organism: Cryptoprocta ferox; assembly: GCA_028646485.1. Classification (NCBI taxonomy): domain Eukaryota; kingdom Metazoa; phylum Chordata; class Mammalia; order Carnivora; family Eupleridae; genus Cryptoprocta; species Cryptoprocta ferox. The sequence goes on from CM053566.1 coordinate 42,358,609, forward strand.
ACTGCCAGGAAGAAAGGGAGAATGAATGTGTTGGGACATTCAGACACTTGGCCTTGCATACTTCATTGACACCAGGGTCCACTGCAGTTTGTACTGGAAAAACTATGGAGAGAGTACAGATCCGCGTGGAGGAAAAATTTTGATGCCTATAAACTCATGTTTTTCAAATTGCAGGTTATGACCCACTATTGCATCATGAAGTCAGTTCAGTGGGTCATGACCACTTTTTAAAAAATGTTTATTTATTTTTGAGAGAGAGAAAGAGAGAAAGAGAACATGAGCAGGGGAGGGGCATAGAGAGAGGGAGACAGAGAACTCCAAGCAGGCTCTGCACTGTCAGCACAGAACCCAACGTGGGCCTTGAACCCATGAGATTATGGGTTGAACTGTGAGATTATGACCTGAGCCACAATCAAGAGTTGGGTGCTTAATCGACTGAGCCACCCAGGGAGCCCCACTTTTTTTTTTAATGAAAAAGTGTAGAAAAGAACATACTAAAACCGTTTTTAAAGATTAGAGTATAAAGTATCAGAATACTTTGTACATAATAAATGTGTTATTTTATGACTACTTCAATCTATGAACTTAGTTATGATGTAAAATGTATTTGTTTTTTTATTAAAAAATTTTTAATGTTTATTTATTTTTGAGAGAGAGAGAGAGAGAGAGAGAGAGAATCTGAAGCAGGCTCCAGGCTCTGAGCTGTCAGCACAGAGCCCAACGCAGGGCTCGAACTCATGAACCATGAGATCGTGACCTGAGCGGAAGTTGGAGGCTTAACCAACTGAGCCACCCAGGGCATCCCTAAAATGTATTTCTTATTTTAAGTCAGTCAAAATGTTAAAAAAAAGAGTGCTCTAACTCGTAATCTTTCCCCTTTGTACTTAAACATTTCCTTTTTTTCTGGGTTAATATTTCCTTTTTAGACTTTACTAGGTGTTCCTACTTAACATTCACTAGACATTCACTGAACGTCTAAGCTCTTAGGTCTACCCCAGGTTTGTGCTAAGGTAAGGGACAGCTTGTGCAGTTAGGAGAAGTGTGTAGAAGTCACAGAGATAGGGGTGCCTAGGTGGCTCACTTGGTTAAGTGTCCAACTTCAGTTTGGGCGATGACCTTGCAGTTCATGAGTTTGATCCCCACATTGGGCTCTGTGCTGACCATATGGAGCCTGCTTGGGATTCTCTCCATCCCACCCCTGTCTCTTCCCCATTTGTGTGCTCTCTCCCTCTCAAAATAAATAAATAAACTTAAAAAAAGAGAAAAAGAAGTCACAGAGACAGAAGGTAGGTTGGTTTTCTAGTCTGGCCCTGAGGAATTCCCCTGGCCACGTAAGCTGTATATGGTGAGGGCTGGTCCAGCTGGATCCAAGGTCCTTAGCACATAGCACAGAGTCGATTGTGTAACACCAGTGTATGGATGCTCACGAGGGGCACTCAGGCAGCTCTTGTACTTCTGTTGGCTAATAGTTCAAATACAGCTGTGTGAGCCAGGAAGCCCTCGAAGACCACTGAAACTTGTAGGAAGTGATTGTGGAGAAGTTGAGCTCTTGCTGTAGTTCAAAGTAGTGTGATAGAGCAGGGTCATGGGCTGGGCCTGGGAAATGGCAATCTGACAATAACTTGGAAAAAGAAGACTCAATGCAGATGGCAGTGCATGATTACAGTGCTCTGACACATTTTCTGGAGGGTAGATTTCCATGTGGCTGAAGTAAGGGTGGGTGGGAGAAAGTGGAACGGTGTCTTTGGAAGAAGTGGGAATTAAGATGTACACAGAGTGAAGATGGTAAGTGGAGAGTATACTGTAGATGAAGGAAGCTTGACAGGAAAATCAAGACCATGAGCAATATTGTGCTGGTTTCCTAGGACTGCTGTAATAAAGTAAAACACATTGGGTGGCTTAAAACAACAGAACTTATTCTCTGAATAAATTTAATATTTGGAGACTTGAAGTTCAAAATCTAAGTGCATGCAGGGCAATGCTCTCTCTGAGGCTTCCAGCAGCCGGTTCCATGCCTTTCTCTTAGCTTCTAGTATGACTGGCCATCTTTGGCTTTCCTGGCATTCCTTGACTTGTAGATGCATCACTCCAGCCTTTGCCTCCATTGTCCTGTGTGTCTGTGTGCCTCTTACAGGGAGGCTCACCCTAACAGAATATGCCCTTATCTTAACTTGATTATATCTGCAAAGGCCCTCATTGCAAATGAGGTCATGGATGTGGACACCCGGTATTAGGACTTCAGCGTATCTTTTTGAAGGACACAGCTCAACCTGCAAGGTACTTAGAAGGGCTTTGCAATCCCATCTCATTATTAACACCAGTGTGTTCCTCAGGCTGCTCTGCCTCATAAAAGAAATCTGATTGATAGAATGTTTGGATACCTTATTGGGGCGAGGAAGGAAGCAGGGTAAGAGGCAATATTCTGAATAAATGAACAGATTCTGTCGTGGGTGAGGACTGGGCCATTGACTGATGTCAGGAAGGCCACGCCAACTGGCTTGGGCCTGGATTCAAGAAATGCTTGAACTATCTGTCAAAAATGCTACCCAGAGATGAAGAGATGGGCATCATCTTCTCAATTCCCTTGGATGTCCGTTATCCCATTTGACCTTATGCATAATAGAAAAGAGATCACTTTCCAGCATATTGCATCACATCATTACAAAGGCTGAACAGAACAATTAAAAAACTAAATGCAGTTTTATGACCATCTGGGTATTGTTACCATCTTCATAATCATTAGATTTAATGCAAGAAATGTATTAATTAGTGGCATGAGAATCAGAAGGCAAAAAAAGTGTATTGTATATGGGAACTTGTGGTCAGCACCATATGCATTTTAGCTTAGCCTAAGAAATACTAGTAATATGAGGGAAAAAAGCCCACTTCCCTGCAGTTTTTAAAAATAACTTTTTTTTTTTAAGCCAGCTTCCTCCTACCTCCAGCCAATTGGTGAGTCCTTCATACCCTGCACAATCCATCAAAGAAAGACAGCACTGGGCGTTGTTGCACCTTTTTAATAAAAATGAGTAAACACCATAGCACGAGACTTAGAAACTCCGAGAAAATAGCACATGAGCAATAGTGGAAACGGGGGCATGTTCCAGTTTCATTGAAATCAGAGAAATACCGAACATATGAGCTAGAAGGACCCTTACTGCTTTAAAAGAAGCTTAGGGAGGTTGTCTGTTCCAGGTCCCCTCAAAAAACTCTTGGTTCATGTGTTTATGTCACATACACGGTGGTTGACCTTTTAGATTACTTACCCAGTTACTCAGGCCAGGTAACTTCCCTACCTCTTGCACATCCCTGAAACTCCTGAGGGCCAATGATATGCCTTATGCAACCAACCTATGTTCATTATAATGGAAATAATTTATTTGCTCTCTTTTAGGTATCTTACAGAACTCAACACACTAGGGTCCTGAAGATCGTGGCTCTGATGGTGGCTGTCTGGGTGCTGGCCTTCTTAGTGCATGGACCAATAATTCTAGTTTCAGAGTCTTGGAATAAGACCAGTATCAGAGTCTCGGAGAAGGAATGTGAACCTGCATTCTTTTCTGAATGGTACATCCTCGCCATCACGTCACTCTTGGAATTTCTGGTTCCAGTCTTCTCAGTGGCCTATTTCAACATATACATTTACTGGAGGCTATGGAAGCGTGGTAATCTCAGTCGGTGGCAAAGCCAGCCTGGACTCACTTCTCCTGCCTCTCCCAGTAACAGTGGACCCTCATTCAGGGGTGGACTGTTTTCAAGAACATCTCTTCCTGAACTGAAGGAAACAGCAACATCTGTTCCTTCGAAGAGACACGGAAGAAAGAGCAGTCTCTTGTTTTCTCTAAGAGCCCAAATGAATAGCAATATAATTGCTTCCAAAATGGCTTCCCTCTCCCATTGTGATTCCCTATGTCTTCACCAAAGGGAACACATTGAACTGCTCAGAGCCAGGAAATTAGGCAAGTCACTGGCCATTCTCTTAGGTGTTTTTGCCTTTTGCTGGGCTCCATATTCTCTGTTCACGATCATTCGTTCAACTCAGGAGCCAGAACAGCGTTTTCAAACAACTTGGTATAATATCACCTTTTGGCTTCAATGGTTCAATTCCTTTGTCAATCCTTTTCTGTATCCATTGTGCCACAAGCATTTCCAGAAGGCTTTCTTGAAAATATTTCATGTGAAAAAGCAGCCCTTACCATTACACAATCGGTCAATATCCTCTTAAAGATGATTTTATCGTTTACAAAAATTTTAGTCTTAAGCTCACCTAAATGAATTTGATCTGACATTCATTTTTCCCTTTCCACTAGGCAGGGCAAAATGAGAAAAGTCCATAATATTGTAAACACTTGCAAACTTAAGAAAAAAAAATCAGAACCTGGAAGTCAAGGGAAAATAACTAGAAATAGACAACATTGTTTTTTTTGTAAACTCATAGCCACAAATGTACTGTACTTTCTTACTCATTGCCTCTTCATTGTCTTTTAGATCTTCATATAACATTGGTTGTGAAAGTCAAGAGTTCTTGTTTTATATGTTCAGTGTTTGCTATAGTGTTAAGTGAGTTTCTCTTTTATAGTGATGACAAATTGTCAAGTTTTAAAGTCATTTTTCCTAAAGTATATAATAGAAAAGGGAGATACATTGTCCTCTTTGCTGGAAGTGTGAAGGCATGTTGGGGTTTGAGTTATCAGGAGTAGGGAGCAAGGATGTGCCCAGATGGAAAGGTGGAAGGCATGTGTACTTCCAGACTCTGCTCATGATCCCAGAAAAGAAGAAAGTGTGGGGAGGGAAGAGCAGGTAACTGCGGTTCTCAAAGTTCCTGAGGGCCCGGCAGTCATAGGATAAGAGCGTAAGTGACAGACAAGATCACCAACTGGTTGAAAAGATGGATTTCCTTTTGTCCTTCCTGCCCTCTTCTTCCAACTTCCACATCAGCTAAAAACTCTGTGAGAAAATATGGAAGAAAGAGAGAGGCTAAGAGATGGCAAAACCCTATATGATTTAACTCAATGTAGCTGGTTTAACATTCTCAGAACTAGTAGATGTCAATAATTATTAATAAAATATACTTCTGTGTTTATTTGATGTCTTTAACCTGTGTGTAGTGCTAAGAGTGATTCCTTTATATGCCGTTAGTATAAGTTATACCTTGTTGATGAGTCACATTTTCTTAATCTGGTGATGTTTTATTTTTTTAGTTATTATTGATTCTTCTTCCTCCCATTTCTCCTCTCCCTTCCCCTTCCCCTCCTCCTTTTCCTCCTTCTTTTCATCTATCTTTGTCATAAAATTTTATTTTGATTTCATTGTTAATTTTATCTCTCCTGTAAGGTTTTATTAGTGTTTCTTTAGTAACTTCTCAGAGTTCCTATACAGTTTAGTCATTTCCATATTTCTTAGACCTTTTAAAACTTGGTTAATTTCAAACACTAAAATAAGAAAATCCTTTAAGTACATAAACGCTTAGATATGCCCATAATTTTTATAAGCAATTGTGCCTTGCATTAAGTTTAAAAATAGAAGACATATGTTTAACATTCAATAGTAATCTTGAAAATTTGAGAAATAAACCCTTAAAAATACACAAGTTTTTATAAAGTTGTTACTTGTCAGCTATTGTTTTTGACATTTATAATTTAGTAGTTGTGGATTTCATATGATTACTGTAGCCATGAATGTTTATTGAATTGTGTGGCCCCATGAAAACTTTTTCCAGTTTCTAGGGGAAACACACCTAAATATTCATAATATATTTTCTAAATATAGAAAATATACTGTATCTCATTCAAAGATGTCATCAATGTAAAACATACTATTATACTCTTTTGCCACTCTAAAAGAAAATGCTGCAAATTGTCTATGAAATAATATTTGTTTTTTAAAAAAAAAATTATTCATTTACTTTTGAAAGAGAGCACATGAGCAGGGAGGGGCAGAGAGAAAGGGAAAGAGAGAATCCCAAGCAGGTTCAATGCTCTCAGTGCAGAGCCCGACATGAGACTTAAACTCACAAACCATGAGATCATGACCCGAGCCGAAATCAAGAGTAAATGCTTAACCCACTGAGCCACCCAGGCGCCTCAATGAAACAATAATTTAAAAATCACATTGATAGTAAGTCCCATTCTGATTTCAGAATTGTCGAAAGGTGAGCAATATGTGTCTTGAAAGTGATGAAAGATGATACGTGTATGATGAATGAACAGAACAGGGCTAATCCTTTGTGAAACGAGAGTTTGAATAAATAAATACTTTTGATGGTACCTTCACATATTCATTAGGCATTTATTAGGAGTCTACCATGTGTTAGCTACTTAACTGTAAAAATGCCTATGAACTTTGCTGATTTAAATTCCTCACGGTAGGAATTTTACTTTGGGTTTTTCTTACTATAGTGTTAGGCACCCCACAGGTGCTCAGTAGATATTTATTGAAGAGGAATTCATTAGGCATTTTCCTTAAAAATGGAATATAAATCCTAGGTTTAAAATCCAAGTCTTTTAAATTTGCCCTGGAGAAACCTTAAAATATATTTTTCATTATAAGTAAAGTAATATGTATTAATCATAAAAAGGCAATAATAAAACAATTCCTATAACCAAGAAACAGTGATAATTATTAGTTTGGCATAGATGTTTCTATGGAAAAAATAATGTAATTCCATTTTTTAGAAACACATGTTTGTAGATCTAAACTCACAATATCCTGAGTTTTTCCCTAAAATGAAGGCTTCTATTCTAGTATGAGTAATTACTTCCCTTTGCCACATATAGAGCTGACTTATAAATACTTATTAAATTTTAAATAAAAATACTTAATTTCAAATTGATTTAAAATACTTCAATATGTAATACTTAAATATTTTTAAATACATATTTTAAAAAATTTAAAATACTAGCGCATTTTAAATCCAGACCCAACTTCACTGGTATAATTAGCAGAATTCCTTAGAATGTTGTTTCCTAAGTGGCAACAGCTCAGAGCCTGCTTTGGATTCTATATCTCCCTCTTTCTCTGCCCCTCCCCAGCTCATTCTCTGCCTCTTTCTCTCTCTCTCTCTCTCTCTCTCTCTCTCACTCTCTCTCTCTCTCTCAAAAATAAATAAACATTAAGAAAAATAGATTCAAGAAGAGTGAAGACAGATTTAGGGATCTAAATGCCAATTATGACTGACACTTCAGGTCTAGTCTTTTTACGAATCATGAGGGCTTTGATATAAGTAACAAAACAATCATAACTATTTTACAGGAGTCCTTTTTGTGGCTGGTTGGTAACTACTTTCTTGTAGCAAGGACCTTGGCATTTGAAGAATTACTTTTCACATTGTGATATCAGAAAAAGAAATTCTAGCATACAAAGTAAACTTTGTGTTCTAATGATTATTATCAGTCAGGGTTGAGTCAAGGAAGCAGAGGCCATGTTAATTATTTCAAACAGAAGGAATTTAATACACATAATTGGGTAAATACAGACTATTGGAAAGCTAAATGAGCAAGAAGTAGATGTTGACAGAGCCCAGACCTAATAGCTTAAGCGAGCAACAGCCATCTTTAGGGACAGAGAGAAACGAAAGAGAATCAAAGAGAATCTGGGATCCCAGAGGATCAATATTTAGATTTCTGACGGATGCCTCATGCCCAATAATTAGCGCTTAGATGCCAAAGGGGTGGGGCCTGCAGTGCTCAGACTTCTGTTGTGGGTGGGGCAGGATACTTTCCTCCATTTAGTTACTTCCATTTACCGGTTGTTTCCTTCCACCAAGGGAATTACAACTCCTGCTCTGCTCTATATGTAAGAAGAGTGATTCATGAAACTAGTGAGTACCCCAGAAAATATAAACGTGACCTTTTCTGTTTGAAATTTTATGTTCTGGGGCTCTTTAAGTTAAGATTCCTTAGGTTACAAGTGACAGAAATACCATTTGAACCACCTGGGCCCAAGTGAGCATCTTGGTTCCTATTGCCAAAGTGCAGAAAGACAATGGTATGAGACAGTCCAGGGACTCACAACTTTATTTTATATGTGGCTTCTCCATAAGGCTGGGAAAATGAATGCTCATGTTCTTCTTGATCAGCTAGGGACACTACCTCTCCTAGAAAAGATGAAAAAACGAATCTTGGAAAATATCAATTGAGTGCCCAATGGTTACCTTGTGTTAATATCTCAGAACCAATTCCTGTAGGGGAGAGTAGATGCTAGTACTGCCTTCTTGGGTTAGTTCCTCCTTCAGACTAATCTCTGTGGCAGGGAGGTAGGGTCAGCCCATTCAAACTATGTGACCTAGAGAGGGAGAAACGGTTTCCTTACATGAAGAGAGGTACAGTTACCAAAAGAAGAGGAAAGAGATAATAAAAATCTATTCCAAGGGATATTCAAAAACTGGGGATGTCGTGAAGATCTGAGTGTCCTCCTTATACATGGTGTGAGCCTGCCCAAATGGACACAATTCTCTATCCCTTCCTGTATCCCCAGGATACCCTTTGCAATGTGACTTTGCAGCTGAGCCCATCTTAGAGCAACTGGACCCCGGCTGACTCAGCAGCTGAGTGGAGGTGCATGGGCAAATGCAGGCCAACCAAGACAGCCAAAAGAAGCCTAGTGTGGCCCAGACCAGAAGAATCAGTCGGCTAAGCCAGAGATTCCTGAGCAATGGCAAGACACTGCATTTTGGGAGTGGTTTGGATTCAGCAATAGCTAGCTGACACAGCAGGCGCTTATTCTACTGTGTTGATTCCCAGAGAGCCGTAGATATTTACATCCCTCATTCTTTTGCAGGAGCTGAGAAAAGAGACATAAACATTCTTATGTAACTGGACAGACATTTTTTTAAGACCACACCTACTTCTCCACAGGAACATAGTCCTTGCAAAATGACTTCAGAGCAAGGATAATTGATTTGGAAATATCATCAACTACACAACATAACACTAGTAGGGTAGACACACCGTGAGGGTAAAGTTGCATTGTGGGGATGGAAGAGAAAAGGCATCACAAGGCTCAACAAGCTATACTTAGCTATGTATGTTTCTCCCTTAACTGCCTCCTTCAATTTCTTCAAGTTTCTACCTTAAGTCAGATACTGCAACCTAAGGACTGGTTATGCGGGTTGTGTTAAAGAGTCTCTTTTTTTGGATGCTTTTCTCCTTGCTCATGCCAGTAGTCATTTCTTTCTATACCTAAACTTCTGCTAGGAGAGAAGAGGGGAAGGGAGAAGACTTTAAATAGAACCAGCCAGTCTGATTTGTGATAAGTAGCTCTATGAAGGATTAGCGGAAGAAGCTGAACTTATCTTGTTCAGATTATAATTCTGCCTTTCTCTGTTCTCTTAACCACAGATCACAAGGAGTTGACCATAAAAGGAAACATCCTACAGGAAAAGTTTGGGTAACTGTTAGTTAACCAGAATCTAAATTAATTAAGCAGAGCATGTTAGTTAACTTGTGGAGGTATTACAGAGCCTAACTGACCTTGGGGGGAAGAAAGTACCCAATTCCAGCTGGCAGTAGCCATCCTGACCCATTAACTGCGGAGAAAAAAATCCAGAAATTTTGTCAAGTTCACAGTCCAGAGTCACGGGGTCTGTAAAAGACCCAGATCTAATCACAGGACTAAAGAGCACTTCCTCTCCTTTCACCTGGCCATCACATTATAAAGGCCTATTTACAGCAGGTGCTTTTATTCAGTACATCCAGTCTGGCCATCAGAAAAAATGACAAAGCATACTGAGAGGCAAAAAAAAAAAAAATTTGAATAGATCGAGCGAGCATCAGAACCAGACATGGCAGAGATCTTGGAATGTTCAGACTGGGAATTTAAAACAACTATGATGAATGTGCTAAGGGCTCTAATGGATAAAGTCAACAGCATGTAAGAACAGATGGGCAATGTCAGCAGAGCAATGGAAATCCTAAGAAAAGTTTAGAGAATTGTTGAAACATTTTTTCTGACGTTCAGCCTTACCTGAAGCTTTTAATAGTCAAGATAAAGACATAAAAGATATACTTTTTCCTTGATAGAAAGGCTTATCAGGTCCTTCTTAGAACCTAGACAACAAATGTTTTAAAAATGATTACTTCATCCTTCCTGTGTTCTTGCCCCAATCTAGGCCATCTGGGTCATGGCCAAGGTGACAGTTAAGCAACTGGTTGGACCTTCTCTCTTCTAGCTTCCTGTTTCTGGAAGACAACTGTTTTGAGTTCAACCCTTGTTTTTGGGTTTGGTTCCTCTAGTTTCACTGGCTCAGGCTTGGCTAAAGTTTATAATTACTGACCTATGAATAGCTAGCTCTCAAGGGCCTGCGGTCCCTCTGGTATGGAGTTGGACACCATGATCTAGCCCTCAGTGTTCTTTACTCTCTGGCATTCATGAGGACCCAGAAGAGGGTGGCCTGGAGTTCTGAAGCCCACATTCTTCTACACTGCTCTCCGGACTGAGGATAATGTCTGCTGCTTTGAGAGAATAGCTCCAACAGGGTTCCTACCACGTAGTGGGCACTGGCGGGGGAGTGGAGGGGCAGGTTAGGTGGAGTCCATCCTTGCCTTTAAGGGTTACATGTCAGCCAGCTTGGAATCAACAGGTACCTGCACACAAATGTGCGCGGCCACGAAGTGACACAGCATGATGAATTGTTCCGTTTACAGTGATGTTTGTAGGGATGCAGGAGAGGGCAGGGCCCCACAGCTGTGCTGTTGCAGAATTGCCCTACCTGGCTCTGTCTCTCCAAGCAACCCAGTCCCTCCATGGCAAGGCCATGTAGCTGTTCTCTCTGACCAGCATAGACAAGGCTTCCCCTGGAAAAAGCTACAATAGGATTTGCGTGGATAGTGATAACATGGAAACCTGTGTATGTGCCAGACAGTATTAATTCCCTTATGCCTTACAACGCCTGTGTAAAACAGACACCAGTGTTATTCTTATTCCATGGACAAGGAAACTAGAGAACAAAGAGAGTAGATGACTTGCCCCAGTGATATAATCAGCAGGTAACATAGCCAAACTTGAACTCAGGGAGCCTGAAACTAGAGCCCAGATGCATAAGCCCCATCCTACATGGGCTCTCCACACTTACCGGACCTCTGCTTCCTCCTCCCACACAGGAACGTTAGTGAATCACACCTTTTACAAGGAAGTGATTGTAAGTGAACTCAACCAAGCCCCAAATCAAATCAAATAAACACAAAACAAATCCAAATCAAGGAAACCCTTTTCCCCTCTTTCACAATAGTTAGGCTCCATTTTCTCCACAAGATGGCAGTAATTCCACATAGTTTTTCTGCTTTACATTTCTGGTGGAGCGGCTGCTGAAAAAATACATGGGCAATATGGTTTTGTGTTACAATTCAAAGAAATCTGATAACAGCCATCTCACTTGTCAATATTTTAAATTGAATTAAGCTCATAAAATCAGGGAAGGCTGTATAAACTCTATGAAAACAAAACAATGAGCTTCCCTTCCTCCCTCCCCCCACCCCAGTGGAAGGTATGACAGAGCCAAGGTTCTCCCATAAGGCACTAGTGTGCACACACATACACCACACACACACATACACCTTGTCTCGTACATCTTCCCACATCCACCCACACACATCCACAAACACACACATCCACACACCCACAGCAACCCATACACACATCTATACACCCACACATATCTACTCCCTCCACGGCCACACAAAGTTATAGACACACACACATCAACACATACATAGACACACATACAAACATAGACATGCACATTCCAAAAACAAGAATTTTTCTCTAGGAATCTTTTAAAAATCCCTTAAGACTAAAAGGAAAGTATAAAAGGTTTTCTGGGCCTATTTCATTTGTATTATTTGCTAATCTTTCCTTTGTGAAAACATTACAAACTACTGCTTTTTTTTTTCAAAAAAATCACTGCAAAAAAAAATAAAATCACTGCATTACAGGATCTCCAAAGCCTATGAAAATCTTTTTCTTCCCCCAAAAAAGCTTCTGCAAAAACAAACTATCAACAAAGTAAAAAGACAATCTATGGAATGGGAAAATACTTGCAAAACATGTCTCATAAGGGGTCAGTACACAGAACATATAAAGAACTCACATAACTCAATAGCAAAACCTCCAAACAACCCAATGAAATAATGGGCAAAAGACCTAAATAGACATTTTTCCAAAGAAGATACATGAAAGAACATGTACTTGTTGTACATGAAAAGATGTTCCACATCACCAGTCAGGGAAATGCAAACTAAAACCACAGTGTGATGTCATGTCATGCCTGTTAGAATGGCCATCGTTAAAGAGATAGGAGATGACAAATGCTCACGTGGATATGGAGAAAAGGGAATCCTAGTGCACTGTTGCTGGGATTGAAAATTGGTGCATCCACTATAGAAAACAGTATGAAGGATTCTCAAAAATTTTAAAATAGAACTAACATATAATTTAGGATCTCCACTTCTGGGAATATTTTCCAAAGGTAATAGAGAATCTCTGTGTCCCCATGTTCTCAGCAATAGTAGTTACAATAGTCAAGACACAGAAACAACCCAAGTGTCTGCTGATGGATGTATGGATAGAGAAGTTGTAGTATATACACACAATGGAATATGACTCAGCCATGAAAAAAACAAGGGAATCCTACCATTTGTGACAACATGGACGGTCCCTGAAGGTATTATGCTAAGTAAAATAAGTCAGACAGAGGAAGACAAATACCGTGTTATCTTGTTTCTGTATGGAATCTTAACAACAACAACCCTAAAACAATATCCAAAAAAACCCCAACAAACTCACAGATACAGAGACCAGATTGGTGGCTGCCAGAGGTGGACAGCGGTGGTAGGGAATTGGAGGATGGTGGTCAGAAGGTACAAGCTTCCAGTTATAAGATAAATAAGGACTTTGATATAATGTATAATATGACTATAGCTAATGAGGCTGTATGATAAACAGGAAAGTCATTAAGAGAGCAACTCCTAAGAGTTCTTATCAAAAGGAGAAAATTTTTTTCCTTTATTCTTTTCTCTTTATTGTATTTATATGAAAAGATGGATGTTAGCTGAGCCTATTGTGGCATTTTTTCCACAATATGTACACATCAAGTCATCATGCTGGACACCTTAAGCCTATACGGTGATATATGTCAATTATTTCTCAATAAAACTGGAAAAAATCTTTCTTCTCCAAAATTCACTGAAAAACAGTAATTCTCTTCTTATTCTTACACATACACAAACCTATGCACGTCTTTCCTAAACTATTCTTTTATTGGCATTTCTTTTTTATCTATTCTTCACATTTCTCAGTGACCCCCCCAAAGTAGCTATGTATTTCTGAGATTGGTATGCTCACATATCCAAAACTTTTAACAGTCAGAGGCAGCTGTGAACTCGTCATCCTGTAACTTCCATGATCTTCCTAAAAACAATTTTCAACTTTGTTTTCTCCTTTTAAGACAGCATTACCTGCTGGCTAATTTTGGTATTGCAGTTCAGGTCTAGTTAATGTCCAGCCCCAGAAAGAAGCTGATTATTAGGAGGTAAAAAGAGAAATTATTTTAATTACATAATCATTTATAATTTCTTGTTACACCATACCCCATAAGTCTAAACCACATTTAGAATCTTTATCTTGCCCCCAAATTTCCATTCCATTTAGTTGGGGCATTCCGCAGAGTTGATAGGTTTTTTAGATTTACACAAAATTTTTACTAAAGAGGGTCCCAGATCCTGTTGATGCAGATTATACTTTCATTCCATCTCTACCAGTCAATATCCATTTCATTTGTTAAAATCCTGTGAGGTTTTGTTTTGCAATTGGGGAAAGAGAAATTTTATCTTCCTGGCTTATATTTGAAATTCTCTGGAGAGAGGAATGAGGACCAGAAGTTGCTAGAATTATTTTACTCAAGGACTCTCTTCCAGGTAAAGGGTGATCCAGAAGTTGATAAAAAAAAATTCTCCAGAAAGACTTTGGGATTCCCTTGGCATAACCGAACTGCCTGGGTGACCAGATGTCAAAGTGTGACCCAGAGCTAGGAAGGAAGTGTTTACCTCCATGCTACCAGGACCCCAGCACTGTTCTGAGAACCCGGCCTCCACATCATTTGGACTTCAATGTGACCACTCGATTCTCCTGCAGGGCACTGGCAGTACTGTGCCTTCCCCACGCAGGAGGCTTCAAGTGTGGTGGGCAAGGACAAAAGAGAGCCGGAGATGGAAAAAATGGTGGTTGCCTCACACTGACTGCACCTGACAGCCTGGCTTGTGGGCATATGCAAAGGCATCTGTCAGAAACGACAGGACAGGTGCAAAACAAGGCCAATATCTGGGAATCAGACAAGTGTGGGCTTAGTCTACTATAATTTCTTTGAAAATTAAATGCTTCTTTTTCTCTGTATATATTATGATAAAATTATGATATGTATGTATATATACATGTATAGTCATGTTCAAAGTAATCACAGGCTAATGAGGTCTGGGATATTTGGGCCACATCCACTGGCACAACCAGCAGCTTCGATAGTAACCTTTGTTACTCATGGTGCAATGCGAGCAGGTGGCATTTGGACGCTGACAGCCTCTGGGGGAAAGGGGCGGGGCATGGGACCCACTCTGGCTTCTGTGCCTCCAAGATTGGGTGGGAAAGGGAAGGAGGGTAAACCTGGGGAGAGGGGCGGAGGAGATCGTGTTTTCAAACCTGTGCCTTATGTAAGCGTAACTGTTTACTTCTAGAATTTACTTGGGCATTGATCAGGGTTAACTGGGAATGGCTTATTCTATCTGAAAAGCACACATTAGTTTTCACAATAGCGCGTCAAACGTCTAAAACCATAGAAGAACAGAGCCAGGAAATGAAAGGTGATAAAACCGCAGACCCCGGCTGCCGCTCTTCTCCGCACATCTGCGCCGCTGCTCCACACAGGCGGACTTCAATGCAGGCTCTGTGCCTGCAGAACTGCCCCGGGGACCTGGCCTCCTCACCCCTCATCACATTTCGAGGTGGGCAACACCAGCTTTTGAATCAGGAAGCAATTTTAAAATCAGTCAGGTTTTGATCCCGCAGGCCTGGTTTCATCTGATTAATAAGCTGTGCGTTCAAGGCCCGATCCGTTGACTTCCCCTGGGTAGCTCTCCTCCCCAAGCCCACCCTCCAAGTGTCTGCAAACAGGACCCTCTTTTCCCCTGTGACCGAGCTCTGCCATCGGATTCGGTGCCGCCTTACCCAGAAGGACCAGCACAGTGCCGGCCTGACCTTGCCAGGAGGAATTTCTGACTCCAGCTTGAATTTCCTTCCCGTCTATCTCCAGGCCTTTACTGCTGGCCGCTCCCCTTTGACCACCCTGAATAAATCTTCCCTGCATCCCTGACAGCTGCTGATTTGGCTTCTTTCTTATTTTTTTTTTAATTGAAAGTAAACCTTCAAAGCGGCCCAGCCACCTGAGAAGCTCTGTTGAGCACTGCAGCTGGGCTAGTGAACCTCAAACAGAAGAGCTGCGTTGTCTGGTGTCCCCCTCCTGCCCTGGGGGCGGGGGGAGGAGAGGGGGAGCACGGAGACTTTGTGCTGCCGTGGCCACTCAGCTTTCAATTTAGCTTTTGCATTAGAAGAAGGGAATTTGGACGTGGGTAAAGTGGTTGTGGGGAGGTTTTGAAAGTGGTTGTGTAAACCTGAGGGAGGTGGCTAGAGGGGATGGCAAAGAGACAGAGAGACAGAGACAGAGACAGAGAGAAAGAGAGAGAGAAGAGAGGGAGAGGGAGGAGGGGAGATTTGCAGAAGGAGGTGTGAGTCTGCGGGCAGAATGCAAGTTGAATTTATTTTGAAAAGAAATCTGGGGTGTCTTTGTGTCGTCTGGTTAGACTATTGGGGGTACTTTGCAGAAGGACATTGATTTTAAAAAGCATGTTCAAATTTAACAATGGGTTTGTGACACCAGGAAGCAGCAATGGCCTGGAGGGCACAGAATTAGAAGTGGAGATTCCTAGAGTTTGTTCTAGGGTTATTTTGTTTTGTTCTGTGTTACTTTGTCATTTTCAGCAGGTCACTTCAGGTTTCTATATCCTCCCCAACCCCCACACAATTTTTTATTATTGAAATTTTATTGAAATTTAAAAATACTTGGAAAAGTTGAAAAAATATAATGTAACAAATGCCTTTATACCCACTACCTAAATTCAAGAGTGGTTAACATGTTTTCCATATTTGTTTTATCTTTACCTCTGTCTCTGTGTGAATATGTTCTATCCTCCTCCCCACACATGCGTATTTATTGAACCATTTGAAAGTAAATTACAGACATCATGACACTTCACCCCTAAATACTCCAGTGTACATTTCCTAATAAGGACATTCTCCTATACAACCGCAATACGACGATCACACCTAAGAAAATGTAAAATAATTCCCTGATAACATTTAACATTTGGTCCACATTAAAACTTCTCCAATGGACTCCCAATGATCTTTAATAACTGGTTTTTGTTTTGAACCAGGAGTTGGTCCAGACTTGGCCATAAGTTTGCTTGTTAAGGCTGTTAGTCTCTTGGCCTCCCTTCTCTCATTGATGTAGAACCCACCTACAAAGTGTAAAAATCTCAAGTGTGGATCTTGATGAATTTTTTTTAACAACTGATTTTGTTTTTAAGAGCTGTTTTAGACCTTGATGAATTTTTATTAAGTATACTCCTATGTAAGCACTAACCAGATCGATAAATAGAATATTTTCATTGCCCTGGAAGGTTTTCTCATAGCTTTTCCTGGTCAATATTTCTTCCTCCCCATCTCCCAGAATGGGTTAGGATCTGGAACTGTCAGATCTTTTGGCTGGAAGTGTAAATTGGTTCAACCACTTAGGAAAATTGTTCACCAGAATCTAATAAATTTCAGCTTATACTGACTCTATGACCCAGCAATGCCGTTCCTCAGTGTATACTCAAGAGAAATGATTGAATGTGTCACTAAAAGGCATTTGTGAGAATGCTCATAACAGCTTTGTTAATGATTTATTCAAACTGGAAATATCCCAGATGTCCACCAACAATAAAATGGATAAATAAATTGTGATATATTTGTGCAAAGGAATACTACACAGCAATAAAAAGGAGAGCAATACTGAATCATGCAATAGCTTGGGTGAATCTCAGATGTTATCTTTTTTAAATTTTTTTGTTTATTTATTTTGAAAGATTGAGAGAGCAGAGGAGGGTCAGAGAGAGAGAGAGAGAGGGAGAGAGAGAATTCCAGGCAGGCTCTGCACCTTTAGCAGGCCCCAAGTAGCACTCAAACTCACAATTTGTGAGTCATGACCCCACCCAAAACCAAGAGTCAGATGCCCAACCAACTGAGCCACCCAGGCACCCAGACATTATCTTCAGCAACACAAGCTTGACACAAAGAGACTATATAATATATAAATCTTTGTAGATAAAGGTAAAAAATACACAAAAATCATCTCTTGTTGAGAGGCCATTAGTCTCCTTTAATTAACAAATACCACTTTTTTTCATGACATTTTCTTTTTGAAGAGACTAGGCAAGTTGTTTTATAGAATGACTCATATTCCAGATATGTCTGATCATTTCCTTGTTTAACTTGATCCTTTGCAACTGAAGATCCAGGAAAGAATTGAGCTGTAATATCTTACGACACCCATTTTATGTCACGAATTAACTTCTATCCCAATGCAGATATAATGATAGTCGTTATGTTTCATTCTTGGGAAGATTGCATAAATAATTACTCAGCTCGCTTTCTGTGATCTAAGTTCAGTGGAGGAAATTCATTTGAGAAAGGTGTCCTGAAAAGTCAGGTGTTGAGGCTGATGAGCGTCAAGTTAGACATTTCCTGCAAGGCTATTTTATAAGCGGTACTGTGTACTTCCCACTGTATTATGCTGAGAGGCATTTAATGGCAGATTATTCCACTATTAGTGATGGGGATGTGGAATTGGATCACTTGATTAAGGTGGTGGGAGCCAGTGCTCTCTATTGTAAAAGACGTTTTCCCAAGTCTCCATGGCTTAACAACCTCATTTGTCAACACGAAGCACTTATAGGTCAGTATCTCCCACTTGATGGAGTAGTTTATCTCCAGCAAATTTGGCTGCGCAGTAAGATTGTTCAAAGCAAAATGGTTATTTCACCCACAGAGCTTCACCCTAAAATGGGAACTTCATATTGTGAAAATGACATCTTAACCAGAGTAGAACAGTTTTAATCCTTGAGGTTTGTAGGTGACATAAAATAAATTCCCTTGCTACTTGAGATAATTTGATAAGCATGATATTTTTGATATTAAAATTGCTTAGATTGAGGACACATGATACTGCATTTGTATGCATTTGGGTGGTGATAAATATTATGTGAGGTTGTGTTTAAATCATTGGCAGACACCAAATTAAGGATTTCGTGTGTATACCTAGAACTCAGACCTGAAAGAGATGTGTTTCAAAGCATTTTATATTTTAAAAAGTAACTTAAATTTTTTTTTAATGTTTATATAATCTTGAGAAAGAGAGAGGGAGAAAGAGACAGCATGGGGGAGGGGTAGAGAGAGAGGGAGACACAGAATCTGAAACAGGCTCCAGGTTCTGAGCTGCCACCACAAAGCCCGATGCAGGGCTCAAACTCACAGACTGTGAGATCATGACCTGAGCCGAAGTCGATGCTTAACCAGCTGAGCCACCCAGGCACCCCAAAAAGTAACTTCTAAGATTTTACTTCGGTACTCTCACTTGAAGAAGGAAAAGTGGTTTAAGCATGATTATTCACTGACTTCATGGGAAAGAAATAATTTCAAGTGACTTAGGTGGATTTTGGTGCAATAATCAGCTTACCAATCCAGAATAGTTTGATGGAGAAATCCCAATGGTTAAGTGTCACTACTTGAGTAATCACAGTCAACGCACTCTAAGCCTTGTGGCAGAGTAAAGATGGTCACAAATTGATTTGTTGTTCCTTCCTTCAAGAGGTTGGGTCCGTGTCTTCTCCCCTTGAATATTGGTGAACAATGTGCCCGTTTTGACCAATAGAATGTAGCTTAAGTGATGATGTACCAAGGTTTGGAACCCAAGTGTTAAGACACTGAGAGCCACCATTTCCTGTCTTTTGGGACATTCCCTTTTGAAACCTAGCGATCATGCTCTAGGAAGCCCAAGCAGCTTTATGAAGAAGCCCATGTGGAGAATAACCCTTAGCTGACATCCCCAAATCAGTGGCCAGCTGCCAGCTAGCACCTGCCAGCCATGTGAGAGAACTATTCCTGGAGGTGGATCCTCTAGTTCTCAGTGAGCCACTCAAAGTGATGGTGCATGGAGCAGAGACGGCCAACCCCACCAAGCGCTGCCCATAATTGCAGATTGGTGAGTAACGTAAATGAGTGTGCTTCTTAAGCCACTAGTTTGTTATTCAGCAAGGATAATGATGACAATCATCATTTGCAATATGGCAACAAACCCACTTGTCTGGTAGCCACAAGGAAGGTCCAATAGGATAGGGTTTATGAGAGCACTTTGCAAACCAGAAAGCAATTCTATGCCAATATAAGGTGACAGTCTCTCAAGTAACCCATAGAATGGAAGGATTCTGTAAATATTAGCAATCTGAAGTTGGCATATTGCTCTAATATCTATTGATCTCATCTCCTGAAGTTAGAAATGGTACCAGTTACTTATTTTTATGTGTCAAGATATACATCCCATAAAAATTTTACCATTTGAACAATCTTCAAGTGTACAGCTCAGCTCATTCACATTGTTGTGTGGCCATCACTACCATGCATCCTTCTTCAAAACTCCATTTGCTTTATGTATCTTCTTTTTTAAAATATTTTTAATGTTTCTTTTTGAGAGACAGTGACAGAGAGAGAAACAGTGAGCAAGTGGCAGCGGGGGGTGGAGATAGAGAGGGAGACACAGAATTCTAAGCAGGCTCCAGGCTCTGAGTTGTCAGCATAGAGCCTGATGCGGGACTTGAACCTATGAAGCATGAGATCATGACCTGAGCCGAAGTCGGCCGCCCAACCGACTGAGCCACCCAGGTGTCCCAGGAAATATATCTTCTTAACAAGTGTATTTTCCTATTCTAAACATGAAGTGACGCTAAGTCATCTTAGCACTGTATATAAGGATGCTAATTTCAGGAATGAGCCCATGTGCCATAAAGACAGATAGGTTTCCAGAGAGACTGTAAAGAATGGCAGCCCACAGTCTGCAACGGAGCCTCTCTTCCTTCCCAGAGCCCATTCCATTCCTGTAGAACCTCAATTAGTCATTAGTCAGCATGGAGATGGGGGAATATTTAGAGAGAAATGAGCACTTATTAAAAAGGGCCAAGAGAGCAAGTTTTCAAAGCTAGAACACTCCAATGAAACCATTTTATATATAAGCAGGCCCTCCGGAGTTAGCACACATATTTGCACCTGGACCCCACCTGGACATAATTAGTTTCCCTGTGCTCAGAGCAGAGCAAACACCAAAGAAAATGATGTCAAAAAACTGAGCAATCTGTCATGATCTGTGCTGCACAATTAAAGTGGCGTGCTTTCTGTAAGAATTATGTAACACAGATGACATGGTATTTAGATAGTCAGGACTGGAAAACCACCTGGTTATGTTTGACTTCACAATTATTATGTCTATTTCCTGAATCGTTTTGTATACTTTGTGGTGGAAGTCATACGAAGGAAAGATGAAATGCTTTTGAAATACTCTGATCTGTGAGAAATATTGTGTATCTATTTGAAAATTAAAATGTTCTGGGCAGGACTTTTAATTCTAAGCAAGCAGAATCCTCAGGGCTTGAGGACCAAAATATAAGGTAGACAAAGATGGAGTGGACCCGTAAGTCATAGCAGCACATTCGGGGCTGGAGAATAGTTAGCATATTTCAAGACAAATGGGAAAATGTATTCTGTAGCCTTATGTGAGCCATCCCCCGACTCTCTCCTTTTGGGATCTAAATGCCCAAGACAGCACCCCATCTTCTCTACATTGCACCTGGTTAATCAGACTGTACACCATCGTCCTTTGGTATGAGCTGGGCTGTTGAAACTAGGCTGGAGTTTCTTTCACCAGATGATGTTGGTGGTAACTGAATCAGTGCTTACTGACCAACCACAGAGTGCCTAAGAGTCCTAGTTTTCTGGGGGTCACATAATCACTAGAAATAATTTATGAGTGAGTCAAGAGAGCTGTGTTCATGGGCAACAACGTGGGT
Source organism: Cryptoprocta ferox (assembly GCA_028646485.1). NCBI lineage: Eukaryota > Metazoa > Chordata > Mammalia > Carnivora > Eupleridae > Cryptoprocta > Cryptoprocta ferox. The sequence goes on from CM053566.1 coordinate 42,379,806, forward strand.
AGAACAATGAGTAGAGTTGCTAACGTCAGGCAGGGGACCAGTGGTGTCTGAGATTGAGCCGCACTCACTGCGAAGCTGTCTCTACCCTTCCAGGCACATTACCTCACCCTCACCTCTACCAGAACATTCCCTGCAGTAATGTTTTACTGTCTGCCCCAGGGGTGGGGGGGGAGGGTGTGGGGAGGGTGTGGGGAGGAAGGAGTTAAGGTTCAGATTCCAGTGTTTAGAGGGTGCCTATTAGTTTCCAGAAGGCTGGCTAAATGCTGCCACAGGTCTTCCTTTACGACCCTGGGAGATAACGTCATTCCCATTTCAGAGATGAGGAGAATAGGTCCCTGAGACAACATATATTCGTGCAAGACCAAATTATGAGCCAGGGCATTGGATGCATGTGGTTTATTGAGGGTGTACATTTTAGGAAAACCAAAAGGAAGGAGGGGAACCGGGGAGGAATGGGAAAGAGTGAGCAAAGTGTGGTCTCAGGTCAGATCTAGCCTGGTGTGCCTGGAGGGCTGGGGAGATGTCCTCTAGAGCCTGAATCTGACTGAAAAACTCCATGTTAATTGCTTTATTTTCTCAGTGAAGAGGGAATTGGCTGTATATATTATGATATTGGGTTTGTATATAGGATGGGAGTCTGAAGAAAGTGCACATGTTTGATTTTTACTGGCTTCAGTTTCAGAGGCTAATTTCCTCTCCCCTGCTTTGATATTTGTCTTCAACTTTTGGAGACTTCGTTACACATGGCATATGAAATATACTACCATTATATATACTATGTCTATGCTTTATTGTCATCTATGGGTGACTTATCAATTCACTTGATGTTGTCCCTTAATAGGAACCCATTAGCATGTTTGCAAGTAGGAGGATCTGTGTGACCTTAGGGTTCTTCCTGCCCACCATCAATGTCACAGGACATAAGATGAGGCCACCAGAAAACATCTGGAATTAAAACTGACCTAGATTAAGTTCCTTAAAGTGTGGAGGTGTAGGTATATTTTCAAACCCCACGTGGGCAGTCTCCTTCTTCCTTTCTACTACTATTTGTGAAAATTGCTACCCCAGACTGTAAGGATTAAAAAGGTGTTAGACACACCAATAGAATGGCTGTAAAAACAAAAATGGGAAATAATCAGTGTTGGCAAGGATGTGGAGAAAATAGGACCTAGTGCATTGCTGGTGGGAATGTAAAATGATGTAGCCATTATGGAAAACAGTTTGGTGGTTCCTCGAAAAGCTAAATATGGAATTACCATATGCATAGAATTACCAGAAACTCCACTCTTATGTAAATACCTAAAGGAATGGAAAGCAAGAACTTGAACAGATACTTTACATCCATGTTCATTGCAGCATTATTTACAATAGCCAAAAGGTGGAAGCAATTCAAATGTCTTTTAACAGGTGAATGGATAAATAAAATGTGATATATACACAGAATGGGGTATCATGAGTATTACTCAGCCATAGAAAGGAAGGAAATAGTGATACATGCTACAACATGGCTAAATCTTGAACACATTGTGCTAAGTAAAATAAGATAGCCACATAAAGGCAAATATTGTATGATTTCACTTATATGAGGTACTAAAATAGTCAAATTCATAGACAGAGAAAGTGGAATAGAGGTTACGAGGGGCCGAGGGAGGAGAATGGGTGTTATTGCTTAATGGTTACAGAGTTTCTGTCGGAGTGATAAAAACATTTTGGAAATAGTGGTGAAGGTTGTGTAACACTATAAATGTAATTAATACCACTGAACTGTATACTTAAAATGATTAAAATTGGGGCGCCTGGGTGGCTCAGTCAGTTGAGCATCCGACTTCCGCTCAGGTCATGATCTCACAGTTTGTGGGTTCGAGTGCCGCATCGGGCTCTGTGCTGGCAGCTCAGAGCCTGGAGCCTGCTTCTGATTCTGTGTCTCCCTCTCTCTCTGCCCCTCCCCTGCTCATGATCTGTCTCTCAAAAATAAATAAATGTCAAAAAAAATTAAAATGGTTAAAATGACAAATTTTGCATGATACATATTTTACCACAACTTAAAAGAATTAATACTGTAATATACCAAAGCCCATTTAATTCTACACTTAAAAATGGGTGAATTGCATGGTATGTGAATTACATCTCAATAAATCCATTGCTTATACCTTAGGGATACTCACTTTTCCTTTACTCTGCATTCAGGCCACAAGGACCATGAAAAAACTGAACTGGAGTTCAGTTTTGGGGGACAGAGTCATGGGGGACAGAGATCTCTTGACAGTCTAAAGAGATTCAGATAATTAACTCAGTCACTTGGCTAGCTTATGAGACTGAAGGCCATGGGTTATGGCAGGGAAGGAGTGGGTGGTTCAGAACCCGATGTTGTATTGCATTGTATTTTGTGTCATGTTGGGTAGGGTTATTCTACTGAAAGGCAACTTTTACTGGCCTAAAGCTCTTCAGAGAGAAATCACCGTGTGTAACAAATGCATAGATTCTGGTTTGCAGTTGAAGGATAGCCACCTTTTGAGTATCAACCTGAACTCTCACTGGCTTGAAAAACAGCGATAGGAGTTTGAGTTGAATCTGATGAACCATTTCATCCTGCTCTTCTCTGTGATGCTATGTCTGCAATGGAGAGTGATCGATGTTTTTAAAATGTGCCTTTGGAGTTACAGGAGAGGCCATCCAGAGTGTCCACAATGTCACTGGAGGAGACAAAACCATCCATCCATTCAGCAGCAGCACAAAGCAGCCTACACCAAGAAAACAATACATCCCCAAACAGATCAAACAGCTGCTCATCAATCTGGTGCAAGCTGCAGGTTGCCTGACTAAATTACTGTCGGATAGGCAGACAAGCACAATTTGTCAGTCAGCATTGAGTTTAAATGAGCAGAGATGCACATAAAGCCAGCAATGCAATTGTAATTAAGAATTATAGGCATCAAGTTTCAACCAGTGCTTTCTTAAGGTAGCAGTGACTGAGCTCCAAAAAATATATGAGGGACCCAAGGTGGAATTAAAGTCAGAGCATGGTCTACCTACAATTTAAGCTACTTGTCATGTGTAAATGTGATGTGTAGATGATGGGGAATCCATGAGAACTCGACTTTTCCTGTTTTCTTAAAAAAACTGTATATCACACATATTAAAGAATTGGTAATAATAATTTCTATGTTATAAAATGATTCTTGTGATCCCACTACCCAGATTAAGAACTAGAACATCTTGATTTGTTTTAACGGTGGTTGAAATCACTGTGACAATTGACAAATCTCTGGGTGCCGAGTTGAACGAGTTTTAATACATGTTGAGTGCCAACAATGAGTTGGTGAATAAAGCAGGCTTGCTTCAGAGGGTTTACAGTCTGGTAGGAAGATGAATATGACAGCACAATTAGCCCCACACCTCATGAATCCACAGGAAAAGTAGAGGTGTCGTAGGAGAGGCATGCAGCACTATAGAGGCTCAGAAGAAGTTGGATCGGGTAAGAGGGGAGGGCTGTGAGGGCAGGAGCTCAGGGAAACCTTTGTGAAGAAAGTGGCATCTGAGCTGAACATCAATGGTAAGTGGGAGTTTTACAAGACATGAGAGGGTGGGAGGAAGGGCATTTTGGGTGGAGGGACTTAACGCAAGCAGAGATAAGAAAGTCACAGACCTATAAAAAGTAATACATTAATTTGTGTAGAATAAGAGAATAGTGGAATATAAGATCAGATAACTGTCCTGATTTAATTTCTTATAAAACCCCCATGTCCTTAGAAAACATTCCATCCTTGAAGGGCTAACTTTCCTTGTCACCTGAAGACTAACACACCCAGAGTCAATCCTACTCAGGGGAACATAGAAGGGAAAGTTGTTGGTTTGGGCATTCATATCATTATCTATTCTGCCTTTCTAACAGCTTCCCACATTTATTTAGTCAAACACTTCTTCCTCAATATTAGCCTATGTAATATGGAATGAGATTGACTATTTTTTTTTCAGCTCCAGGGTTAAACCTCCTAGCTTAGTTGTTTGGTTCAGATAAAGGCAAGTGACCTAGTTAGGCCCAATGAGAGTAAGGTCCAGAGCTTTGGGGACACTGTGTAGGAAGTTGAACATTTTCTTTTCTGCTGATCATAAAGGTGAGAGAATGCGAGGGTTGGGGTTTCTGCAGCCATCTTGTCATCACTTGGGGAGAACCTGGCTCAGAATGAAGTCAAAACATTGATGCAGGGTCAATGTTCAAAATTTGATAGAGAAAGGCCATGGGCACCAATCAATCAGAATGGACACCAGTTGGTATGCTGTACTGGGGCTCTGCCTGGAGGAAGTCATAAATTTCTTTTTAAAAAGCTTTATTTATGATATATTATCTAAAACAAAAAGTGGTCTATCTATAATTTTTATTTTTATATATAACCTTATCATATTAATACTAAAAATATTTGTAATATCTTCACCTAAAACCCAGATTATATTGTTTTCCCCAGTTGTTTAATATTTTTTCTTTTAAAAAATATTTTTATGTTTTATTTATTTTTGAGAGAGAGAGAGAGACCCAGTATGAGTAAGGGAGAGGCAGAGAGAGAGGGAGACACAGAATCTGAAGCAGACTTCAGGCTGTCAGCACAGAGCCTGACATGGGGCTTGGACTCATGAACTGGGAGATCATGACCTGAGCTGAAGTCAGACGCTAGACAGACTGAGCCACCCACGTGCCCCTAAATTTTTTTCTTAATAGTTAGTTTTCTTAAATCAAGAACTAAACAAGGTTAGGGTATATAAAAAGGATTATTTACGCTGGAAACTGTTAGAAACAACCAATGTATGGAGTCATGGGTTCAAATCCTGACTCTTCCATTGGCTATGCCCTCAGAGAGTCCACCTAACTCTTCACTTACTTCGGTAATACCTAATACCGAAGTTGTTGGAAAGATTCTGTGAAATAGAAAATTATCAGTCTGTGTGAATAAAAGAGGTTACTTTGTGTGATGGTTAATTATGTGTCAATTTGCCTGAACCACAGAGTACCCAGATATTTGGTCAAACACATTCAGGGTGTTTCTGAGAGGATATTTCTGGATGAGATTAACATTAAAATCAGTAGATTAAATACACCTTAATGTGGGTGGGCCTTGTCCAGTCAATTGAAGGCCTGAATAGAACAAAAAGACTGATCTTCCCTCCAGTAAGAGAGAATTCTTTCTGCCTCAGGGCCTTCAAACTGGGATATTGTTTTTTTCTTTTGATGCCTTTGGACTCACACTGAAACACTGGCTTCTCCTGGGTCTTGAGCTTGCCAACCTTTGGATTGAAACTACATCATTGACCTTCCTGTGTCTTGAGCTTGGCGACTCACCCTGTAGATCTTGGGACTTGCCAGCCTCTATAATTGCATGAGCTAATTTCTTATAATAAATCTCTTTACACACACACACACACACACACACACACACACAAAATTTACTGGTTCTGTTTCTCTGGAGATCCCTGACTAATTCACTTTGTAAAAAATGCCCACATTTCTATGGCCAATGGCTCCCATTGCTTCAAGATGCCATCCCTTCCCTCTTTCCTTAATCTTCCTCCATTAGTTTTGAGCTCTTGAGGGGATTATCTGACTTGGGCTTATGAAGAATCTTTTCACAGACCTCTTCTTGTGGCTGACTGCTGTCTAGCAAACCAAGATCCCACTGTAGGTACTCTTGCTCTGTTCCTGCTACACAAAAGGCACAAAATCCCAATGACTCCAAAGACTCATTACTTAAGTCTTATACCTCACAAAGTTTCTCAAGAAAATAGTCCCAAATAGCCTCTGCCTCCAGCCTCTTAGGCTCAGACCTAGTCCTGAAGGTTGGGTTCCCAGCCAACCCTATATCCATTCATATCAGCTTTTCCTCACTTCTGCTTGGCTACAGTCTCCATTCCACTGGACAAAAAGATCTTTGGGGCTGCTTGGGGGTCAGCCAGACACTTATTCCTCATTTCAATTTAACTGTGACCTTGGCTCTAAGTCTCTCACACAGAGGGAGCCATGTTGGAGCTCAACATGTGTAAATCTTCTTTTTCCTATGTTTAGAGGTGGACTGATTGCAACTTTAGAAGAGCCAGTGTCAAGACAAGAATATAGTCAGTCTTTCTCCTTTTATGAGTATGTTCAGAGACTAGATCTGGTTATACAGTCTGGGGAATATTATATTTTATGAGCACATTTTTGGGTAGAACTAACTCTCTGAACTTAATATAACAGTTTCTATACTCTTCTATTTTCATGAAAAAATTTTTAAATGTTTATTTATTTTTGAGAGAAAAACAGAGCACAAGCAGGGGCAGAGAGAGAGGGAGACACAGGCTCCAGGGTCTGAGATGTCTGCACTGAGCCTGATGTGGGGCTTGAACCATAAACTGTGAGATCATGACCTGAGTTGAAGGCAGACACCCAACCAACTAAGTCACTCAGGTGCCCCCATAGACCAGCCTTCATCCTTAGCAGGATAGCAGTTTAACTAAACTTTTCTTGCACTTAGGATGTGAATGACTGATAACTTTATTTAACATTCTGTAGTATCATTAGTGTCATTCACAAATAATCAAATTCTCTTCTCCTGTTGAGCATGTGTTTGGATTACCTCTCCAATTTTTCCATTTTAGATGTAGTCATATGCCTTGACTTAGCCAATAAAATGGGAATGGAAAGGACGCATCACTCCTAGGAAGAAGCTTTAAGAAGGGTACTATTTGAGAGGTGCCTGGGTGACTTAGTCGGTTGAGCATCCGGCTTCAGTTTAGGTCATGATCTCAAGGTTCGTGAATTTGAGCCCCGCATTGGGCTCTGTGCTGACAGCTAGCTCAGAGCCTGGAGCCTGTCTTCGGATTCTGTGTCTCCCTCTCTCTCTGACCCTCCCCTGCTCATGCTATCTCTCTCTCTCTCTCTCAACAATAAATAAAACATTAGAAAAAAAAAGAAAGGTACTATTTGAAATACATCCTTTCAAAAATGGGAGTGATTGCAAAAATGTGTGCTAAGATAATGCTTCTGTTGGCCTGGATTTCTGAGTGACTGCCAGGAGCAGAGCCCCATGCTAGCCCATCATGCATGTCCCAGCCAATAAGGCCAATACAGAGGAGGGGATGGTCTAATCCACATGGTTATTCAGGACCCAAAGATCCTTGCATTGAATGGTCCCCCTGGAGTAGGGTTTGGAAAACTATGGCCTATGGGCCAAATCCAATGTGTTTTTGTATATAAAGTTTTATTGGAGCACAGACACATTCATTTATTTACATATTGTTGATGGGTGCTTTCCTAATACAACAACAGAGTTGAGTAGTCACAACAGAGACTCTATAGCCTCTAAAGGCTAAAATATTTAGCCTCTGGCCCTTCATAGGAAACACTTGCTGGCTTCTACGCTAAGACTTTGAAATTTTCGCCTGAATTCTCAGAGTCTGGCTAGCCGATTAAGGAAGAGAGATAATAGAAAGGATTGTATGAAAACCATTGTAGTCCATGCTTGAAGGTGGAGTATACCACTATGGTCCATGTTCCAATGTCCAAAACTCAATCACCAGGCCACATCTCATCACAAGGGAGACTGGGATATGTAGTCTAGCTGTGTGTCTAGAAGGATAAGTCAAATAATTTGGTGGATAATCTCTGCCACATATGCCTACCTGTGTGGTCAGCTCGGCTGCTGTGCTGTCTCTAATCAACCCCCACTGGGGCAATAGCTTTTGAAAATCAGGAGTGATTGCTCTTAAACTGAGCTTCCTTGCTCTGATCTGATATAGTAATGGAGATTCACTCTTCAACCCTGCCCTCACTCAGTTATTACTGACACATTCCAGTTCATAGTGAGCAGTACTGTGTAGGGTCTTGATGAACCATAGACTTCACTCTGTTTTGCAGAATGCACCATTGTTAAAGCAAGTTCTGCATCACCATGCAAGAAACTGAAGTCTGGTGCTGGAAATGTTTTGATCTCATACTTGAAATGCAGAACATAATGGTATCAATCTCTGAAAATCAAATGAAATCTTGTGGGAGTAGGTTAGGTCCAATGAATAAAATTATATAAAACAATTTCATACTTGACATTTACTGAGAGGGGCTTAACTTTCCCTACATATTTTAGTCTGTTCAGCTGGCATTATTTATTCATGTCTCTTTCCCCATTTGGTTCACAATTTATCTTTTGGGAGCCCAGAATTAAACTGTAAAAATGTATATATGTTAGACACTGTTTTATGTTCCATCAATGGAGAAGTCATCAAAATCTCTAACAGAATAAGATTCAGCCTATTACAGGGGTGATTTAGCTGAAATAAAATGTAATGTTTAACTCAGAGAAGCTGGAAAAAATGAGATTTAGGAATATGGAATTGAATAATCACTCGGTGAAATGACAGTGGTTTCTCTGTCAGTCTCCTAGTTGAAAGAATATTAGGACATCAAGATTATGAATGGCCAGAGCCAAATGAGGATTCACAATAACGCAGCAGGACAAGATTGGCTTCTGATTCCAATGATAACACATTGTTCCCTAATGCTGGCAGAGTTAAATAGAAGAAATTCAGTGTTCTGTGTCATAGCCCTTTGTTGCACTGGTGTATTTTGCAGTAGGGAAAGAATTAATGTATAACAAATTAAAAAAAAAGCAACTCAAGAGAACAGGGCAGTTTCTGACACAGGGCACTGTCACTGTGACTAAATATTTAATCAGGTATTTCATAAGTTAAGGGAGAATTCATGCACCAGAACTTGAATGAGAGACATTGAGGAAGGAAGATAGAGAAGAAAAACCCATAAAGTGAAAAGCAAAGATCAGTGTATCAGTTTCCTGGGGCTGATATAACAAATTACCACAAACTGAGTGGCTTAAAACAACAGAAATTTATTCTTTTACAGTTCTGGAGGCTAGAAATCTGAAATCAAGGTTCCCTTTAAAGCTCTAGGGGAGGAATCCTTCCTTGCTTCTTTCTAACTTCTGGTGGTTGCTGGAAATCCTTGGGTCTCTTTGAATTGTGGATGTATCACTCTAATTTCTGCTTCCATTGTCATGTGTCATTCTCCTGTGTGTGTATGTGTGTGTGCACGCACACACACATGCACACACTTCTCTTCTTATAAGGACAGTGGTTGTGTTGGTACAGTCTACCCTAATTCAGTGTGGCTTCATCTTACTTGATTATATTTGCAAAGACCTCATTTCCAAATAAGGCCATATTCACAGTTTCTGGGGCCAAGGATTTCAACATATTTTGGGAGGACATAATTTAATACACAATCAGGAACTGAAGTTATCTATGATAGTGTCATGAGGTGGATGGAACAGTCCACAGTCCATCAGGAACAGCCACTTGGAACCATCACACAAAATGCGAAATGAGGGAAAATGGATTTTCAGTTCATGATAATGTCAGTAGCAATATACACTTCTAGCATTCTATACCAGCCATTCCAAGAACTTTATATGTCTTATCTTATTTAATTCTCCCAATGACCCTATGATGTAGGTCCATTTTATAGATAAGGAAATTGAAGCATAAAGATGCAAATGTGATATTGAGGGGAAAAATCCAACTAATCTAATGGGAAGGGAGAGTTTTGGGTGGCAGGAGATCTCAGGGGGGGCCTGAGAAATGCAACAAGAGTAAGGATAGCTGCCCTCCAGAGCAATTTAGGGTACTAGCAAAGGTTTTTTTTGAAAGGAGCATCTCCACACTTTAGATTTTCCTACATACTTGAGGCTGCCTGACATTCCACAGTAGAAAATTTATTCATTGAGCCAGAAGCTTAGATCCCAGTCAGTTTTGAAGGTATGTTGGATATTCTGCCATAAACTATTTGAGTTTGTATTCAGGAATCTCAAAGACTTGGCTATATTACTTAGACCACAGAGAATGACAGATGACCTGTCAATATATTTACTCCTCCCTTCTGCTGAAATTACATTGAAAGAGGGATCTTTTGGATGATTACAGGTGTGTGTGTGTGTGTGTGTGTGTGTACACATTCTAAGTCCAGAGACATAGATTGTCAATAGATTGTTATGATTAAGATCTCAGTTCTAGAACTGGATGGCCTACATTCAAATTCTAGCTTTGGCCTCTAAGCCTTGTGACCTGGATGAGTTATTAAAACTTCTCTGTGCCTTAGTTTCCTCTATAACATGGGGATGATAATAACATTAACTACCTCATAGAGTTGTTGGGGGGATTAAATATGCTAATATATGCTTTAAAACAGTGTCTAGCATATAGTAAGTGTCTATAAGCACTTGCTTTTATTACTACATATGTGTTATAGATGAGATAAGTAACATGAACACAGGGAGAAGCTTCTAGAAAATGCATGTTAGGGATAAAAGTTGAGAGGTCATCATTTCCATTTTATATGTGGGAACTGTTGTTAGATATGCCTTTAGTTCATCTGAAGGTATCTGCCAGCCCCTCAGGACAAACTCATCACTCTGTATTGCTGCTTTTTATCTTTGATCAACATATCACAAATTTTTATGCTGCCTAAGAAACAGAGTGCAAAATATTTTTCTCTTCCATGTCACCAGGCTGCATTTAACATTTCCTTTCCCTTGCAAAGACCAAAGTAGGATAAGGATGGATGTTCCTGGTGCAGGCTTGATCTCCTCTGAGCTTATCAGCTGGTTATTGATGACAGTACTGCAAGAAGATGTGAATCATTGATAAAAAAATTTTTAGTTCTGCTTCTCTTAGATGAGTTTGTATTTATTTATTTTTATTATTATTAATTTTTAAGTTTATTTATTTTGAGAGAGAGAGTGTATGTGGGGGAGGGACACACACACACACACACAGAGAAAGAGAGAGAGAGAAAGAGAGAAGAGAGAGAATCCCAAGCAGGCTCTGCCCTGTTAGTGCAAAGCCCAACAGGGGGCTAGAACTCACAAACTGAGCCAAAATCAAGAGTTGGTTGTTGCTTAACTGACTGAGCCTCCCAGGAGCCTGGATGAGTTTATTTTTAAAAAATGGTCACCTGTGGGGTCAGTTCTCAGCCCCTTACCACTCTGAAATGGAAAGCCTATCACTGCAGTGGGTGCTGAAGAGCTCTACACCACTGGCTGTCATTGAATGATAAATGATAGGGCATGGATGTCAATAACTGAGTCAATTAAACACCCCGGCACTAATCTTTGAATGTGGCATAAAAGTCTATGGAATGGGTATGACACACAAATTATTGGCAACAAAGAATAAAGAGATAAACTACATCAAAACGAAAAACTTTTGTGCACCGAAAGATACTATCAACAGAGTGAAAAGGCATCTTGCAGAAAATATTTGCAAATCATAGAGCTGATAAGGGATTAATATCCCTAATATATAGAGAACACTTATGACTCAATAACAAGAAAACAATGTAATTCAAAAATGGGCAAAGGGCTTGAATAGTTTCCAAAGGAAATACAGTAAAAGCACATGAAAAGAAACTTGACATCACCTCATCACTAGGGAAAGGCAAGTCAAACCCACAATGAGATATCACTTCATACTCATCAGCGGGATGGCTATTATAAACACACACACACACACACACACACACACACACACAGAGAGAGAGAGAGAGAGAGAGAGAGAGAGAGAGAGAATAACAAGTGTTGATGAGGATGTGGAGAAAATGGAAACTTTGTACACTGCTGGTGGCCCTTCCTTCCTTCCTTCCTTCCTCCCTCCCTTCCTTCCTTCCATTAGTATGTACTTTTGGAATTTTATTTTATTTTAAGGACATCATCCATTACTACCATTATTTATTTTGACGCTCAGTGGGAGCACCTTCAAGCTGACTTCTGTGCTCCTCTGACAAGTCCTCATCATTTTTTGAACACTTCCTTAGTTTCAGACACAAAATAATATTCCGGGAGCATCTTTCCCTTTCCATGCCCCAGTCCTGGAAACAGAATTTCTTTCAAATAGCACTTGGCTTCTTTTAGTGGAGAATAGTGTTCCGAAATCAAGATCTTAGTTTCAAACTTCTTTTTTTTTTGAGTTTAGGTATGAAATTAATCTATGGTCTATGAGTAATTGTGAACTCTTGTTCTGCATAAAGAACTCTGACCACCACTCCAGCCTTTCAGGAGTAAATGCAAATCCTCTGGAGGCTTCCTCTAACCTTCCCCTCCCCCAACTCATTCCCTGTTTCCTAGGACAGCTAGCCGCCCCCCCCCCCAGGGCATCAGCACTAAAATCTCTATAAAGTCCCTGAAGCTTCCTGCTGGTGTGAGTTTCAAAGGCAGCAGAATCAATGTGGAATTAATTCAGGGAGTGTGAGAAAAAAAATCTCAAGCCGTGTGACAGAACCTCAAACTATTGAAGAAGAACAAAAGCTGATAAACTGATAAAGAATTGGGTGTTATTAAGAGAGTTTATCGTCATGTTTTGAAGTCATGGTCTTGCATCAAAAAGCATATTTCTCTTTTGAAAAGCATTTAATATTTATTAAGGATTGGCTGTGTGCCAGGTACTTTTAGGCTCTGCACCCTACTTGAACTATCTCATTTAATCTCCATGGCGACATTATATGGTGGATCGCTTGTATCCCCATGGAAGTACAGAGACATTAAGTAGAAAATGCTGGAATTGGGATGTGTGTCCAAGCAGACTGACTTCAGAAACTGTCATCCTGCTGGATGCCCAGTCTCATACAGAGGGTGTGATGATGAAAAGGTGGGCATTGATCTCTTCAGCACCAAGTGCAGACATATAATGAAATCACCACCTCTGGTAGGATCCTACTGGAAGAGAAAACAATGTCATGTGCATTTAAAAGGAAATCCCAGAGGGCTAGGTTTTCTGAACCAGTCCTTAGTAGGTAGGGAGGCCAGCCATTGTGAATAAGGGCACACAGATTTTAATTTTTACTCAACATTTTTTTCTTATTTCTATAGTAAAAATACATTCCCATTTTGGAAAAATTGAATACTATGAAAAATAAAAAGGAAAAATATGTGCTGTAATCCCATTTTTCAGAGATAATCATCACTAATATTTTAACATTTTTTCTCTGTGTTTTTACTTAGTTGAGATCCTGGTATATAAAAAGTCTCTGGCTTGCTTTTCTCACTAAATCCTATCAGCACATTCCCATGTTGTTAAAAACTCTTCATAAACATCATTTTTAATGGCTGCATAATATTCCTTTTTGTGAATGTAATATTATTTTCTTAAAAGTTTCCTTAACATTATCTATTTAGGTTGTACTAATTCCTAATTATGAAAACAAAACAACAACCCAACAAACAAACAAACCCTGTGACAGATCTCTTTGTGCATGTGCTTTGGTCTGTTTCAGATTATTTTCTTAAAATAGAGTCTTAGAAATGCTAAATGCTCAACCTCATTCAAAATAAGTCTAAGAAATAAACTTACTTTATTACAGTATGGATATGTTATTTGTGTTATTTAAAAATAGTTTAATAATTTTAAAATTATTTAAATTATTTTTCATAAGTAATACAAATATGTGTAAGATACAAATTCAAAAGATACAAAAGGTCATGCAGTGAAATCAAGGCTCCTTTCCGCTCTGTCTCCCAGCCACCAAGAATCCAGCCTCATTTTCTTGCTTTTCCTTTCAGATAGTCCTTTATATTATGGGCACATATATTCTGGGGATCGTTTCATGTCATATATAAAGAGATGCATTTTTCTTTTTATTAGCTGTGTAATATTTGAGTGTATGTCTCCTATTGATGGACATTTACATGAATCCTAATCTTTTTCTACAATATACAAGACTATATTGACTATCACTGTGTAGACCTTCTTTTCTACCATATAAGATACTAGGAGTTGGTTGGTTGAAAGTTACGAACATCTAACATTTTGATAGATACAGTAGTCTCCCCTTATCTGGGGGGATATATTTGAAGACCCCCAGTGGATGCTGATGGTAGTACCAAAATCTATGTATAGTGTTTTTTCCCCATACATACAAATCTATAATAAAGTTTAATTTATAAATTAGGCACAGTAATAGATTAACAATAATACGTAGAACAATTATAACAGTACGCTGTAATAAAAGTTATGTGAACCTCGTCTCTCTCTCTCTCAAAATATCTTCTTGTACTGTACTTACCCTCCTTCTTGTGATGATGTGAGCTGATAAAATGCCTACGTGATGAGATTAAGTGAGGTGAATGACGTACGCATCGTGATGTGATATTAGGCTACTACTGACTTGACCATATGTCAGCGGAGGATCATCTGATTCCAGACTGAGGGTTGCTGAAGCTGTGGAAGACAGAATCATGGATAAGGGGGGACTACTGTGTTACAAAATGTATTTCCATTGAAGTTGTATCAATTTATGTTTCTACCAGTAATATGAGAAAAGAGTGTTTTTTTATTCTACCTGCCTATACTATATATTACAAAACATTTTGATCTTTGCCACTTCAAGAGGCTAAAATGTTATTTCATTATAATTTTAATTTCTCTTATTTTGAATGAGGTTGAGCATTTTTAAATAGCCATTTATTGTTTCCTTTCAGGGGGTGGGGTGTTTTGGGCAGATGTTTTCTTTTGGGTTCTTAGTTTTTTCCTTATTAATTTGAGGGCATTGTTTTTATATTGATGAAATTATAGCTCTCTGGTTGTGATATTATTTGTAAATTTTTTGTGTTCAGATTATCTTTTCAGCATTTGTTATTTGTTTATTAGCTTTTGCCGTTAAGAAACGTTCTTTTTCCAGAAAAGTTTTATGTGTATGATTGTCTGTATCAGTATTTTTTATTTTAAAGATATTGAGTTTTGCCATACACACTTAGAAAGCCTTTCTCTACTCGGAGATTTAAAATATTCTATTCTATTGTCATTTGGTACTTTTATGAGTTGTATTTTACACAAATTTTTGCTGAATCTAAAATTTATTTTTGAGTGAAGTGTAAGATAGAGATATAATTTAATTTTTTAAAAAAAATAGCTAACCAACACTATTTGTTGTATGTTATATTTTCCCCCATTATTTTAAAATATGAGCATTATATATTTAAATTCCTATATATATTTGGGTCTGTGTCTCATTTTTCTATTCTGTTCTATTGATCTGTTTTTTCATGAACTATACTTTAAAACTTTTTCTGATATATGCCAATACCTGGAATAGCTAGTGTCCCTTCTTTATTATTGTCTTTCAGATTTCTTTCTTTCTCTTTTTTTGACATCCTTGTCCATTTATATTTTCCATAGAATCATTAGAATTGCTTTGCCTGCTTTTCCCCTTTAATCCAACAGTATTTTCAAATTCATTGATTAATTTGGAAAGAAATTACATCTTTATAATTTGATATCCTCTATTTTAGAAAATGGTGTTTTTCCATTTGTTTATTGTCCTTTTTCCCTTTATAGCATTAAAATTTAATTTAAGTAGATTTTGCACATTTCTTGCTAAATTTATAGCTAAGTATTTTAAAATCTTTTTTTTTTGCTATTGCAAATGCAGTCTTTCCTTCCTTTTCACAATATAACTGATAGTTGTATATTAAATATATAATGGTTATTAACTATATCATAATTTTTTCACTAGTCATACTATGACTTATTCTCAGTTTTAATAATAGTTTTGCAATGGAGTCTGTTGACCACTCTGATAAACTATTAGACCACTTCAAATAATAATAATTTTACTTCCTCTTTTTTTCATTTTTATGTTTCATTTCTTTTTCTTATCTTGTTCTTTGCCAGTTTGAGGCTAAAATGTTATTTCATTATAATTTTAATTTCTCTTATTTTGAATGAGGTTGAGCATTTTTAAATAGCCATTTATTATTTCCTTTCAAGGGGTGGGGTGTTTTGGGCAGATGTTTTCTTTTGGGTTCTTAGTTTTTTCCTTATTAATTTGAGGGCATTATTTTTATACTGATGAAATTATAGCTCTTTGGTTGTGATATAATGTGATATAATGAACATCTTTGCTTTATTTCTTATTTTATTAAGAATCTGTATAGTTTTCCTCCATTAAGTATAATGAAGGTTTTTGGGTTGAGAGAGGCATATTGTATCATACTAAAGAAGTATCCATTTTTCCTATTTTGTTAATATTAAAAAAACAAAAAAACAGATAGTGAAGTTTTCAAATATCTTTTCAACATTTATGGAGATAATGGTGTGTGAGTTTTCACTTTTGATCCATCAATGGATTTCTTGGTATTTTTGGAATAATTCCAGTGGTATGAATATCAAAGATTCTTGATCCCTACTCTAATTAGCCAGGTAGAAAAACCGCACTGGATTATAATCCCACTATAGGTGTATCAGAGCACCTAGCAAACAAGTGTTGGGAAGATGATCTGTGGTCTTTGGTAGTGAAAATTTACCACTAATGAGATGAGGGGAAATCATCTGGGTATAAGCCCACATCTTTGCAACATAGCAAGAACAGAAAAATTAAAAACTCACCCACATGATGTGCCTGGGTGGCTCAGTCGGTTAAGTGTCCGGCTTCAGCTCAGGTCATGATCTCACGGTTCGTGGGTCCGAGCCCCGCGTCGGGCTCTGTGCCGACAGCTAGCTGAGAGCCTGGAGTCTGCTTCAGATTCTGTATCTCCCTCTGTCTCTGATCCTCCCCTGTTCACACTGTCTCTCTCTGTATCTCAAAAATTAAAAAAAACATAAAAAATTTTTAAAAAACACCCACAATGAACCATAATCCTTTGGGCTTATGAAAGAAATACAGTTTTCTGCACCTATAGGAATAATCAGGCATATTATTCAAGTACGCAAAGAAGCAAAATCCAACTAACATGAGTACAAAAAGAAATGTATGGGCTCATATAATTTGGAAATCTAAGAGGGTAGATCTGACCTTAGGTACAGCTGGATCCGAGCATTCAAATATTATCACTGAGACTGTTCATGTTTTGGCCCTTAGCTACCTTTGTTGACTTCATGTTTATACGAGGTTCTCCACATCATGGCAAACATAGCCACCAGCTGTCCTAGGTTTACATCACCCTCTACTGTTCTTGAACTTAGGGGAGATACTCTTTTCTTCCTAAAATAAAAATATGGCTGTGCTATGTCATTGATCCGCACGGTTTCCGATTATTTTGCCTAGGCTTTGATTGATTTGCCTCTGCAGTGGGGAAACCGAGCAGTCAGTAAGCAGTAGATGACCAATAAAGAGGCTGAAGCAAGAAATTCAAGGAGCTTCCTGGCATTAGATAAAACCTCCACTCCGGATCTTGAAAGAAGTAAATATTTCCTCTTCAAGTTATGCAAAAATACACTATGAGACTTTGAATGATCTGAATAACCTCTGAAATTTTAATATTCTTATCTTCTTTCAGCCAGATCATGGGAAGCCAGCATCCTGCATATAGATACTCTTGAATGCTGTTGAAAAGCCTGTTAAATTAAATATACAGACCCTTGGCAACAAGGGTTATCTGTAGTGTGTCAGGAAATACTTTGTGATGTTTTCCTCAACAATGACAAAGAAAATAAATTGAAATTAATTATTTTCAGTTGATTAACTTTATGGCAATATGCATATACATTGGAGGTTGTGAATATTGGGAAAACAAGCCTCCACTGAAGAAGAAATTGCATGGGAAGACTTGGAAGAGGAGAACTCACAAATACAAGTGAGAGATGCTTTGACAGTAATGGGAGTATCAAGGGCTGAATTGGCCCTTAAATTACATTCATTAAGTGTTGTATGTCTTTTGTTTTGTTTTGTTTTGTTTTTTTTTTTGAGGTTTATTAAGACCCTTGTGAAGAGACTAATACATTTCAACACAGAGAAATAAAGATGCTCATTTAGGACTATAACATGTCTCCCCTGAGTTTTTTTTAAATGTTATTTTTGACACACTTTTTTGGCATTTTGACACTCTGCTGTTACAAACCCAGTCACAGCACAGTACTTTCATTAGACAAAAACAACAATAGCATTTTTTTTTCTTCTGGGCAAAAAAGAGTTTGAATTGAGATATGAATTGACTTTCACGAAACTCTTCAGTGAGGGCAAAAAGTTGAGAAGATAAGATTAAGATGATACTCCTGTGATGAGAGAAGACCAGGTCCCTACCTCTTCCTCCAGGAACCCAATCCCCACCAACTGAGTCACTGTGTGGGATGAGATCCCAGTAGCAGCACATCCTTGACCTTGTCCTCAGGCATTTTGGAAAGCAGAACACTTCACACAGGTACTGTGCATTTGCCAGAAGATGGAAGGAATTTGGTTTTTTGCCAGAGAAGAAGCTTTTGTGTGACATCTCAAGGTTGCCGTCCAGACACTTTTGTAATCTAAAGTCTTTGACAATAGTTTAGACAGATCTTGAGAAAACTTGGGATGCAGAGAAACCATTTCTCCAGTGTTTTGGGGATACATAGGCTCTGATGCCAGCTCTCACCTTACTCCTCAATCTCTTCTCTTACTTCCTCTTTCCCGTTGATTTCCCGTTATCTGTATGAATAACAAAATATGAGGCACTGAGTTACATACACAAGATAACGTATATCTAGTCCCGGGGAAGGAGAATCACAGGCGTCATTGAGTCCATTTATGCTTCTCACATAGTTAGAGCAGGAGAAGTGTCCTGAACTTCCTTGAGCTTCCATTTCTCAATTTATAAAACGAAAATAATTATATTTACCTTATGGGGTCACTGTGAGGCTTCACGTGCTCACCACAATGTTTAGAACGAAGTAGGTGTTCCGAAAAATGTTGGTTTTCTTTTCTCTTTTTCATTTATTTGAAGGAAATGAGGTGTAAACATATGAGCAAGTGATTAGCATTAGTGGAATATTTGCCAGCATAAAAATTCCAGTCTAGACTCTATTCATCAAGACAAGTTATAACCATGGAAGACTAAAAAAATATTTTCTGTGGTAATGCACATGTTACTTTCCTCAGTAGTGGCACAGCAATAGTCCTTTGGAAATATAGAAAGCCTGGTTAAGGAGAAAACATGAATTAGAATAGGTTGACTGAATTGCATTAATCAGAATGGACTCATGGAGGAGTAGGGTGGCAGGGTTGTACATTTAGACCATCTGGGTTCAAATCCTGGCTTTGCTTCCTACTTTTTGGTGATCTACTTAATAGGCTCATTCTGCTTAACCTGCCTCAGTCTTCTCTTCTGTGTATGGGGATGATAATAGGGAATGACAAGATGAGGACTGACTGAAGTAATAAAGAATATAAAGCACGCAGACAGGGCTGGCATATATACAGACACTTAATGTGAGTTATCACTAACAATACAAAATGGAAGTGTGAGCAAGGTTGGCTGTATGTTTGTGAGGGAATAGGGACAAGGAAACAGACTCTAACACAATTCAGGGTGTTTCTCCATACGAAGATTGACTGTTCCAAAAGGTGTTAGGGCATTTGGGAAGTTGCTGTTTGGAAGGGATTTGACCAATGGCTAACATGCCTGCTCCCCTCGTCCCCCCCCCCCCCCAACACCTCGCGCTGCAGATCGGTGCCAGCTCTGTGCATGAAGCATTACTCATACTGTCTCTTCACACAGCAGTTAACCTTACTTGTCACTGCTTCCGGTGGGAGATCAAGCACATTGAAATTATGGAGGTGGCACAATAAATCATGGTCACTTCTTGACATGGCCAGACAAAGCAGCTGGAAAGAGTCTCACCACAATGTCAGCTCAAAGTTGAAATGCAAAGTTTTAACATATCAATTTTCTCTCTTTTTTTAATTGTCATCCTGATTTTTCCCTTCTTCCCCCAAGATTCAAATGAGTGAATTGGAGATTGATCTTGGCAGCTTGGTGGGTTAATTCACCATGCATGGTTTTTCTTTCTTTCCTTTTTTTTCCCTCTCCAAATGTGAACATTCTGACTTAAGAATGAAATAATTGAGTAAACCTAACAAGAGGTAGTGAAAAGAACTATTTTCACCCATGAAATCTCAAGTTTCCGTCTCTCACTTTCTAAAGACAAATTCCCTCAGGCTATAGCCCCAGGATTTAGCAGTGCCCCAGGGACATAACAGGCACTTATCAAATATTTGTGAAATGAATGGATGGCAGTTCTAGCTTTCCAGCATTCTCAGACTTGCTTTTGTTTCTCCTGTTCTTTACCAAGATCTCCTCAACTGACCCCTCAGTTGTGTCTCTCAGGTATGGAGGATAAATATTTCTGGAAGAGTTGCCTTCTGGGTTTAATTCTTTTCCTACTCCACTTGGACCCCAAAACCAAAGACTTTAACTACATACTTGCCGAGACAAAGTCTTAAAATCCTGAGCCATCTCTGTTCAGTTATCTGTTTTCTTGGCTCCTCATACTGGGCAATTGGATTTTAGGAAGCTATAAATCTCCCCCTAGAAAAATATACAGATACACAAAGCACACAAGGTTTGCCACATGATTTTTGGGGGCCTTTTGGGAGCACATTCATGGGTCCAAGATAAAGACCGTGCCTTTGGTAATTGCCTGTTTAATTATAGATAACCATTGCTGTAGGGCTCTCCTCTCCTGGAGGGCAGTGAACAGATCTTTCTCACCTCCTATTCATTTCTCATCTCACTGCAGTATGACTTCTCACTACTAGCTCCTCAAAACTACTCTGTAGAGGGCAGAGTTGCCCCAAAGTCTACCTAACTGCCAACATCATACCCAACTGACTAATGTTATTGTTCACTCTTTTCTTCTTCCAACTTTCCTGTTCTTGGCTTTTGCAACACCATTCTCAGATTCTGCCTTCGGCATTACTTTCTGGGCTTCTCTTTGCTCTACCCTTTGCTTGCATTTCTAAGGGCTCTCTTCCTAGTTTCCCCTTCTTCACACTCTGCCTCCTCTTTCTGAGGAATCCAATCTCTGTGCATGATTTCAACTACTACTGTACACTGTGACATCCAGATGCATGTCCTAGCCCTAGACTTCTCTCCTGAACATTCCGCATCTCTTTCTCTGCATCTGTCAGTGAGATGGTCCCCTGAGATCTTGGAAGCTTTTGCTCAATGTATCTATTAAAGGAAGAACGCTTTTTCACTTCTGATGTTTTCTTCCATGGTCAATCATACTCATTAGCATGACACTCTAGCCTTGCTCTACTCTCCACTTTGGAAAGGAACAACCTTCCTGATTGGTGAGCTGATCTCAGAGAGGTCACATGCTCCTGATTGCTCTTGACCTGCAGCAAGCTTAGTGGCAAAGGTCTGGCATCTATCAGAGGAACCGAAGGACACCCTGTCCTCCCAGAGTAGAGAAGGAGGATCTAATTCAGAGGCTCCACATTACAAAGCTCACTTGCCTCCAGGGATACCTCTGTTCTATATTATAAACCTAATTTGGAATAGAGGGGGCAATGTGATCTCCTATTTGCTTTATTCTTTTGTTTTATTTGCTAATGGTTCAGAACTTCCAGAACTTTTTTTTTTGGAAAAGGCATATATTTGACTAGAGTAAATGTGGTTGAGTAAGAATTTCAAGTGCTAATATTACCCTAAACCCAATTAATCATGTTCTCATACTTTTTCCTCTGCAATTTGCCTCTCCTTTGGTTTCTTTTGTTTTTATTAATGCTGGACCTATTTTTGTTTTCTTCTCAGTGGTTTTTCTATAACTTAGCTATCTGCAAGAAATTTTTTCTGAAAACACCCTTACCCTGTGTTAAATGGAAAAACAGGGAGATTTCATTCAAATTGCCTATTCTGTCTCAAGAGCACAAAGGGATGTAAGGTTGTATGGATTCTTTTTAATGATTATGGAGGGAGGGTAAAACAGACTTCTCAGTCATGAGTATGACCCATGATTAAGTGAGTGAAATTCCCTAAGTACCATGAGGCTGTCCAAAGGAGGTAGAAAACAGGTCTTGCTGTCATGACGTTTATCATTTAAGTAGGAAGATTGAGTAAACAAAAGATACATAAAATCACTTATACTGCTAAAATATTAAGATATATAGGAGATCAGAAAGGATTTTAAATTGAAATGGGATTATTGGCATGATTGGATGGGGTGAGAAGGTTGACCATGTGGTAGCTCTTAGCACCTATTAACTACTACTAATATTATTCATAGAGGAGCTCAATGTGTTGTTGGAGTAGGTCAGGATATCTGACTTACTCTTGCCTTAGGTCCAAATAAATTGCTTTGTACCCTGAGACCTCTTAGTTTGAGCTCTGCAATGCATCTGGTGCTGTTTTGGTTACCTTAGTTGGCTTACTGTATAGATAAGGACCTGGTTTCTGTGTTGTTTAATTCTTTCTCAGGCTTTATAGTATACATCTTGACCTAATCCCAGAAGGTACGAACTCAGTCCATAAACAACAAGAAATATCACATTCTGTATTTGCTTTAAATGAATATAAATCTGTCCCTGAGCCGTCATTCCACAAGACTGTCTGGAAATTCAATATTGGTCATTACTAAGGCTCTCTGTAGGCTCCCAGCCCTGAATTTTGCAAGGGATTTGGGACTTGGAGACTAGGCATCAGGGAAGACCATCTGGTCGTTGGCCACCAGTCTGTTCCTCCACAGAAGCTCTTGGTGCCTTGAGCTTCAGATTCAAAGGTTCTGTTCCTTGAGTGTGGTGCTTACAGCAGAGGAATTCTGGAGGAGTTTGAAGGATCTCCGGGTTTAAGTCTGTCCTTCCTATTTGTCCCACAGAGAGACTCTTTCTAGGTCTTATCACCTTATTGCCCACCAGACTCACATACCTCTCCCTCTAGAGTTCAAAATATATTTCTCTGTGTTTGAGCTGAGTCGTGTCCCCCCTAATTCCTATGTTGAAGTACTAACCTGCAGTACCTAAGAATGTGACTGTGTTTGAGGTCAGGCCTTGAAAAAGGTAATCAAATTAAAATGAGGCCATTGGGTGGGCTCTAATCGAATACGACTGATGTCTTTGAAAAAAGAGATTAGGACATAGACACACACAGAAGAAAGACCATGTGAAGAAGGAGGGAGGAGAAGACAGCCATCTACAAGCCAACCCTGTCTGCTGACACCTTAAATTGAATTTCAAGCCCCAAACCTGTGGGTCTGTTATTTAGGGCCCCCAGTCTGTGCTACTTTTTTATAGTAGTCCTAGCTGACTAACGCACTTTGTACCTTAAAAAAAATTTTTTTTTTATTAGCTTGGGCTTCTTTGAAAGGCAGAAGAGCCATTTGCTTTACATGGCTTCTGTTTTGTATCTTAAGTTTCTGTGGCAAGAAAATAGTAAGGACATTTCTACTTGAAGGGTGGGGTAGAGGAGAGGAGAGGAAAATGCAGTGAGGCATTTTAGTGACTCAGTACATTACCTTCCACAGTCTGCTTTCTGTTTCCCCACTTTTATTTTTTCATGCCTGCCTGCTTTTCTCTTTATGATGAAACAGGTTTCCCTCCTTCTCTTCTTCATCCCCTCATCACTAGGCATCTGCTTGCCTGGTGCAAAGCTCTAGATGTATTATTCTCCTGGAACTGAACCATATAGGAAGAACTGGAAGATTTGGGGGCAATGATACCAGATGTTACAATGACCTATGACCACACTCGTGTCCCAGGAGGCAAGTGGGGTTTTTGAGGACTTGTCCTCAATAGGATTTGACAAAGGCTATTTCATAGAAACACGCTCAATATTTATTGAGGTTCTGACCAAGCTGTTAGCCAAGTGAGCCACTTCATTGTCGAGGCCAGTTTCCACATCATATAAAAAGTCAACTGGAAAAGACAGGATTTCCAAGCAGTTTATAGTTCACTTTATTTCCCTAGCTTTCTACC
Source organism: Cryptoprocta ferox (assembly GCA_028646485.1). Lineage (NCBI taxonomy): Eukaryota > Metazoa > Chordata > Mammalia > Carnivora > Eupleridae > Cryptoprocta > Cryptoprocta ferox. The sequence continues at coordinate 42,403,492 of CM053566.1, forward strand.
ACCCTATGATTTTGGTAGCTCTAATACTCTGATTGGGAAAATTGTTGTCTAATGATATTAAAATGTATGACCATTGATAAACTGTGACCAGTTCTTGGCTTTTTGCAAGACTGGGAATATTAAGATGTCATTAAATATTTTATCTCCCTTCCTTCATGCTATGATTTTAATGCTGTGTTCAAAGATCATTACTCAGTTACACTGGCAAGCCTCCTCTCCTTTGAAGACATTCTGTACAAGAGCATGTAATATTCATTATCATTCTCTGCTGCCTGCTCTTTTCCATAATATTCCCTCTCCCCCCGCAAAAAAAGGTTTTACTGGGGGCAAGTGATTTTAGGTAGCACTTATATGTTACAGGAAGTTATACACACACAATACAGATTTTCCACAGTTTTCTATGGAAGTTTGGGGGGGTACATTTTATTTTATTTTTTATTTTATTTTTTTTTATTTTTTAAACTTTATAGTTTATTGTCAGGTTAGTTTCCATATAACACCCAGTGCTCTTCCCCACAAGTGACCTCCACCAAGACCATCACCCCGCTTTACCTTTTCCCCTTCCCCTTCCCCCCTCAGTTTGT
>CM053566.1:42404175-42587940 GCA_028646485.1 Cryptoprocta ferox
GTACATTTTAGAGTAAAATATGTTTTTGCAGCACTGTGGGTTTTGATTAATATGAAAGCTTACTGACTCTTGGGGCTGATGTGCCGAGGTTATGTACACACACAACTTTCAACAAGTGCGACTGTAGGGTGGTTATGTCTTCATCTATGTGAAAGGAGGATTAGGGAGTTTGCTGCAGAAAGGAGAGAAGAAGGCATGGAATATACCTGTAAGAAAGGTGTAAGATGGAAAAGTATTTGCAGAGCTATGAGTTACTGAATGGTGTGTCCAAGTTTTCCTCCCTAGTGATTGTTTTTAACAATGGGAACCAACCATGTCCTACTTGGGAAGGATTAGGTGTTGCCTTGAGAAGGGTTAAGAAGATGAAAAAAATGAATCCAGGTGCTGTTGAGTCCCCAATCTGATAAGCCTTTTTAGGAAGAGTCCCCAGAGGGATAACCTCAGGACTTGACATCCAACAGAGCAGCTCCTGAACAGTTTGCTTGGGATCTGGCAACCAGTCATCTTTCTGTCATCTATATGGTCACTGGAAAGTTTGAAGTCAAGCTTGGGGCTCACCTTTTGCAGCCAGACAGGGTCCCATGCTGTGCATGTCTGCATTCTGATCTTACCTCTGGGGTTTACCAGCTTCCTGTTCTCATTTACCTTTGCCTTGAGTCCTTCATCTAGTTTATTCTTTTGTAATGTGTATACTTTTGTAAGTTACCTGTAATTCTTTGTGGTTTGAGGTGAGGGTAAGTATAGGCAAAAAAAAGAAAATGAGTTCTGGAGTTTCTATCGCCGCAGACAGTTCTATGCGATGGGATGTTGGAAGTTTGGCCATGATGAGAGGGACTAGTCTTGCCGAAGTATTTTGTGTTTTGTGTTTATTAGACCCTTGTAGCTATTTTTGGACACTCAAATTAGGTCCCTTGTTCTGAGGTAGTGTCTGATTCAATGATAACAGGGTAGAATATTTGCCATCAGCCTGCAAAAATAGAGGATAAATGGTCATAATATTTATGGATTAAATAATACATTGAGAGAAAAGGAGAAGGCAGGGAAGCAAGAGAAACAACATAAATTTCTACACCTGAAAAAGTTTGCTTTATTTGACCAGTGACAGATAATATATTTAAAATTTTATAACATTAAACTGCTACTCAGAATCTTTTTTTTTCGGGGGGGGGGGGGAGGCCGAGACTAAAATGTCTTTTGGATTGAAGGAATTGAATAATTTATATATATAAAAAAATAAAGACTACAACATTTTCCTTCTTTTCCATGTCAATAAATAGTACATTTTGAGATGTATTTTACATCTATCCTTAAGCTATCAGGTCTGAAATCTGAAATCCCTTGTGATTGCTCATTTTCCTTTTAAGAATGACAAATGCGGTATCCCTTGGATGTGATCAATGCGATTTTAACTCATACCAGGACAAAGAAGTGGGTTTTGCCTAGTGTTGGTGACTTGGTATTTCAGCCGTAATTCTGAATTTTATGGAGCACCAGTGTTTCTGTTTTTATTTTTAACAGAGAGCAGAGGTAGGGGAGCGTCTTTCACAGCTCTCCCATGCCCCCGGGAGACTCGGGAGACTCGCTGAGCAGCCATCAGCCTGCATTCCAATGCTGTGTCTCACCGCCTCTCCTGAGGTTTCTGGAGTTAATGAAGTAAATCAAAATCTCTGAGCAAAATAATTCCAGTCTCTGGAGGTAAAGTATGCCATGTGGGATGATGCCCAGATAAGAAGCCATGATCACATGTCTCAACGGCAGAAATATTTGCTCAGTGACTGAGCTAGGGCCGGTATGAAAACCTTAATCCTGAAACGTAAGAAGCCTTTGTGTGCGCTTTGTTGAAATGCGGTTCTCCATGGTTAAGTAACGTTTTAGGCAGCATATTGGCAACACAAAACATTTGAATAAAAGCAGTGATGGTATTAGTCACAATCCACCCCTGTCCTTGAATCTCTAAGGATGTGCGTGCCTGAAGCGCATGCTAAAATACACTTAATCTAATCACCTCCGGAGATTGAGAGGCGTGTGCTCATATAAATGTCAAGTTGGGACATAATTTAGCTGATCTCTGGGGTTTATCGCTATTGCCAGACTCCCTCTTTATTTGATCTGGTGAAGCAAATGAAATGCGTCTCATTGGTTTTAAACCAGGTAAGATCAGGAGATTAGAATCTGAGTTTCTTATTTGGATACAATAATCATGCAGCCAGCCCTGATTTAAGGAGGCTGCAAGGTCCACTGTGTGTGTGAACAGGAACAACAGACAGGAACCAAGGTCAAATTATCTTGGCGTAGCTGTTATCTGCTAGTTGGTGGTTGTCTCCTTGACAACATTACTAGATGTATTAAAGGTGGTGAAGCAGAGGTTAGTTAAAAAAAAAAATTGTACTTATATATTAGAGGGGGAAACGCTCCTTGGGTACAGCTGGCCCTGGTCATTTTTCTCACGCATGTGAGAGCAGAACCTCCAGTTTACTGCATTTGAGATGCTTAAATAAGGAGAACTCATCCACAAACACAATGGCATTTGGTGAAAAAAAAAAAAGATGGCTGTTGACCGCATATCAGGAAAATCAGAGCTCAATCATGCCTGCCCACTGGGCTTGGAGAATGCATCCTGAAGAAGTCCATTGGGCTTGGAGAATGCATCCTTGTCAACTGGGGTGACTTTGTCCGTAGCAGACACTTAACAACATCTGAAGACATTTTTGGCTGCCACATTTGTGGGGATGGGTGTTACTGACATCTAGTAAATAGAAGCCAGGGATGTTGCTAAACACCTTGTGATGCGAAGGACAGCCCCCATCACATGAATTATCTGGTCTAAAATGTCAATAGTGCTGAGGTTGAGAAATTGGTCTAGTGGAACATTTACATTCCTTTCCCTTACACATAGCATTTGCTGAACTAAATGAATGAATAAAGAAGAAAAACAGAGGGACCTCCCTCATCTTTCTAAATAAATGCAAGTTCTATGATAACTGGAATGTTAGTATTCTAGATGCACTGCAGAGACAAATTTTCAGCTGTGCACTCTTTCCATTATATCACTAAGCAGCAAAGCAAAAACATTATCCTGAAATTGTGGAGCATACATATCTTTCTAATGGCATAAAAGAAATAGAAAACAAAGCTTGCAGAGGTCTTGTTTGCCATACGAAATAGACAGATCCAAAATTTCGATTTGCCGTATCCTTAATCCTATGCCCCTGAAAGTACGTTTTTAAATTTAGTTACAAATAGCTGTTCTAATCATGTTGATATTCAGAAGAACATATTTCAACTTCCTCTGCATGTGGACTCAGAAGAAAACATTTTAGCATGATGGGGTATTGCATAAACGGTTGATGCCTTGAAAATGGGTCATTTCCTAAAGTGGTGCTGTAAATATTTTTATTCAGTGCACCAAGTTTCAGTTGGTGGGTCCCTATACTCTGCCTCTGCTGAGACGTGCACATTTCTTCTTTAGGCCATGACTCTATCTATGCAGGTTGCTCGCTGCATAAACAATGTCTATGTAGCACGGCAAAGACTTAAAATAACCACCAACACCTTCGAGCGATGGACAGAAATTAGTCCCTTCCGCATGTAACCACCTTGTATCACTGACTTCTAAAATGGAATGGCTTTTTTTTCTTTTTCATTAATTTTGATCTTGTATTTTGATTTCAAGAGAGATTATTTATGTTTTGCAATGACCACTCCATAGTATAAATCAGACATGCATCTACCTGACTGTTGATGTTGTTTTTTGATTGGACAGTATAGATACTTTTTAGCTATCCCCCCCCGCCCTGCCCCACCTCATAGGACTCTAGCACCTGCTGGCTTATTTTAATCCTAAAGGAAAGTTGTTATGATGTCAACCTGGAAATTGCTGGGGTGACCAGCATTCCTTACTACCTTATGCGTAACTTGCCTTTACCTTAATGATGTCCAGTAGAGCTCTAATTCTCATGACACCTGGGGCCAAGTAAATGACTCAGAGAGGCAACATAGCACAGTGATTAAAAGTACTGGTTTTGGAATTGTGGCTGTAACACACAGTAATTATGTGGATATTGAGCACAACATCTCTGGGCCTCAAGTCTCTTCATTTATAGAATGGAGATCATAATACCACGTAGGTGTCATGAAGACTAATAAGGGCCAAATTAATGTAGCTTTGAGAAAATGAGAGACAGAGATGCTATTCATTGGAGACCTCGCCTCTATTACCTTCGTTCCGTACATTGATGAGAAATCTTGGTCAGCGGTGAAAGCTAGGTACCGAGTCTTTCACTGTCTGGTCTTCCCTTCCTTAGATTGGCCAAATTACTTTTGTTCTACTCTGGCTCTACAAATTCTTATGGTTGCTCTCTGCCAAAGGGCAGAAGTCCTCAGCCCTTCCAGGTTTCTGAAGTTCTAAGTGCTGGTCTTTCTTCACACCCCACAGCCTGAACTGTTTCCTGGTGAGCTTAAATCAACCACTGTCTTCTGCCTAGCCTTCTGGGTCTTCAGAAGGGTAGGAGTTTTCTCTTCCTCCACTCCTCCCAGGGCCCTCCCAGGGCCTGATTCTCTTTCTCATCATGGTCTCTTAAGTTCCACTCTGCACTTCTAAGGCCAGATCTCTCTCCTATCTCTCCTATCTTCTCTGGGTAACTGGTCTAGGTTGGACCAGGTTTGGATGTAATTGGTACTTTGAAGCTGCTTCCCAAATTGGAAGTGTGGCTATCACTGTTACCCTATCCTGTCATTTAGGCCTAAGACTCCTTCTTCTTGTTGGTTAGAAAGGTGGTGTGAGTCTTATTTCCTTCCTAAGATTTAGAGAAACTCTGCAACGTTTGATAGCAATCTACCAGAATATGAGCTTTTGGGATAGGAGCAATGTTTTGTTCATCATTTTGTCCATTTTAGCCAGCCATGTGGAAGGTGTGAAATAGATGCTTGCTAAATGAATATAGGGAGAGGTCGATAAAGGAGTCCCTTATGTGATTTTGTACTTATTTGAGATGTTGAGAATTCTCTGAGGAAGGCATTGGGTAGGGAGGGGGTATGATGTGGGTGGCAGAATTGGGACATAGAGTGGTCAGGACACTAAGGTCTTATGTGCTTTTTCAGTCAGTTAGAATGTATGGGGCAGGTGATGGGAAGCCACCGCATAGATCTTTAGCTGAGGGATGATGTCTAGTTATTAAAAGGTATCACTATGTCTAATTCTTTAAAAAGTTGCTTTGAACCATATAATTTCACTCATATGTGGAATTTAAGAAACAAAACATAAATATATGGAGGGGGGAAGAGAGAAGGAAACTAATGATAAGAAACTCTTAATGATAGAGAACAAACTGAGGGTTGATGGAGGGAGGTGGGTGGGTGGATGGGCTAGATGGGTGATGGGTACTAAGGAGGGCACTTGTTGTGATGTGCACTGGGTGCTATATGTAAGTGATGAATCACTGAATTCTATTCCTGAAACAAATATTGCACTGTATGCTAACTAAGTGGAATTTAAATAAAAATTTGACAAGAAAAAAATACAAGCTGCCTTGAAATCCTCAAAAATTCTCAGAAAATGAATTTAAGTGGACTTTCATTTGAAACAGTTATATATCTGTATAGTGTCTTTTATGTATTACATAATGAATTAAATGGAATCCAGTGACAGTATGGCTAACATCCATAACTACGCACACAGAAGGCCCCTTTCTCTGGTCTCTGATCGAAACTTTCTCTTTTCTCTGACCCTTGGGCTTTTGGACCTTGAGACGTGCATACTAAAGGAACACATAAGGATCTTTACTTGTGCATACTGAGAGCTGAATATGTTCCCAGGATGCCAAATATGCTCTTGGGAAGTTGTGGAATTACATATTATATTAGAAGGCGAATGACATTTTGCTGATGGGAGAACCCATAAGCAGGAAGATTGTGTTGTATTTGTAATGATTCATTTCAGCAATTCTTGAATCTCACAAATCTTTACTTTAATCTAGACTACAGCCCATCTGCACAGAAGACGTAGTAAAATCGTTAAATGAATTCACATGCACACTCTCTAATTTATTATTGCTTTAATGTTGATATTATCGTATTTCATGTGGGGAGGAGAGTATAATCATTGCACTAACAATTTATATACACATGGCTTTTCACGAATTCACAATTTCCTAGTAATAGCCAAGAAAGATCTTCTTAGTACAAATGTGTTTTTGTTGTTCCAAGATTTTATGCTCTTTTATACTAATTACAGTTTTGGGAAGAAATTGCCTTGGATTTCTCTGTCGTTTATTATAATTAGAATGCCTTGGATTTCTCTGTCGTTTATTATAATTAGAATCTCAGACATACTACTGTTATCAAGAATATCATGTTTTATTACATTTTTTGGTGAAGTTATAGGATGATGAATTATTACATGAACTGGAAATCATCACTTTTGGCCATTTTTTTTTACAGGCTATGCAAAAATGCCATCTGATGTAGTTTAAGACTCTTTTAACTCCCTCTCCAAAAGGATGGGTCCAGAGGAGAATGGTACAAGATGATCTGGACTTTATTTTTGAAATATTTGCTTTGTTTGCTAGCCACTGTATCAATGTGATCAACATATTTGGTAGTAAAATCTTCTAAACAATAAAGATATTTTTCTATGTAACTGGCCCCTAAAATGTTATTAAAGAAAATTATTTATATTGAATGCTATTTTCTTGATACAAATATCTTATTTATAATTAGAAAATCTAAAGTTACAGTTTATGCAAAACCATCTAGAGCACGTCTTCCCAAAAGGCTCTTTAGATTGGCCTCTGATAAGTCTGGCTGTCAGGACCCAAAGGAATAAAAGCAGGAGCTGTCTGAACCTTGACCTTGGGGGCTGCTTGCCACAGGTTCCTGTTTTGTTCTCCCCAGCCACTACTTAGTAGTGAGTGGGTCAGCTGCTGAATACCTCTGTTAGCAAATCAGATAACTAAACATGTACATTTTCAGTGTAAACCACACAGATGTAGGATTTACGGACACTGCTTTACTGTTCTGGCTTTTTATTCTCAGATCAGTAAGATCATTCTGAGTCTTTATCTTTCCTGCTGGTCTTCAGATACAGGGCAATGGGCAGATCAAAACTGGGCTGAGCAGACTCACCTCATCCCTAACTGTCAGGTCCTTGAGGATAGAATGCCTGAAAAGCCCTCGATTCATTCATTCATTTATTCATGGAGTAAAAGACCATCGGAGTCCTTGTCATATGCCAGATACCGTATTAAGTGCTGGGGATACAGCAGCAAATAAGCCAAAGGCCTTACCCTCAATGCCGTTCTCTGCCTGAGACCATTAATCTGGCCACATTCTTTCAGCTTTCCTTTCTTTGTTCTGTGTTTGACTTATGGAATACCTTCTCTCCATTTTTCCTCCAGTGTGCATTTACGGCTGTCCTCACACACTGTGCTTCCCATGGAAACTCATTGCTGGCTCCAATTTGGCAGGTAGTTTATTACCTGCTCCATTTTATAGATGAAGCTGTAGAGAGCTCTTTCCCCCTCTCCCCCTACATTTGAGCAAAGCCTGTCTGCAGACATTAAAGCTGCAGGCTAGGAGACAGAAGTCTTTTCCTGAATTTGAGGACACAAAATTCAAGTCTATCTTGAAGTTCAGAAGAACCCCAAATGGAGTTGCTCAAAAAACAATTTTCCTTTTATAATTATTTCTAGTTTGGGGACAAATTGCAAACCTCATCTGGGTATAACTTAATTGACCACTGGATGTCACTATTGTTCCATATACAGGAGATACTATGGCCAGCCTCGAGGCTCGAGGATTTGGGAGGTTTCCTGGGTCTGTCTCTGCATTTTTAATACTCTTGCTTTGTCCAATTTACATTACAGTCACCTTAGAGCTTCTTTGAGACAAGGTTGGATTATAAATAAGCAACACAACAAAGAAATAAACATCTTATCAAGGAGTAAGCATTGTTAATGATCTGATTTAGGTGACAAAGAGATGGTTGGGCACTTGCAAATTGTCTTCAGAATAATCCATTGGAAAGCCACCATTTCCCCTTTGTCTGAACACATGGATTGTTGAGAGTCTGTACCACACTCGGACTTAGCACTGTACTCATGGAATGGGAGAGTCACATCTTAGAGACCATCTCTTCCAACATTCTGCCTAATGCAGGATCACCACTAGGACCTGGATGAATGGCCGCCCACCTCTGTCTGATCACCCCCAGGGACCTTGCTCACAGATTCACCATGCAGCTCCATCTACCACTGGAGGGCCAGAATCGAGTTGGGAGGGATAGAGAGATCTTTCTTCGACTCACAGTTTTGCTATTCTTTCACGTATGCTGTAACGATGTTGTATACTTGTTTGCAAAGGATGCTGTGGGAGAAGTTTGGAAGAAGGAGCTTGGCCCAGACTTCAGGCTGTGGGGAAGATCACTGGTGGAAGACTCCATTCCTGGAGCAGGCTAAGTAAGGTGTGGGAGGGGGGCTGTGGGCCTTTTGGCTTCCTTTGGATCATACACATAGTAGATACTCACTCTGGCTGCTCGCAGACACTGCGCTCTTTATGGAGATGCCTCTGGTAAGCATCTCCATAAAGCATGGAGAGGAGTTGGATGAACTCAACAGTGGTTCCATTTAATTAATATACTTCTCTCCCCCTAGAGCTATGTAAAGGTGAAATTCATAATTGAATCTGCTTTTGTACTGGCTTCTGGTACAGAACTGCACGACCACTGCTACAGAGAGTCTGTGCATTTAAAGCCAGGAGACAGCGTCACCTGCTTCTACCCCCCTCTCCCACAGTCATCCATGTCCTGGAGACATGGATCCCTACTGGGGGGAGCATCTCCCCTCCCACTTCTCTCCATTAGAAACTCAAGTTCAAGGCCTCCACTGAGGGCACAGAAGATGGAAGAGATGAAGAACTCTCTGAATTTTTACAAGCCCCCAGGTCCTCAGAGACAAGATGCTTTTTATCCATTACTAATGGGCACTCAGCTTTTTCTTTGGCTCATTTCCAGTTCAGAATTTTAGTGAAATGCCTAAAATCACATGGAAGCTCTGGAATCCAACAGATAGAGACTTAACTCCTAGCTGGTCTCTTTCTAGCTGTGTAACCTCAGGCAAATCTCTTAACTTCTTCAAACTTCAGTGAAATCTGAGAATGAATCTAATGATAATCTGAATATCAACCCTCCAGGCTGGTGTTAAGGATTAAATGAGAATGCATTTAGGGGTGCGTGGCACAGTTCCTGGGTGTGACACATGCTCCAGCAATGCTAGCTGCAAGTATGAGTTTGGATAAGATGACTCAAGAAAGGACAGAGAGAACTTGAAATTGACATGGTAACTATAAATCTCAGAGAGGCCCCAAAGAGAAAATAATCAGATCATTGGCATTCACTCCTGTAATAAGCATTCCTGAAAGCCTTTTATTGGTCAGGCATGATACATAAAGGAGGATCCAGTTTCTGTGTTCAAAGAGCTGACTCAGAGAGTGGCTAAGACATACCAACAAATTATAATACACGTGGTGAGTGACTAGCAGATAAAAGGCCAGAGGTTAGACAAAACCAGGGTTAGAGACTCAAATTTCCATGGATGCAAATTTAATTAATAGGTGCATCTAATTAATTATTTTTCTTTGCTGGATTCTGTTGTTGCAAAATCCAGGGATTTGGAAGGTTGGTAAAGAGGCATCGTACCTACAGTACCATTCCAGGATAAGGAGCTGTTATATAAGTGACATACCTGAAAATGGCTTTGAAAAAATGAGACTTTTATGTTCTTTTGCCATATAAATGTTTATGTTCAGAGCAATAAAATTAAGATTGCCAGAAAGACACCACAAGTACATTCATATTTTCAGATGACAATTCCTTTCCCATCTGAATATACTTCCTGTCATACTTGCTGGGCTTTTACATAAATCACCTCAATGTTTAAAACAGCTTAAGCTTTATTTGTGTACATAACACATAGATTAAAAAATATGCAGAATCAATTTCCTTTTACTCAACTAATTGTTGTGGTGGTGCTATTTAAATTGCACCCTGGTAACATTGCTCCTCAGGCTACATCCTTCTTGACAAATGTTGAATGTGGAGCTATCATTTTTATCTTCCTCAACTAAAATATTAATTGAAGCCAAGACTTGAGAATTTATTTACCAGCAGCATATTTTTACAACTATTCATTTAACTGGTATTATTGAGTACCTACAACGCACAAAATATATCAAACACGAAATTGCAAATGGAGTCCCTTTTTTCACTCAGCAAAGGCCAACATCATATTGTTTCAGTTACCGTGTTTGCTTAACATGATGTAGGCACCATCTGTAGAGAAGCAAGGACCTAAAGTGTGTGTTTCTTAGAATAACCGTGGAAGCTGATACAAATTGGCAGCAAAAAACCATTGTAGTGACCCAGGTTCATGTACAGGGGGTGCCATCCAAAAAAAATAGTAATGGGAAAAAAAGTCTCAGAACTTCCAACAAGCCTATACAATGAAGAAGAAATATGGCTATGTATAACTCACAGGACTTTTATTTTTATGTATTTATTCTTGACAAATAAAAAATTATTTATATTTAAGATAGACAATGTGACGTTTTGATATATGTGTGCATTGTGAAATGATCACCACCATCAAACTACTTAACATATCCATCACCTCCCATGGTTACCATTTGTGTGTGTGTGTGGTGAGACCACTTGAGATCTATTCTCTTAGCAAATTTCAAGTATACAATACAGTGTTATTAGCTATAGTCACCATGCTATGCCTTGCGTCTCCAGAACTTGTATCTTATAACTGAAAATTTCTACCCTTTGATCAATATGTCTCCTTTTTTCCATCTCTCAACCTTTGGTAACTCCCATTCTACTCTCTGTTGCTGTAAGTTTGTCTTTTATATATATATATATATATATATATATATATATATATATTTATTTATTTATTTTTGAGAGAGAGAGAGAGTGAGAAAGAGAAAGAGAGAGTGCAAGAGTGCAGGGAGCATGGGGGAGGTGCAGAGGGAGAGAGATAATCTTAAGCAGCCTCCTTACCCAGAGCAGAGCCCGACTTGGGCCTTGATTGACCATGAGCTCATGATCTGAGCTGAAATCAAGAGTTGGTCACTTAACTGACTGAGCTACCGAGGCACCCCTGTAAGTTTGACTTTAAACAAAAAACCCACACATAAGTGAGAATTTGTGATATTGGTCTTTCTCTGGCTTATTTCATTTAGCATAATGTCCTTCATTTTTTGCAAATTGCATGATTTCTTTCTTTTTTAAGGCTGGATAACATTCCATTGTTTATACCACATTTCTTTTTCCTTTTATCTCTTGACCAACTCTTAGTTTCTTTGCATATTCTGGCTACTGTGAATAGTGCTGCAATGAACATAGGAGTGTAGATATCTCTTCAAGATAGTAATTTTATTTCTTTTAGATAAATACTCAGAAGTGGGATTGCTGGATCACATAGTAATTCTATTTTTAATTTGTTGAGGAACCTCCATATGATCCATTCTGAAGAATGTTCCATGTGCACTGAGGAAGAATGTGTATTCTGCTGCTGTTGGATGGAATGTTCTCAATTTGTGTGTTAGATCCTTTAGGTCTAAAGTGTTGTTCAGGTACAATGTTTCTTTATTGATTTTCTATTTGGATGATCTATCTATTGTTGATAGTGGGCTACTGAATTCCCTAATATTATTGTATTGCTATTTCTCTCTTCAGAGCTGTTAATATTTACTTTATTTTTAATGTTTATTTATTTATTTTGAGAGAAAGTGAGAGCATGGGTGTGAGTGGGGGAGGGGCAAAGAGAGAGTGACAGAGAACCCCAAGCAGGCTCCGTGCTGTTAGTGCAGCATCTGATTTTGGATCTCACAAACTGTGAGATCATGACCCGAGCTGAAATCAAGAGATGGACATTCACTCTTGAATGAGCCACCCAGCTGCCCCTGTTAATATTTACTTTATATATTTAGGTTCTCCAATGTTTGATGTATATGTGTTTACTATTATTATTTCCTCTTGATGAGTTTTTCTCTTATCTTTATATAATGAACGCCTTTGCCTCTTATAATGGCTTTTGACTTAAAGACTATTTTGTAGGATATAAGCATAGCACCTACTATTCTCTTTTGGTTTTTGCTTGCATGGAATATCTTTTCCCATCCCTTTACTTTTAGCCTATGTGTGTTCTTGAAGCTGAAGTGAATCCCTTTGTCAGCAACATATAGTTGTGTCTTTTTTTTTTCTTTTCCATGATACTACTCTATGTCTTCTGATTAGAGAATTTTGTCCATTTATACTTAAAGTAATTATTGGTCAGTTCACAGGACTTTTTGAAGAGGGTGGATTTCATGTTGTAAAAAACCCTTCTGTGAGCAACTAGGTATGTTTGACACATAAGTAAGGGCAAAAACCAATTTGGACATAGTGACTACAAAGAGAGGGTTGAACTTCTCCATATAACCAATGAGATTAAGAATGGTGGTTTCTAAAACAAATCTGGGATGGAGGAACCATAGAATGACAGAAAAAAAGGGGAAAGTAGGGAGAAGAAACAAGGAGATGTCATTATGCTTTGTAATCCTGTACTCTAAGAGGACAAGGGAAAATTCTGCATGAGAGGAAGTCAAAGGCTTATGTCCAAGTCTTGATATAGTGTAAGCTAAAGACACCTTCCTTCAGCTTTCAATATTAATACCAATATCTTACATAGGTAGTGTTTTTTTACTTGTTTGGTTTTTTAAATGAAGGCAGAGTTTTATCACTAGAACAGTGTTATCATAGGAGTAGGGAGACATAAGCAAGACCTGGGAGAGAACCATAAATTAAACTACTTAAGGAGAAGCTCTGGATGATATACAAATAAGTTTAATAGTGTTACTGAAAGTCTGAGGTTGGCTTTGAGCATCTGTAATCCATAGAATATAGGTAAGAATCACTCTAACCCAGAGTTTAGGAGCAATAGAGACTCACCTACCTAATATTTGGAGCACCCAAAAATAACAAAGTGACTCTTCTTGATGACTGACCCATTTAGCCACACTGGATGACAGCAACTATTTATCACAACAAGACAGAGAAATCATATGTTGGTGCAGGAATGACTGATAAAACACTTCTGTTTACTAAATGGCTTCTATTTCTATGGTAGCTTGGAAAAACAGGAGTCATTAAGTAAAAATTCACAAAATGGGAAAGAATCAATTTTATGCTAAATTATCCATTATATAATATTTCTTTATAATTATCCATTATAAAATATTTCTTCAAATTCTCTATTATAAATCTTATAAAAACCAAAACTTTAAAACATTAATAGGATTATACTAATTTTAAAAGTCTTATTAAACTCTCATCCATAAAATATCTCATTAAGGGCCATATTTATGTCAAGGTTAAAGGTGGGGAAATTGAAGCAAGGCATTATTACTGGAAAAAAACCCAAAGACTCTAGGTTTTTTTTTTTTAATTGAAAATGATTTATGGTCTAGTCTGATAACACTAAGATACCCAGTCAGGCTGCCCTAATACTTACAGGTATTAGCTAAGGCCACTGCACAAGGAATTTTAAAATTCATTTTTGAATGGATAGAAAATTTAAAATAGAAAAAAAATTCACATGAACATTACTAATAGTATCTAATAAGTGAAGAGTAACAGAATATGCCACCCTGAAATATGCCATTTTCACATATGGTTTATTTTGAGCTGAAGGCAGTTGAGAAGTAGTTATAAGAAAAGAGCTCTGCCTTCTTCCTGTTTGCTGAAAAGCAGGACACAAATATGTGAAAGTGTCCTTGTCCCCTCTCTACCAGGAAGGAGAGAAGTTAATCATTGGAGACATTAGATCTTTATCAGCCCAAACAAAGCACCAGAAGAATCTACATAACAAACTTTACTAACTGGCCCTTATCTGCTATTAGTTTTGCTATATATATGCCTTCCTGTAATTTGCTCCTCTTGGAAACTCAAAGTTCTTTTCCTTTTTCTTGTCAGTTCTCAACAAAATTATTATTCTTTGCTAAGATACTATTAAGTTGAAGTTTTAATCACCCCTTTGAGTTACTCATCTCTTAATACTTTTGTGTGTATGTGAGATGCACATGTTAATAACCTAAGGCTTATGTCATGTCTTATGTCAGTCTAATCTGCAGAATTCCAGCTGATGAGCCTAAGATGGGTAAGGGAAAAAGAATGTTTCCCCTCTCTTATATAGGCATGTTGTTTAGTTTCTGTTTCATATGAAAGGAAAGTAACACTTTTTCTCTAAGAGTCTTGAAAAAGAAGCTAAATGTCTACGTAAATATTTTAAGAAAATTACATTCAGCTTTCTTACCCTGGGTCTCAGATAGTTGGCATCCCTGATGCATGAATTCAAACTAAAATGTTACTGATTTGTATGCTATATCTCCTGTCATGTTTGCATTTTAAAGTTTGTGTGTGTGTGTGTGTGTGTGTGTGTGTGTGTATGCATGTAGGTACTCTCTATATCCAACATGGGGCTTGAACTCATGACCCCGAAATCAAGAGTTGCAAACTCCTCTGGCTCAGTAAGCAAATGTTTCTCATATTTACATTTTAAAAGAGACCCGAAGAAGAGGAAACTTCCTAATTTTAAATTCTATTTTAGGCTGTAAGTCTCTTCCATGGTGGTGATCCTGGTGATTTGGAACCTGGACATAGGAGACATTCTTAGGAGATTTCAGGGGACCACTGCAGTCACCATATTAAGTACCTACCTGCCTATTTGCTTACGTGGAAAGCCATTCATAAAGATGAAAATTCACATCGTGGAAAAGGAGCGGATTCTCCATGTTGCTTGAAGCAAACAGAGATAGTCTGATACATTGGGGCTATTGTATTGGAACAAAAGAGCCAGATAATTTTGAGACCAAGAGAATTGTGACTATGCCCAAGCAGGCTTTGAAGGGGCCTTCAATGGCGGATCATGTTATTTTTCATAAGCTAAGAATAATAAAGTGATTTTGGTTACAGTATTTTTAAGGCCAGAATTTTAATTGGTCATACCGTTAGTTCCTATTTTCTTTAGAGAACTTAATAATTAATTGTGCAACTGAATCTCCCGAAAACTGCATTAGCAGGATGTTTTTGTATTCTGCCGTAAATTAAGCAATGCAGAAGGGCACTTTTATTTTCTTCTCTTTCCTTCCTAACACACACATTGGTAGACTTTAGAATTCATATGACTAATTACCTCATTTCTTGCCTAGGCCTATCTTGCCCATTGCCTTGTTCAGTTTTCATAACTTTTTTTTGATGCCTGGGATCCACTGGATATTTTCAGGGCTGTTTTTACCTCAGGATTTGAGACTACCTAGAGTCCAATTGTTTTAGGTATTGCTCTGATTAACACCTTCCTCACAGGGCTTTTAATCCTGAAAAAGGCTGTGGCAGTTTGGAAAATCAGGGTCCCGATGTTAACTAGCCGTAGGAGAGACGAAATGATGTTCCCAGGCAGCATTATCTCCAGAAAATACCAAAGCTGCAAGAAACAAACAAGTACATTCAGTTGAAGGGGTTCAATGAGTTAATGAGGGGTTAAATGGGCAAAGATTTAAACAGGAGGAGGGGGTGTTTGTCAGGGGAAAGGACGACACCATTTTTCAGGTTGGCAATTGAGGAGTTAAGCTTTTAGGAGTGCAAAGAACAACAGTTAACACCATTGAGAGCCCCTACCAGCAGTTTTGACCTTTATCTCCAGGGTCCAAATCCAGACAAGGGTCTTAATTAGCTGCAGAGAAATCTAGAGCTTTGGCAACATACCAGCACACATTATTAAAGAGAAAAAATAAAACCAACCAGTAAATAAAAGAGCCATTTTTTTAAAATCAGAAAAGTTAAAGAGGAACAACATTTATATAACCTTTTGGCATTCTTGTTTCCCAATTTCTCATTTTATTTTTTTATTTTATTCTTTTTCTGGTCTGATTCTTTTCCATGACCTTCATTTTATTCCCTCTTATTTTTCTTATCTGCTTATAGTCCCTTGAGCCCTTTTTAGATGCCTTTTTTTTTTTTTGCATTTTCTAAATGTTTATTATTTTTTTATTATAAAAGGAATGCATGCCTATTGTATAAACGATTTCCAACAATGCAAAATGCATAAAGTTATAAAGAGCCTCCCATGTGTTCAAGATTTTTTCTATGCATTTTATATAGATGTGTGTGTTTATGGGTGAGTTCAACTACATGCACATTGGAAAATTTTTTTTAACAAAGAAAGGATTATATGTACAATTCTGCAACTTGTATTTTCTATTTATTCATATATCTTGTTATATCTCTATATTAGATTTACGTAGGTCATATGCTTTTCTACATTATTTTATTCACAAAATTCCAGCATGACTTTTAAATCCCTGATCAGAATATTTTAAGTTGCATGTCCAGTAAAATGCATGTAGGTGCTGTGATTTATAAAATATGAATTTATTTATAACTATAGCTTGCATATTATATTGGTTTATTTCTTTGTGCACTACTTGGGGCATTAATCGATGTTTCTTTCTGCTCTTACCATTATTACAAATTTAATCTTTTGTTCATTCAAATAATTGTTTTTATTCCCCCCTCTTTAAGTCTTTTTGTGATTAGCTTTGTTTTTTATCTTTCTCATTCCATTTTTCCCCCCTCTACTGGTTTGAAAATTGTGTACACTATTTCCATTCTTACCATGTTGATGGTGGAAATTTTAACATGCATATCTAACTTAACATAGTCTACATTTATTATCTTTGCTGTCTCTAAATTGCATTTTGTGAAAATCAGTTGGTAGGAAATGCCTTAGTTATGTTTTTCTTTTGGAAAATTTGCTTTTATTCTGGATAGTCTTTAAAATTCTGGATTGAGAGCTATTTGCTCTCAGTTTGTTGAATTACTCCACTGTCTTTTGACTTTCAATGTTGCCTGCCATGACTTTAACTGTAGGTAAACTATCTTTTCTCTCTGATTGCTTTTATGATCTTTGCTTTGTTTTTGGTATCCTTCTCTATGATGTGATTAGTGAATTTTTAAAAGTTTTTATTTTAATTCCAGTGAGTTAACATACAGTGTTATATTCATTTCAGGTGTACAATATAGTGATTCAACAATTCCATGCATCACCCCGTGCTCATCATGACAAGTGTACTCCTTAATCTCCATCACCTATTTAACCCATTCCCCCACCTACCTTCCCTCTGGTAACCATAGTTAAGAGTTTAGTCTCTATAGTTAAGAGTCTGTTTCTTGGTTTGTCTCTCACTCTCCCTTATTTTCTCTTCCTTTGTTTTGTTTCTTAAATTCCACATATGAGTGAAATCATATGGTATTTGTATTTTTCTGACTGACTTACTTTGCTTAGCATTATTCTCTCCAGCTCCATCCATGTTGTTGCAAATGGCAAGATTTCATTTATTTTTATGGATGAAAAATATTCCATTGCTTATACAGATATCACTGCTTCTTTATCCATTGTCTGTAAATGGACACTTGGGCTGCTTCTGTATCTTGGTTATTGTAAACAATGCTGCTATAAACATAGGGGTGCATGTATCCCTTTGAATTAGTTTTCTTGTATCCTTTGGATAAATACCCAGTGGTGCAATTGCTGGATGGTAGGGTAGTTCTATTTTTAACTTTTTTGAGCAACCTCCATACTGTTTTCCATAGTGGTTGTACCAGTTTGCATTCCCGCCAACAGTGCAAGAGGGTTTGTTTTCTTCCACATCCTCACCAACACCTGTTGTTTCTCATGTCATTGATTTTAGCCATTCTGATAGATGTCAGGTGATGTGGCTCATGGGAGTTTTGATTTGCATTTCCCTGATGGTAAGTGATGATGAGAATCTTTTCATGTGTCTGTTGGCCGTCTGGACATCTTTGGAGAAATGTCTATTCATGTCTTCTGCCCATTTTTTAACTGGATTATTTGTTTTTTGGGTGTTGGTTTGAGTTTTATAAGTTCTTTATATATTTTGGATACTAACATTTTATTGGATATGTCATTTGCAAATATCTTCTCCCATTCCATTGGTTACCTTTCAGTTTTGTTGATTATTCTCTTTGCTGTGCAGAAGATTTTTATTTTGATGCAGTCCCAATAGTTTATCTTTGTTTTTATTTCTGTTGCCTCAGGGGACCTATCTAGAAAAAGTTGTTATGGCCAATGTCAGAGAAGTTACTACCTGTGCTCTCTTCTAGGATTTTTATGGTTTCATGTCTCACGCTTAGGTCCTTAATCCATTTTGAATTTAGTTTTGTGCTTGGTGTAAGAAAGTGGTCCAGTTTCATTCTTTTGCATGTTGCTATTCAGTCTTCCCACACCATTTATTGAAGAGTCTGTTTTTTTTTTCCTATTGTATAGTCTTTCCTGCTTTGTTAAAGATTAATTGACCATATGATTGTGGGTTTATTTCTGGGCTTTCTATTCTGTTCCATTCATCTTTGTGTCTATTTTTGTGACAATACCATACTGTTTTGATTACTACAGCTTTGTAATATAATTTGAAGTCAGGAATTGTGATACCTCCAGCTTTGCTTTTCTTTTTCAAGATGACTTTGGCTATTCAGAACCTTTTGTGGTTCTGTACAAAATTCAGGATTGTTTGTGTTAGCTCTGTGAAAAATGTTTGTGATATTTTGATAGGTATTGCATTAAATGTGTAGATTGCTTTGGGTAGTATGGGGCATTTTAACCATATTTGTTCTTCCAAATGCCTTTCCATTTCATTGTGTCTTCTTTAGTTTCTTTCATCAGTATTTTATAGTTTTCAGAATATAGGTCTTCTACCTCTTTGGGTAGGTTTATTCCTAGGTATCTTATAATTTTTGGTACAATTGTAAATGGGATTTTTATCTTAATTTCTCTTTCTGCTGCTTCATTATTGGGGTACAGAAATGGTGGTTAGTGAATTTTATTTGTATTTCTTTTTCTTTTTTCTTTATTTTTAAAAATCTTTTTCTAATGTTTTATTTATTTCTGACAGAGAGAGAGACAGTGTGAGCAGGGGAGGGCCAGAGAGAGAGGGAGACCAGAATCCAAAGATAGGCTCCAGGCTCTGAGCTAGCTGTCAGCACAGAGCCCGATATGAGCCTCGAACCTATGAATTGTGAGATCATGACCTGAGCTGAAGCTGGACGCTCAACCGACTGAGCCATCCAGGCACCCCTGTATTTCTTTTCCTTGAGATTCACTAGGTTTCTGAAATCTGAAGGGCAGTAGATATTTCCCAGTTCTGGATACTTTCTTCTCCCTAATTTTCTCTAATTTCTTTCTTTGAAACTCTGATTGGATTTTAGATCTTATTCTATCCTCCATGTCTTCTGACCCCTCTCATATTTTCCTTCTTGTTGCTTCTCTCTGGGCCACATTCTTGGAAATTTATTCATCTTGCTCCTCAAGTTTCTATGTTTTCTTCATTGCTTTTATCCATCTATTGACTCCCCCCACCCCTAAATTTCAATTTTACATTGTAGAAGCTGTATTTAGTTCTTTTCTGAGCCTATTGAGGATCTTTGATACTATTTTAATCCTCATCATAATTTTGAAAATATTGCAAATATTTCTTGAAACACGTAAGCCTATTTAGTTTCTAGTCACTATATAAATAGGGCAAAATCATCAGGATTGTGGCTCCAGGATCTATGCTTTGCTGGTTCTGCTGATTCCTATTATGTTAGTTGTTTCTCTCATTTGTCTAGCGATGGTGAACTCATGTTCTTTGTAATTTTATTTGTTCTTTAATGTCTAAACTGTATTTTGCCAGAGTGGATTTGTGGATTCCTCAACCAAGACCGCTTCATAGTAAGTTTTTGGCTTGAGTTTTCTTGGGCTCCAGCAGTAATGAATTCTGGACGCAAACATGCGTGAAAATGGGTTATGGTTAGTAATTACTGGGGGAGAACCTTCTTTGTTATGCTCTAACCAGAGACAAGGCTGAGACATGCAAGTATTCCCTACCATCTCTCTCTCTCTCAGAAAACTTTTTAAAAAATATACCCACGGGGGGCTCCTGGGTGCCTCAGTCAGTTACACATCTGACTCCTGATTTCAGGTCAGGTCATGATCTCAGAGTCTCGAGATCAATTGGGATTCTCTCTCTCTCCTTCTCCCTCTGCCCCTCCCCTGCTTTCTCTCTTTCTCAAAAATAAAATAAAATAAAATAAAATAAAATAAAATAAAATAAAATAAATAAGAAAACATACCCACCAAAGTTGTCACTTTTGGGAAGTCTCAACATTATGGTAAGTCCTCTGCTTTGTTTGGCCCCAGGTTTTGTTTTCTTTCTTGCCTCCTGTAGGTGGGTAAGAATCCAGGAATGTGCACCTATGGTGGCCAAATGGTGGTCTCAAACTTGGTTATCTTCTGAATATGACATTTCTCACCATCTTGGCTTTAATGACTTTCCTTTCTTCCTCACCAGCATAGCCAGACATTTAAAAATGTTTTGGAGGGGGCTCTGGGGGTGCCTCAGTCGGTTGAGCATCTGGCTTTGGGTCAGATTTGTGGGTTTGAACCCTGCATCGGGCTCTGTGCTGACAGCTCAGAGCCTAAAGCCTGGTTCAGATTTTGCATCTCCTCTTTCTCTGCCCCTCCCCTGCTCACGCTCAGTGTCTCTCTCTCTATCAAAAATAAACATTAATTTTTTTAAATTTTTTTACCACATCAAAATTAAAAACTTCTGTGCACCAAAGGATACTATCAACAAAGTGAAAAGGCAACCCACAGAATGAGAGTAATGTTTACAGATCATATACATGATAATTTATAGAGAATATGTAAAATATAAATATATGTGTGTATACATACACATATATAATATATAGGTATATATAAAATACATAAGAATTCCTCCAATTCAATAAGAAAGCAACCTGACTAAAAATGGGCAAAGATGTTCTCTCATGAAGATATAATGAAGATCTCATTCTCTAATGAAGATATAAAAATGGCCAGAAAGCACATAAAAAGATGCTCAACATTACTAATCATCAGGGAAATGCATATCAAAACTATGATGAGATACCACCTCATATCCATTAGTATGGCCATTATTAAAAAACAACTAGCAAAAAAGTGTGGAGTTTGTGGAGAAATCAGAACTTGATGCATTATTGGTGATAATATAAAATGGGGCAGCTGATAATGGAAAACTGTACAGAAATTCCTCAAAAAAATTACAAATATAATTTGTATGATCTAAGTGCTATAAAGATTTTATTGCCAGGTATGTACTCAAAAGAATTAAAAGCAGGGACTTCAACAGGTATTTGCACACTCATGTTTACTGCAACATATTCACATTAGCCAAAAGGTAGAACAGCCCAAATGTTTACCTATAGAGAATAGATTAACAAAATGTGGTGTATACATACAATGGAATATTACTGAGCCTTAAAAAGGAAGAAAATTTTGACATGTGTTACAACCTGGATGACCCTTGAAGACATTATACTGATTAAAATGTCACTAAAAGGACACTTATTGTATAATTCCACTTATATGAGGTACCTGGAGTAGTTAAATTCCTAGAGACAGAAAATAGGATGGTGGTTACTAGGGGCTGGGGGGGAGAATGGGATGGAGAGTTTAACAGGTATATAATTAAATCATTATGGAAATGCAGAGAATTTTTTTTTAATGCTTACTTTTGAGAGAAAGAGAGAGAGACAGAGCGTGAATGAGGAAAGGTCAAAGAGAGAGAGAGAGAGAGGGAGACATGGAATCTGAAGCAAGCTCCAGGCTCCAAGCTGTCAGCTCAGAGCCAGATGTGGGGCTCCAACTCATAAACCATGAGATCATGACCTGAGACCAAGTCGGATGCTTAACCGATTGAGTCACCCAGGCGCCCCAACAGGCATAAAATTTTAGCCTGGGATGAAGAAAAACTTCTGGAGATGGATGGTGCTGATGGTCATACAACAATGTGAATGTACTTAATTCCAATGCCTGTACAGTTGAAAATGGATAAAATGGTTTTATGTGTTGTATTTTACTACAATTAAAAATGCTTTTATAATTTATTTGGTATTTTCAGGATTCTATTCTGAGATCTTTTGTCTTCTAGAATGCGGGAATTAGAAATCTCCTTAAGACTGACTTCTCCTGTGTGTTCATGGTGTATACTGGGCACTCAAGTTCAGCTCCATATGGATACCCAGTCAGATTCCAACACGATGAAAGCCAATCTGATAACCTAGGAATTCAATGTTCTGCCTCACTGAGTGGTCCATATTGTTCCTTTTGTTCTTTGAGTCTCCCAGATATTATTTTACATCCCATTATTTACACATTTCCCAATGACATGTGGTAGTACAAACTCAATAATTCTTCCTTTTAGGAATAGATCCATATTTCACATTTGTAAAGCATGAATAAATTCATGTGTCAAGATAATTTGACTTGAATTCCTTTCACCTTTTGAGTGTGTGTGTGTTTGTAGGTCTTTCCTTCCTACCATCCTTCCTTCCTTCTTTCCTTCCTTCACTTACTGTTGTGTATGAAACACAAGCTAAGCATTGAGGAAAGACAAATTTCCTGCCTAGATTCTAATAGGGGAAGAGACAGTATCCATATCAGCAAACAAATAAACAAGGTAGTTTCAGGAATAAATCCACAAAGAATATGAAAGAGTAATGGGACAGAGTGGGACAGCAGGAAGGGGCCTCCATTGGCCAGAGTGGCCAGGAAAGTAGTCTCTGGGGATATCTGAGCCAAGACCTAGTGTTAATGATGAGGAGACTGTGCAGATCTCTGGGAGAACCTAAGATCGAAGTAGGCAGGGAAGTTTAGCTTGCTGAATGTTATGCTTACTGTACACAACTTCTTAAAAAAATGTATTGATAAAATAAAACCAGAGCGTCCATTTAAATCAGCAGCAACCAATTTACAACACTACAATCAGTTAACATTTCCTTCCATCTTCCTGGTCACTTCGGGCAGTTGGGATATACTTCTTCCACTACTTGCTCTAGCATGCAAGTATTTAATAGGTAACCTATGAGGACTGTAATGGTTTTGCTTAAGATTTCATAGTGATGACTAAAAATTAGCTTATTTTTGTGTACAGACAGAACATTATACTCTCCTTGCATATTTTAGGTGTCTTGAGTAGTTGAAAAACTGGAACCTGATAGTTGGGTACATCACTCAAATTTACCATAGGAGTGCAAAATAGCATCTCTTTTTTATACTTTATAGACCAAAGCCACAGGGATAATCACAGAGCTAGCATATAGAAATATCAGTCAATTTGCCAGTTCAGCTTTTATTTCATTGGGAACAAATAATAAACCCTGGATATGTTCACATTCTGTGTTTCTGATGTATAAACTACCCAATTAGTGCCCCATTTAATCTGCTCACCTCTTGTCACTTTGTTCTGAATTTCATGGTTCTGTTGTTTTAAACTCTCTCTTGCATACATTTTCTGAGTGAGCCTGATTACTGCAACCCCTTGGTTTTGGAGAATTTGGAACACTGCCACCATGTCTGAATTGCCTGAATAAAGAAAAGTAGGTCCTGTAATTATTTTATTTTCTCTCTAGCATATGATTTGTTATTGATGATACATGCTTAGGGTGCTCTCCCCATTAGGCTGGCTGATCCCTCTACTATGAGGTTAATGTCATGGTCACTATGTTCAGTGCTATAGGTGGTTAGGCAACTCTAGCATAGGGAAGTGAGCATGTACTTTTTAATGTGTCTGAAATAGCTATACACAGACAGATGTTTCCACATGCTTGCTGATGTCATGACTGGGGCTCACACAAAGCCCAGGAAATTAAAAGAAAGGAGAAAATGCTAGCTAAGGCTCTAGAAGGAGAGATCATAGAGACAGGCAACAGGAAATTTGGAAAAAAGAAAGCTTACCAAGATATCAACTTTTAGGTCTGACCTTCCCTCCCCCCAGCCACCTCCAAATAGGGATGCATCAAAGACTCAAACTATTAAATGAAAGAAATTTCAATATTAAGAGAGCTAATTTTTTTTCATGTTCTCCTTTACAAAATAAAAGAAACATACAAACAAAACAACTCCCAATAAATTAAGGTGGTCTTTCCCTCCAGTCCATCAAAAAATGCATATCACAGTATTTACTTGGTAGACCAATTATTTTAAAAACTGGGTTTCAAGGAAAAAGTCACTCTCTGGCATAGACCTTACATGACAAGTTCCGTTCCACAGTGGATTAAAATGGTTGAGAGGAGATGCTAACATAACTTCAACTATAGCAATGTGAACACACCACTGTAATAATTCATTTAGAATGATGACACCTGAGACCTAATTTAAAAGTCCTAGATGAATACCAGTCTCACATTCAACCCCGAGGGCTGCTGCACACATACCTAAGAAAGTCTAAGAACCATGGTGAGTCTAATTGAATTGGACTTAAACGGACCATTGAGATGGCCTCACTGAGCTCTGGGGAATTCATATTGTCTATACTGTATCAGAATCACAGCTTGAACTGAATAACTGGTTACACTCAATCATGTTACTGTAACTCATGCTTGAGGTAAAGGGGAAACCTTTTGCTATCAGCAAGACTGGATGGAAAACAATTTCAAATCACTTTAAACCCAGTTGGCAACTACTTTGCCAATTATGGAATCCAGTGGGAAAGGTGTATGCGAGGGCTCAGGACTAAATGATTTATGTCAGGCATCCGGGCCTCCCGAGGAATGCCGGAGAGTGTGCGGAGGAGGGGCATGTGGCTAATTATTTCTCCTAAGAATACTTTAGCGAGGTAATTTGTGCTTGCAGATGAGTCACTCTGCAGGCTGGATAAAAGGCGAGGTAAGCACACACACTCCTAAGATCCCATTTAGAGATGGATAAAGAGAGAACCAAGGATTCAATACACTTTCTCATCTCTTCACTTGGAAACATTTGGAGATATAAAATATAAAGAGCAAACCTAGTTTTCTGTTCTAACGGGCAAGTTGGGATCAAAGTCTGTAATTTGTACCTCAGATATTGCACTGGCTGTTTTGTAACACAGACTTACTGGCACAGATGACACACTATAACTCATCAGATGAGCAAGTGTGAATCTGGAGCCCTTGATAATGACCCTTTTTTTAAAGTCCTAACTTATTTTTGATGACTTTGGTTGTAGAGATGAGAATTCCTATACTACCCAATGCCTTCTAAAGAAGAATATCACTGTTCTCTGGGATTCATGTATGAAACTGTCTGGCTGAGAAATGATCCTGAAAGTTATCCCAAGAGTGATGAGTTCCCCTGGCCCACCTCAAGCAAAAATAAAAGCGATGACAGAATTCCACTTTAGTAACCAATGGTGGAGGCACACAGGCTTATTGAATGGTCTTTTCAGATCCTTTCATTATCTAAAGGATTTTAAAGGTGTTTTCAGTAACCTGGAAGAGATGATTAATACTGTAATTATATTACATCCAGCACTGGGCTCTTGTTAAAAACCTCATGTGAGGGTGTTGGCACGATGCTGGCGCTCTCTTGCTTTCTCGACTTTCCTTTAGCAGCTGCCTAGCACCATTTCAGCTAATAGTGGATTAAACTTTTGGGCTAGTTGGCGGCTCTGAGTATCTCTCTAATGGTTTCCATTGTACGCCTCTCTAGAAAACACTTCTGACCAATGAACCCCTAACTGCAAATGACACGGGCAAGCTTCATTGAAAATGACACCACTGGAGGGAATCTTGCACTCATTTGGGATGTTTCCTCAGTGGGGAAAGAAAGCCATTTCAACAGTTACACCAAAAGGATATTGTCATGTAGCATTAACTTTTCTAAGGCACTGAACAAAGCAGTGGGTAGTGTGTGCTCTTACATGCTAGCTATGTGCTCAGCTGTGTGATGTCCAAATAAGAATCCCAGGGTGTTCATAAGAGATTGAGAAATAGCAGTATTCCTAGTTCACCCTCATACAGAATGGAGAAGGTGGATGTCAGACAATCTAAATCAAATTGATCCATCTCTGTAATCAATCTTCTGTAAGTGCCTGGATTGTGACAAATGGGAGGTAAGTAACGTCAGAAAGGGGGGAAGATAGAAAGAGAAGGACCTTGGAACTGGTCATTGAGGGACCTGGATTCTAATTCTTGGTTGCAGCCAATGATGGTGGCTTTGGGTGAGTTTCTTCACCTGTGTGTCTCCCTCATGTTCTTCTGTAACATGAGGAAGGTGGACCAGATGGTTCAATGTAACTTAACAATTTTTCATTTAGTGTTCAGTTTGTGCCAAGATTTGTGCTAAGAAATGGGGAGACTATGGGAATAAATCAGATATAGTTAATGTCCTTTTGCATTGCATAGGATAGCAAGTTAGACTAACATTAAAAAAATAATTTTAAGATGACGCATTTTAGGTGGGAAGTGTATGGTGCTATACAAGTTTGAGGAGTCAAGGAAAGGTTTGAGGAAAGGTGTTTAATGTTTTATTTTTTATTTTTTATTTTTATTTTTTGAGAGAGAGAGAGACAGCATGAGCAGGGGAGGGTCAGAGAGAGAGGGAGACACAGAATCTGAAGAGAGGTTCCAGGCTCTGAGCTGTTAGCAGAGAGCCTGACACGGGGCTCGAACCCACAAACCGTGAGATCATGACCTGAGCCGAAGTCAGACGCTTAACTGACTGAGCCACCCAGGTGCCCCAAAGGTGTTTAGTTTAGATGGAAGATAAGGGAGTTTAGATTGAGACTGAAGGGTGAGGAAGAGCTAGCTGGAAGAGTTGGGGGTGAGATAGAATCGAGGGAGAGGCACAGACAAACAGCATTTGTGAAGGTTCTGCAGCAGCAAAGGTGTTGGGACTCGATTTTGCAACATGAAGGAAAATGTAGGCTATGTGGAGGGTTGCACATGGTGTGGTTAGCATTTTGATCTCATTTCAAGGGCAATGGTAAGCTATTGAAGGGTATTTTGTTGCAGACTGGAGTTGATGTCTGAGGTTTCTTCCAGACCCACTATTCTGGGGTTTCCACATGGTTGCTGGACCTCTCTAAGACTCATCAGAGGGATTCAATATTCAGGTGCAATCCAGAGAAGAGGGCACAAAGTAGGGACCCCAGAAATTCACTTCCAATCTGCAGCTTGTTGAAGTTTGGTATGTAAAGATGGATTTGGGTATGCAGGTTGGATTTGGTGCCTTTAGCTTTGGCCTCCAGGGTGGAAATTAGCTTGGCCCAGATTCTGGGTCATACTCTTCAGTCCTCTGTTGGACTCACCAGGGGGTTTTCAAAGAACTTAGGAGGTTTAATTATATGCCCAAGACTCCTCACCAAGTAAGAAGGTGGGAAAAAGAGCCCTTAAGAACTTCAGTGATTTCTTGACCACTTCCCTTAGGGCAAGATTTCCTGAGCCTTACATTTGTAGTGACTCTATCCACTCCTGGGGTGCTAAGGTATTGGCAGGAATTGGACCTCATTCAGAGGGATGGCTGTATGGAGTGTCACTAGGAGAAGGAGTTTTACTTTCCTTGTTCCATTCGAACACCTCAACTCTGTAAACTAACTGAAACAGATATGCTCCCTTTACAGATGAGGAAATGGAGATTTGTGAAGGCAGGGCCCTTGTCCACATCATGTAGCAAGTAAGCAGAAGAGCTAGGAATCAAACCTGACATTGCAAACTCTCAGATCTAGACTTTTAAAACAATCTCAGGCTGCTTTTATGGAAGCTTCTGATGTATGTGTGAGGGTAAGAGAAGGGTGAATTGTGAATTTTAATCTCTTAACATGCTTGCTACACTTCCCTTTTTTTGAGTGAATGTAAGTATAATTAACCCCAGTCTTGTGGCGCTGTGGTCAATCTCTATAGTGGGACAGGTGAAATGTAGGTCTGTGGGTGGTCCTAGCATGGCGGGTGACTATTTGCATTCACCTGTCCCCACACAGGCAGCGTCAACCAGCTCAGGTTTGTTTCTGTCACATCTGTGCAAAGTGTTAATTGTCCACTGCCCCTCAGGAGGGATGGGCCACGTGGCTGCATCAGAAATTGTCCTTGTCTTTCAGGAAGAACAAAAGTTGCATCTTCATTTAGATAAGGCACCACCTGCATTTAGAATCTGTCCATTTTCTGGTGTCCAGAGGTAATAGCAGAGATGGCAGTAACGAAGCCATCTTGGGAAGAACAGTGCAGAGGGAAGAATTACAAAGTGTCAGGACAGACACTGGAGTGTGTTCTCTCCTTGGGTGTTCTCTCCTAAGGAAGGATATAGGCCCAGCTTCAAATGTTCGAGAAATAAAAGAAAAATGGGAAAAATGAACTTTCAAGATTCATTGTTTACAAAGAGGTGGTGTCACCCTTTGCCTTTCAAGCAAATAAACAAAGTTGATTTGAAATGAAGGCAAATATTTCACATTATTTCACATTATCAGTTCTTTGTGGTTATTGTGCTAATGTTTTCCTAATAGAATAGAACCCAAGAATTAAGTGCATAAGAGTTGTGCATTTAGAGACTACATGGTCTTTGCTGTGATGAAGGAAGAGATCGTTTCTTTAAAATTTTTTAATGTTTATGTATTTATGCAGATTGGATATGGTGCCTTTACACCAAAAATTGATTGATTGATTGATTGATTGATTAATTGAGTGTGCAAGTGGGGGAGGGGGCAGAGAAGATGGGGAGAGAGAATCCCAAGCAGGATCCATGCTGTCAGAGTGGACCCTGACACGGGGCTTGATCCCAAGAACTGTGAGATAATGACCTGAGCTTAGATCAAGAGTTGGATGCTTAACCAACTGAGCCACTCAGGCATCCCAAGATGTGGTTTCTTAAAAATGTGTAATAAAGACGAGGTATTTAATATTTTGGCAGAATCAGTATGATACCTTTTTTTCATGATAAATTATTTAAAGTATATATACATATATTTCTCTCACTCTCTCTCTCTCTCCCCCTCCCCACTTTCTGTGTCAAAATAAATAAACTTCAAGAAAAACTTAAAAATTTTTTTAATTTAGAAAAAGACACCCAGAGAATAATCCAGAGTTCAAGAAGCTATTTTGTGACATGCCAACATTGGGTCAATAATCAAATCTAATAGTGTTTACCCTAGAAGTTTCCACTGTATCGACATTACCTGAGAGGGGTGAATATTTTGTGTTATGTGTTAAAAACAAGACAATGGGCCGCAAATGGAGTCACTTATGCTCAGCCCCAACTTACCAAACTGAGACTTAATTATAGTATTGGCTCTTCCAGAAATGGGATCTGAAAACAGTTAGTCAGGATCCCCTGATCAGCACCAGTGAGGTCATCTGCCTGATAGACCCCTGCTATCCCCTAAAGGAAAGTAACTTTGAAGTAATCAACCTGTTTTTTTGTCTAGTATAACTTCCTTGATCCCACTCCCTCTGCCTCTAAAAGTCTTTCGTTATGTGCAACTCTGTGGTGCTCCTTTCTATCTGCTAGGTTGGGTGCTACCCAATTCATGAATCATTGAATAAAAACCAATAAGATCTTTAAAATTTATTCAGTTGAATTTTGTTTCTTCACATATGTAATAGAAATCCCGACTTTAAGCTATGATGAGTTCATTTCTGTTAGATCAGATAAGCATTGGACAAATACTTACTCTGGATTCTACATCTAATTATTTTCTCTGGATTAAGGAATGAGACTTCCTCTCTTTCCAGGAAGAAAAGGCCCATTTGAGGGGGTGCAAACCTGGTATTTCTCCCATAAGGGTCTCTTCCAGGCACGTTGTGGTTTAGGCATATATGTATATGTGTATATATATATTTCTGTTTAAAGTTTGCTGAGGAATGAAATTGATCACTGTAATTCACTAATTCATTAGCAAAGCTTGGTTTGTCAGATAAGTCAGATGGCACATTATAAAGTAGAGAGTGGGGCTTGAGGAAATAAGACAGTGAATAGAAAGGTAGATAAGTCAGAGTCAGCCCTCCAAGCAGCCTGCATCAGGCACCCTAGGGACTAGTGAGGAGACACTGACCACAGTGAGAGCCCAGAGCGCCATGAAAGCCCAGGGGAATTGGCCATGTCCCCTGGGCTTCCCAGGAGTGGACTGCCTGTCTGTGTCCTGAAGGCCAAGTAGAAGCATGGCTTGCCTGGGCCGTGGAGGTGGGGTGAGGGCCTGGGGATGGGGGCACCCGGGTTGGGGTGAGAGAAGAGGGAGCTCCAAGGTCAAAAGCACCCCACTCAAAAATGCCCCCACTTCTGGAAACAGGCCACAGTATGGGTGTTCATAATGACTTTGCCTCTCCCCAGCTGTGTGATCTCAGCCATGTCACGTCACCTTTTGGGCCCCATCGTGCCCACTGGTACAAAGAAAGCCTTGTCTAGGGTCTCTCCTGGACCCTTCCCATCTTGGCTTCCAGGATTGGAAGTGGGTGCAGTGAGGTATGTTTGTCTCTGTACTCGTACTGCCTCTGAATCTGGTGCTCTGGGAACTTTCCTGGCAGGAGTTTGAAAATCTTGCTTGTTGAAACCCAGTTTCATAATTTTCTTGCTTCACTTTGCAAAGAGCTGGGGCATTTTATTTGCTACCCACTGCTTAATTGTGGTAACTCTCAGCACAATTAAGGTCTTATTGAGGAAGAAAAGGCTTTGATCACCTTTAACAACTCTTGGAAATCCCTCTAAGTGCCTCTGCTAATTCTCACCTCTTTTAATAGTGTGGATATGTTCAGTCACCCCTGTCCCACCCTCTCACAGACCCTGCCTATAGTTCCCCAGGCAGAGATGTTCGCTGACTTAATTATCTTGGAAGCCATTGTTAAAATAATATCTGTGATATCAATAGCATTGAGTGTCCAAGTACAGCTTGTGGGGAGTGAACAGTGCTATGAGCACATAATTTGGACCCTCATTCCCAGCCCGGAGCAGATGGACTTGCTTCCACCTCGTGTGGTGGGGACAGTGGAGCGAGAGCCTAGCTCTGTTTCTCAGTGTGGGGGGTGCCAGTGAAAATGATGGGGGTGGGGGCTGGAACAGAAAAAGAGGGGGCTTGTCCTGGATCTTCTGGTTCTTTTAGGGGCCCACTTGATCTCAAGCCCGGGGAGATCCTTATAAGGGTATAACATGGGCCCTGCTTTCATGCCCAGCTACCCCCACTCTTCTGTGTATGTCTCCCACTGCGTCTCCCTTTTCTATTCCCCAAGAAGTGAGGTTCTGATTGAGTAGGGTGTTTTAAAATATAGTGCATGAATAGGAAATTTGAGGTATAGTTAGGTTGATAGACCAGAGACAGCTGCTACTGAAGAGATAGCTTGTTATAGTTTCTAAAGAGAGGGCCCACTCTGCCTTGGAGACCACACAGGGAAGACTTGGGTCAGTCAGGAGGCAGACAGAGAGAGGGGCCTGTGGGCAGGAGCCTTTGCTGTGGTTTCCACAGGAAGGAACAGATAAGGAAGAATAAGCAGGTATAGGACTGGCTAGTTTGAATCATTTCAGCAAGCTCTGGGGCTCAGGGCCTGTCCCTGAGTGATTAGGGCAGGTAGATAGTGGCCTGGAATGTGAGAGTCACTAAAGGAGGTGGTTGGGGTGTAGGCTGTGGATTGGTTGGTTTGCATTTGCAAAGCATACTTGGAGCACCTGGGTGGCTCAGTCGGTTAAGCATCCAAATTTGAGGCCCTTATCTCTCTCCACATTTGGCATAGAGCCTACTTGGGATTCTCTCTGCTCCTGCTCTCTCTCTCTCTCTCTCTCTCTCTCTCTCAAAATAAATAAATAAACTTAAAAAAAAAAAAGAGAGAGTTGAATGAGTTGTTTACTATCATTAGGAATTGGCTAACCTGGGAGGGGCTGTCCCTCCAGGGTCAGCAAGGCTCCGGATCTCAAAGCATCAGAATAAAGAAAATAAAAGACAGGATCAATGCATTAGGACATCATGGCCTGACACAAGGCACCAGGCCAGGGTCTCAGGAAACATCCATTCTTCCTTTCCTTAATTCTACTTCCAGTACACATTTTGAATTGGTCCTGACTCATTGCTCTATACATCACCTTGCTTAAAACCATCCAGTGGGATCCTATTACATTGAGAATGAAACCCAAACTCATTTCTCTGGCTCATCAGGACATGCTTGCTTTGCTCTCTCCCCGCTGGCCTCTGCCACCTCTCGCTGTGCTCCAGCCTTACAACCTGCAACACCTCAGCCTTCTCTTCTCTTTCATGTTGGCTCCTCATCCTTCAGTTGTCAGCCTGAGCTTCACCTCCTCAGAGTGGCTGATCACTTCATCTAAATGATATCTAAACACCCCTCTGAACATGTCTCTCAGAAACCTGCTGGTCACTGGCTGTCATGGTAACTGGCTGTTGTTGTTTGCTTAGTTTCTGGATAACTGATGGACCAGCACAGGGGTCCAAAGCATAGTTCTGGGGTCAGAGTGTTACGATTGAAGTCTGACTACACTGCTCATCAGCTCTGTGACTATTTTCAATGAATCTCAGCATTTCCATCACTAAAATGGGCACAGTAAGAGTACTCATGGGTACCTACAAGAGGAGTATCCGTAAGGAAGGACTCATATTTGTGAGGATGACAAGAGATTATCCATGTAAAATGGGTAACATACAATGCATTATAAAGATAGCTATTGTCAACTGACATCCAAGATCCATGAAGAAAGGGAACATTCTGTGCTGCTAACAGTTGCCTCCCCAGTCCTTCAAAGTGCCCGGCTCACGAAGGGCTCCAATAAATATTTACCGAAAGATTGATGAGGGACCCTTTTTGACAGTGTTTCGCTCAGGTACAGTCACTGCCTCATTATCCCAGCAGGATGAGATTTCCCCTACAAGCAAGAAAGTATTGAAAAGGCCATCTAATCAGCTGGC
The DNA here is from genome assembly GCA_028646485.1 of Cryptoprocta ferox. Lineage (NCBI taxonomy): Eukaryota > Metazoa > Chordata > Mammalia > Carnivora > Eupleridae > Cryptoprocta > Cryptoprocta ferox. The sequence continues at coordinate 42,436,978 of CM053566.1, forward strand.
ATGTTGAGGCTGCATCCCCTTATCCAGGACAGCCCCCCATTCCAGAGGATGGGACACTTGGCTTCTAGATTTTGAACATCTGTGCTCCCTCAGGAAGGTCGCCTGACAACTTCTGTGGACTTCAGCTTTCAGATGTGCCAAAGGAAGGATTGGGCCAGATGACTTCTAAAGACATTTCTAGCCTTGACATTTCTTCCTTCCTTCCTTCCTTCCTTCCTTCCTTCCTTCCTTTCTTTCTTTCTTCTTTTTTTTAACAGCTTTTTGGGAATCTGTCACATACTATAAAATTTACCCATTTAAAATGTACAATTCAATGTTTGTTAGTATATTCATGGAGTTGTGCAGTGATCACCATAATCTAATTTTAGAATATTTTCATCACCCCAAAAAGAAACCACATACTCATTAGCAGTCTTGTCCCATTTCCTGCCCCCCAAGCCCCTCCTCCAGCCTCGGGCACCATTAATCTATCTTCTTTGTCTCTAGGTATACCTATTCTGGACATTTCATATAATTTTTTAGTGTTTATTTATTTTTGAGAGAGAGAGAAAAACACAGAGTGTGAGTGGAGGAGGGGCAGAAAGAGAGAGAGAAGGAGAGAGAGGGAGACACAGAATCTGAAGCAGGTTCCAGTCTCTTAGCTGTCAGCACAGAACCCAATGCGGGGCTCAAATTCATGAACCATGAGGTCTTGACCTGAACAGTAGTTGGAGGCTTAACTGACTAAGCCATGCAGGTGCTCCTCATAATAACGATCTGAAAAAATTTTCTCCCATTTTGGGGGTCATCTTCTTGCTTTTTTGATGGGATCATTTGCAACATACTAGTTGGTAATTTTCATGAAGTCTGACTTACACATTTTTTCTTTTGATACTTTTATCTTTGGCATGAAAATGTTTTAAAATATCTTAATATTTTATTTTTTGAAAGGTGAATATGTGCATACAATAAGAAAAATAATACATACAAGAACAGGAAATAAAGAGCCTTCTTCCATCCCTGACCTTAGTCTCTGTCTTCCCCCAACGTGATTTCTGTGAGTTTCTTAGGAAGTAGACATAGTCTCTCTATCTACAAATATACATACCTTAAACACACACACATACACACACAAACACGGAAGCATCCTATATATATAGGTCAAATGCTCTCTACTCTTTTTTTGCTTACTATCTTAAAGATAGTTCAATATTCATACATTTTGAGTAACCATTCTAAAAAATGGCCACATTGTATTCAGTTGGATAAAGATACCAATATTTATTTAACTGTTCTGTGGTGATGGACATTGAGGTTGTTTTCATCTTTCACCACCACTGCTAATGTCGCACTGAATACGCTTTTACATAGGTTTTCACACTCATGAGCTAAGCATATCTTCAGGATGAACTTCTAGAGCTGGAATTGTGGACTGAATGAGAGAGAATGCCAATGTACACTCTACATGAATCACTGGTTTATTATTGAATTTCAATATGCTAGTATGGAAGGCTAAAACATTTTATTTCATTATAGTTGTATTTATTTATTTTTATGATTGAGTTATCTTTTTATAATTTTCTGTAAATGTTCTCTGCATACTCTTTACCTCTTTTTCTTTCTCTATTAAATTGATATTTTTCTTGTTAATTTATTCATTAAGTTTATATATTAGAGAGATTAATTCCTTGTCATTTGTGTTGCAACCTTTTTTTTCATTTTCTTTTTAAAAACCTTGTTAAATTGTATGTGTGTGTTTGACTTTAATATTTTTTTCCTGTGCTAAAGTTTGTTGTTTTATGTAGTGAGAATTTTTACTGTTTTCTTTTATGCATTGAACCTTTGTATCTTGCTTAGAAAGACCTTCTTTCTCCAAGCAGATACAAAATCCCCATGTTTTTCTAGTATTTTTTAAAATTGTGGCTTAATTTTAGGCATCAACATATTTCATATCTCTGGGATTTACTTTAAAGTTAGGAGTTTAAGGGGGTCTGGGTGGCTCAGTCAATTGGGCATCTGACTTCTGCTGGGGTTATGATCTCAGGGTTCATGGGTTTGAGCCCTGCATCAGGCTTGTGGCTGTCAGTGTGGAGCCCACTTAGAATTCTTTGCCCCGCCCTCCCTCTCAGAAATAAATAAACATAAAAAATTAAAAAGAATAAAGTTAGGAATCTATAGTGGCACTACATTTACCTCTGGCCCCCAGTTAGCTGTTGCAGCGAGATATTCCAAAATCATTGTTTGAAAAACCTTGTTATTTCTCATTGATTTGAAGTGACTCCTTTATCATGTATTAGATTTCTAGACCATTTTGGTCCATTTCTGGATACTCTTTTTTGTTTCATTGCCCTGTCTGTTTCTTTACGGAGAAAATATCATACTATTTTAATTACTGTGGCTTTATAATAGATTTTAATATCTAATAAGCCAGTTTCCTTAATTATTATTCTTTTTCAGGATTGTTATAACCATTCTTGTAAGTTTATTTATTTCCCTATAAAGCAAAACTTTGAGGTGTTAAATTTAAAATTTACCCTTGTGTGTATATATTTTACATTTTGTCACAGTTACAAATATATTTTTCCTTATATTTATTAATTGGCTGAAGCTATTGAATTTTGTATATTGATTTTGTTACAAGTCAACTTAACAAACTTTAAAAATTATTTCTAATACTTTTTTTCCATTTGATTCTTTTAGGTTTTCTAGTCAGACATTTATATCATCTCCAAATAGTGATATTTTGCTTTTCTTTATCAATTGTTTATGTTTGTAATTTATTTCTCTTTTCTAATTGTTTTAGCTAATCTCTATTGAAAAATGTTAATCAGTCATGAAATGGACATTGTCATTTTGCTTTTCTTTAAAAGGATTAATTGTTTTTTGTTTTTCCTCATTGTTCATGATCCTGGTTTTTGGCTCAAGATAAAACCATACTCTTATTACACTACACTATGCCACACTGGTGTGCCGTGACTTCTATGAGAACTGGGACAGAACCCCAAATGAAAACCCACGTAACAAATTTGTAAATATTTTATAGTTATTAATCAAGGTAAAGCCTGTTAAGTAAAATAATTATTCATCATGAAAAACATGATATATTTACATTGGGCTCTGTGCTGACTGCTCAGAGCCTGGAGCCTGCTTCAGATTCTGTGCCTCCCTCTCTCTTTGCCCTCCCCTGCTCATGCTCTGTCTCTTTCAAAAATAAATAAACATTAAAAAAAAAAGAAATATAAACAATCTACCTCCAACTATACGACAACAAAGTATAATAGCTGGGAGATAATAATTTCAGTTAATTATGATAACACTCAGAAACACGCCAATACTCGTGACATAGTGTATAGATGATTTACAATCAGCATCTCACTCATAACATGGTGTCTATGAAAACAGGCTCTGTAGGTGGTAGGAGAACAGGATCAAACTCTGACCAAATTCATCCCATTCCCATTTTAATGTAGTAAAACCACACGCAAGAACGCCAGTGAAGGCCTGATACCTGGTGTCGTCCAGCCGCAGTGCTGTACTGACTTCCTGCGTTTCGTGCCTCGATGCTAGTTCGTATGTATTACGCTTGTTGGACTTCCAAGAAAGAGTAGTTCTGAATCTGTTTGTAGTTTACCAACTACTATTACTATTTATCAGAATATTAAAAAACCATGTTACGGTGGTGAAATGTTTAAATAGCATAACACACTTAGATATGATTGAATAATGAATAATTTCAAACTGCCTGCTTTATTCTACACCCCAAAGCATCATTCCATCCTGTAGAGAAAAAAGTACTGCATTTATAGTTAATTATAACAGTTTAGCTGCTGCTTATATTAACTTTATATAATGAGGTAAAAACAAATAGAAGAGCTTGTTTTTATCATTGTTACAATGGATTTCTCAATTTTTTTTGTCAATTGAAAAAAAATCACTTACTCCAAGTTAGGGGATGGTTTCAAGTTTGGTTTGGAGAGGAAAAAAATAAACACAAAGTAAATGAATTTAGGCTCTGGAGACAAGTAGGTTTCTTTATAGAGATTACATGTTGCTATCTTTGTAAATAACGTTTTTTTTTTTCGTCTTCAGGAAAGCAATACATGTTCAGTATTGGGTTTTGGGAAAATATAGAAAAGTATAAAGAACAAAATCAAAATCTCCCCCTGATACTTCTTCTTGAAGCCGTTTAACATATCAGCTTGTTTTAGGGGGAAGGGGAAAGACAGAAGGAGGTAACTTGCCTTTACAGAGTACCTGTCAGGCATTGTGTTATTCAGGTTTATATATGTCATCCCATTTAGTGTTCCCACCGACCGTATGTGAAAGGTGTCACCATCTCCATTTTCTAGAGTATGGAATTTGAGCTCAGAGATGTGTATTGACTAGCTCAGGGTTGAACCAGCTCTTCAGTGCACAGCTAGGTATGCCCAACTTTTAAGTCTTTGACCCTTACCACTAATCACAGTGATTTGTCTTCTAGTCTATTTGCTTAGCTCAGTGCTAAATTATGAGATTTTCCTTCCTATGCATGTGAGAGTAGTTAGTCAATAATTTCACTCTGATGTGTTCACTCTGATGAGTGAGTGTGGGCTGAGTAGGAAAATCCAGGGTCTCTGTACTGACAGTGCCTTGAAGGATACTTCAAGGAAGTGCTCTTTGGAGCGGGGTGGGGGGGTGGGGAAGCCTTGTAACAACTACCTTCTAAGGAAAAGGATACAGAGTTATTTGACTCGATTCTGTTCTGCCTCAGTGTAGGGGTCAAATGTAACGATAGAGATGAAGGCAAAACCTGCCATTGTATGTTTTTTTAAAAAAAATAATTCCAGATGGGAAGCTAACATGATGAATATCATTTCCTGAAAATTAGTTTAAAAACTCATTTTCTTCTGCTTCCAAGATGGCCTCAGGCAAAACAGCATTTTTATGTTTCAAGACACACTGAAGTTAGAGTAGAGGCCATGTGGGGCAGTGGCAGTGGGCACGCTGTAGGTCAAGGAGAGGTGGGTTTCTGGCACATGTGTTTCCAATCTGTATCCTCTCATGCCCATCCCCTGGGGGAAAGAGGCTACCTGGGGAGGAGGAGCAGGAGGGGGGAAAGCCCAACATGAAAAAAATACAAAAGAGTTGCCTTTCTTTGCAAATACAGATGGTATTGCCTTTCTTATTTGGTTCCTTGAATGCTGTGCTTTTTTCTTTGGTTTGAATAGGAAAAGGGAATCAGGGCAGGAGTGGCTAAAGCTGCCCAAACTCTCTTGTACAACTACCGCCTTCTAAAATGGCGCTTGCTTCTATTAAGCCCCACATTGGTGGTTGCTGGGGATGGTGGCGAAGGATGTCTGTGTCTCTGCTAAGGCTGGGATTCTACTTATAGATGGAGATGAGGCCAGGGTGGCTTGTGAGTCCTTAACCTTCCCCTCTTCCCTGGACGTGTGCAGAACCCAGGCTTGCCCAAGCCTAGATGATGAAGAAGGCAAAGGTTACCTCTTGGGAACCTAGCCTTTATTTGTTTAGTATTCCTTTCCCTTCTGTCAATGTCTATGTGCCCTTGCCATTTATTCAAATCAAAACTTGTGTTTGCTTCCCTTGTAGCAGTCTTTCCTCAAGTTAGATGTTCATGCTTCTATGGTATAGGAATGAGGTTTAGCTGATATTTGAACTATTTTTCATTGAAATAGTTATATAATTTAATGCATTTTTCAAAAAGATGAAATAAAATCCTGATTGTCATGGATATCATTGCATAGGATGTTTTAGGTAGGGTAAATGCTAAAATGCTATAACAAAGTCCAAAGTGATTTTTTTGTTTGTTTTTACACCATTAAGCAATTAAGTCAATTCTCACACTATGGAAGTGGTGATACCTTCATATCCCACAGATTAAGGGCTCAGTCCTACAAGACTGCTCACCACCCTGTTCAGACACTAATCACAAGTCCAGGTTGTCACCTGTGCTTTCAACCAACTGGCTATAGAACTAATGGGGCACCTGGGTGGCTCAGTCGGTTGAGTGTCTGATTCTTGATTTTGGCTCAGGTCATGATCTCATGATTAGGGAGGTCAAGCCCTGCATTGGGCTCCATGCTGACAGTGTGGAGCCTGCTTGAGATTCTCTTTCTCTCTCTCTCTCTCTCTCCCTCTCTCTGTCCCTCCCCAGCTCATGTTCTCTCTCAAAATAAATAAATAAACTTAAAAAAAAAAAAGAACTGAGTTTCCCATGACCTCCCCCCCCCCCCATTGGGTTCAATTAATTTGCTAGAGTAGCAGGACACCTGGTGGCTCAGTCAGTTTAGCATCTGACACTTGATTTTGGCTCAGATCGGATCTCATGGTTTGTGAGATGGAGCCCGATGTGGGGTTCTGCTCTGACAGCTTGGAATTCTCCCTCTCTCCTTCTCTCTCTGCCCCTCCCTCCACAAATAAATGAATAAACTTAAAAAAATTGTTTGAGTAGCTCACAGAATTCAGGAAAATGTTTACCTACTACATTGTCAGTTTATTATAAAAGGATATAACTCAGATTCAGTCAGATGGAAGAGATGTATAGGGCAACATATAGAGAAAGGGACAGGGAGATTCTATGCTCTCTGAATGCACTGCTCTCCTTGAATCTGCATGTGTTTACCAACCCAGAAGCTTTCTGAACCCTGTCCCTTTGGGTTTTTATGGAGGCTTCATTACAAAGGCAAGACTAATTAAAAAGTCCTGGCCACTGGTGATTGAACTCAACCTCCATGCTCCTCCCCCCATTGGCCACACCCCTAAATCATGTGATTGGTTCCCCTGACAACCGTGGCCCCACTTAGGGGCTCTCTCAAAGTTATCTCATTAACGTAACAAAAGACAGCTTTATCACTTGGGAAATCACAGAGGTTTTAGGATCTCTGTGTCAGGAACAGAGAAGAAGACCAAATATATATTTCTCATTGTAAATTATAGTATCACACAAAAGGATCCCCAAAATACAATATCTTAAATGTTTATTTATTTAATTTTGAGAGAGAGAGAGACAGACAGACAGAGAGAGAGAGAGCACAAACAGGGGAGGGACAGAGAAAGAGTGAGATAGAGAATCCCAAGCAGGCTCTGCACTGTCAGCATAGGCAGAGCCCTACTGGAGGCTCCATCTCACAAACCATGAGATCATGACCTGAGCCAAAATCAAGAGCTGAATGCTTAACCAACTGAGCCACCCAGGCGCCCCCAAAATACAAGACAAAATGTAGTTGTCTTGAACTTGGGTCCATGAACCTGTTTAGAGTCCTGGATTCCTTGCACTGTGTCACTTGTCACCTTCTATGACATTGCTCTCCTCTGAGGGATTGAACATTGCCGTTTCTAGCTTTTTAGAAGGGGGAAAAGAAGAACTTCATGGCAAGGAACTTTATTCCTCTAAATAAGTGGAAGTTGCGTAGGTTACTACTGCTTACATTCTGTTGCTATGTAGCTGTGCCCTTCTGTAAGCCAGAACTCAGGGGTGAAGAGGTGCTTATTACCTTATGCCAAAGGGCAGAATGGAAACTAGGGGATAGTTGGCAATCTCTGCTGAAGATTGAAAGTTTAAACGTAAATTTTGGGGTGCCTGGGTGGCCAATTGGTTAAGAATCTGACTCTTGGTTTCAGCTCAGGTCATGATCTCATGGTTCATAAGTTTGAACCCCTCATCAGGCTCTGTGCCATCAGCACAGATGGGATTCTTTCTCTCTCCCTCTCTCTCTCTGCCCCTCCCCTGATCATGTTCTATCACTCTCTCTGTCAAAAAAAATTAAATAAACATTAAAAAATTTTAAAAATTTAAACGTGAATTTAGAAAAAACTAGTAGGTAATGAGTAGTATACATTGTAAACAGATGGAGCAAAAATTGGAAAGGAGGTAGAGGAATGACCGAAGCTTAAGAAATACTGCATCTGAATGATGGATAATGCTTAAGGTCTTCCTTCTGTAATAGTGTTTGATTTTATTTATTTATTTTTTTAAAGTTTATTTATTTTGGGGGGGGAGGGGCAGAAAGAGAGAGGGAGAGAGAGAATCCCAAGCAGGCTCCACACTGTCAGCACAGAACTTGACATAGGGCTCTATCTCACAAACTGTGAGATCACGACTTGAGCCCAAATCAAGAGTCGGACGCTTAACTGAACCACCCAGGTGCCTCAAGAGTGTTTGCTTTTAAACAAAAGATGAAGGGTAACAGAAAAAAAGGGGATCAAACCCTTTGGGTCCTAGTCTTCCTGTCTTCCCTGGGGGGGGTGTTCTTTTTCTGTGGCTAATCGAATTTTGATTTTGAGTAGACGGCAATTTCCTCTTGCAGCATATCTGTGAAAAAGGAGGTTTGGATGAATGTTGAGGCCCCTTTCATTGTTAAAGTATCTATGAATGACTCGTTGTAGAACTCATCCTCAACAACTTACAAGGGAAGTCACTTTTGGATGGAGTAGAAGCATGGGCATCCCTGAGGACCCCAGAGGTTTGTCATCTAGGTGGGTTGTGCTCTTTATCTTCTCCCTTCCCTTTCACTTTCCCATCTGTCTCTGTCTTTCTGTCTCTTTCTCTCTGTCTCTTTCATTGCCCCTCTCTTTCTCCCACTTTCTCTCCCTCTCTCTCTACCCCTTTTTCTCTCTTTCTTTCTTTCTCTCTTTCTCTCACACACAGACCCACCTATTCCCTCCACCCTCACACTGGTGAGATTGTCTTTCTCTGCTGAGATACACACTCCTCTCTGCCTGCTCCTCACCTCCAACGCGGTACCTAAGAGATATCCCTCTAGGACACTTCCTGTAATTGCTGATAAGATATGGACTCTATCCTTGTTCCAGACATTTGTTCTTCTCTCGTCAAGTGTATGACCATTTGGCTTTTGCTGGTCAGCAATGAGAGGCTTGTGACACTGTGGTTGGCTGAGGTATGCTTGCTGTGTGGCTCCCCATAGGGAAAGAGAATCCGCTATCCTTGGCAGGGAACTTCCCTTGCTATGAGATTTCATTGGCTTTGGATTTTGCTTTCTTTCCTGTTCTTAGGGATTCTTTCAGATTTCTTAGTGCTAAATTGGAATTTTTGTAGAGACTTAGAAAGAACACAAAGAAAAAAAGTTGCTAAATACAATTCAAGAAACACGATGAGCTCATAAGATGCCATGCACTTTTCTAGGTATACTGAGATATAGAGACAGTCAAGACATGGTTCTGGCCCTAAGTTGCTCACAAATCTTTCCATGAGAATTTAGAGATTGCTGGCCTTGAAACAGCAGAATTGATCAGTAACATTATTCAGTGTTTTGTGGAACTCTTGGTTTCCAGAAAAACTTGACAAGGATTCATGAGTTACTTTAAAGATGTTTATGAATTTGTGAATGTTCTTCTAAATTATAAGGACAGAAATGAAATAATTTCTTAACCTAATTCCTTCATAAAACTTCAATCAAGAATGATTGAGTATTACAGTAGTAAACTGAGTAGAAATACTGTCATCTGCAGCCATAAATTTTTAATCCAACTCTTTGTTTATCATCCAGAGGAAAAAGGAAAGAACATTTACAGTATCATTTTATTATTTTTCTAATAATAACAATAATGATAGTAAATAAGGCAGTTTTTTTGTTGGTTTTGAGCATGGACTCTGAAGCCAGATAATCTGAATTTGAATCTTAACCCTATGATTCACTAGTCATGCAACCTGGGGGAAGTTATATAAACTCTCCATGCCTCAGTTTTCTTATCTATAGAATGGGGATAATAATACTTACCTCTTAGCATTGTTGTGAAAAAAATTATTTAATATTTCTAATGCATTTAGAACAGTGCCTGGAATGCACTAAATACTGTAGAAATGTTCATTAAATAAACAAATAAATGAATCTGAAAATTCAATTCACCTTAATACTAATTATTGTCTTTAAGCTGGTATTAATTTTCAATTATTTATGTGTGCATAGTGTATATATATTTATATTTAAAACTTTATCTCTTGATCAAATTTGTGCAATTCAAATGATATATATAAGTATATATATCTATATATATCTCTATCTATCTATCTATATATATATATATCTTATGACATTAGAAGCTTTACAATACCTCTGGACTAGGTGATTTTTAAACATAACTCTCAGGTTAATAGTTTGATCATTCCCTGGATGCAGAAAAATTCTGTGGGATCATAATATAGACATAAGGTTTCAAAAATGGGTCTGAGGCATTTTGTTTGTAAATCTTAATCATGATGTGAAGTAGGCTATTCTTCTCCAATATTGTTCTTTCCCTTTGACTGATTCATTGATAAATGCAACTAACATGTCCATGTAGAAAACACTGTGACACTTTGTTAGAGAATTCATGAACGTATAAAAGGTCTTACAGTCCAAACAAGGAGAAAGAACCTCTATCACTAGAGTATAAGATTGAGAGTGACAGCGACTGTCAAGGCAAGGCACAAATGAAAGGCAATGGTGTTTCAAAAGAGAGAGATTATTTCCAAATGAAGAGCCTCATCAAAAAGATGGTGTGTATGCTGGAGCTTTAAGGGAGAACAGGGTTGGTCTATGTGGCAGTGGGATAGGATGTGTCAGGAAGGGACATGGCCAAGTTCAGCTCTGAACTTGTTGAATTGAAAGTGCCTGAGGGACGTCCAAGTAGAGGCGCCATGAGAAGCCAGGCACTTCTGAGAGAAGAGAGGGCAAATGTAAGCTGTGGGTGTCACCTGCTTAGAAGTAGCAGGTCAGGCACGAAGGTTGATGAGAATGGTGGAGGGGACTATTCTACGATTCTCCACCTTGCAGTGGAGAATCTTTTATCTAGATCTTTTATCTAGATCCTGGCACGCTTGTTCTCTTTCTACTCTCAAAATCTTCTGGTGCAGAGGTTGTAGATTTCTTCTTTTCATGGAAGTGTCAATGACACAATGCTTTATCTTTGCATGTTGAAAAAGTGTGGTAAGGGAGTACAGTGCTTTACTCAAAGTTTAGCAAATGCAAATTAAAGCAAGAATTTGAGGCCAGATAGAAGGTGTCTTCCTGTTGGAGTTCAGGACACACTTAGTAAGGAACCGATTAATTTTGTTCTTGTGGGAGACCCTGGGGTTGGGAATGTTAACTCCCTCCACAGCTGGAAAGACAAAATTCACACACACACACACCCCACCCCATCTTGCTCTCTGGCTTACACCCAGAAGCATTTCTCTGCTGCATACAGGGTTCACGTTTGCCCCACGGTGAGGCTCCATATCACATCTCTAAGAATATTGTAGTGAAACATCACTGAGGTTTCCACAACAGGGAAAATCTGCCTCAAATACACCTATAGAAACAGCATTAGGAACCCCAAATCATAAATGCTCTCCTGTTTTGCTCTTCTGCATTTTCCAATGCTGCTTCTGCCTCTTTTCTCTTTTTTCTTCTGCATTTACTCATTCATTCATTCATCCATTCATTTGTTCGCTTTTCATTTATCTGTGACTACAGTGTACAAAACCCTCTGGAGCCATCAAGGGTAATGGAGATTTAAGATATCTTTCCTGCTTAAGCTTCTGTTTCAGGAGTTCATGATTTATTAGATATGATGGTCATTAAGGCTTCGCCAAATGGTTCTGGTTCTTTCCTTCTCTACACACATGGTAGGAATATTTCATATCCAGGGTATCTGCAGTCTACTGTTGAGGATACAAGTGTACAGAAGATGTAAGTAATTGGTCTACTGCCATCTGATGTGACGGCTCGTGCTGGTGCTACTGTGCCACCCTGGGTTTACGGCCAGCCAGTGTTCTGATGGGCAAAGTGTCCGAGAAGCCATTCCAGGTTGAGAGGACTGTGCAGGCAATGTGGTCGGGGCAGGAAATGTGCCCGATGTGTTGTGGAAACAGTTAATTAGATAAACTGAAGTCAGATTGAAGGAAGGGTCATGTGCCAGACCAGAAGTGGAGGGCGAGGCTGGAGGGTAGAGTGTCTTGCCTGCCAGGATGAGGAATTTGGAATGTCTTCAGTCTCCAGCGATATGTTTTAAGAAATGCACCATACCATATCCCAGGGTGTATTTGTTGACTCTCTGGAGAGTTTGTCTCCCTCTCTATTAAAGATAAACAAGATAAAATGGTCTAAAATGGCAGAACTAGGGGTTTAGGGGACATATTTGCTCACCTGCTAAAGTACCGTGCATGTTCTGGGTACGGGAGTGTGGGGGGACTTGATAGACAGGATAGAGACATGTCCTCTTAGCGGAGGTTATAGGGATATGGGGAAGATGGGGATTAGTCAGTGGAATAGCTCACAGGAGATAATTTTGCATCTTCTTCTCTGGAGGACAGACTTCCATCTATCCTGAGTTTAATAAAGATATTGTCTTATTTTAGAAAACAGAAAAGGAGTAGGGGCTGGGAAGGTAATTTTTTTTTTAAAGAAGAAGGTTGAAAGAAAAGGCTCTAAAATACCAAGCATGTAATGACTATATAGTCTATTGTCATTAGCATGGGAGACTAAACTGCAAGGGATTATTTTTTCGTAAAGCTTCTTCAGGAAGAAATAGAGTAGAGTAACTGAAAATCATGCAATTAGACAGAGCAGGAGTTTTGGCATATTGCTTGAAGCCTGCTGAGCTGGAAGGCATGTGACTGAAGGTCAAGGAGGGTATGCAAGTAGATATGGATTAATAAACACTGGAGTGTCTTACTGAGATAGTAATATTTGGATTATAAAACACTTTTAAAAACTATTTGAGCCCATGATTAATTGAGGCTCACAAATTTCAAGCAGTGAAATGTGTTTTACTGCAATTGCTATTAAGAACTCCTATCAGCTATCCGATTCCTTGATTTCCCTAGTGAATTTTATAATCTAAATTAAACAGAGAATGGTATAAATTTTCCCTTTTTTGGATAGCTGATTAAAACCAATATCATCTCAATATACTGTTACATAGTAGTTATATCTTACTCTATGGAACAATTTATTACATATCTGATTACTTTCTGTATTTTTATGAATTGGTCATAAGCCAATTTGAAAACTTACTGATCTAAAATAAGTTCAGTAATAACAGAATATACTGCCTGTAAGAATTATTAATGAAATAAATCAGGATGCATGGAAATTAGCATCTCTTCTTGTATAAATTATGTTGTCGTGAGACTGTAAATCACTGCCTGTAACATATTTCTAACTCCACACATAATCTGTGCTACTGACTTCATCACCAGTTCATACGTGTGCCTGAGTAAGGGAAACTATCTCTGAACAGATTTCTTCCTTAAAAATTTTACAAGAAGAAAAAAGAGACATGAGGATGAAGAAATTATGATCCGTATGTAATTGTAAAAATGCCTAAAAATGGCACTATTTTTATTAAAATAGCTATAGTTGCTGAGCAAGCATGTATGTCATTTTAGATGTGGTAGAAATGTGCCCGTGGGGATTTCTCTCAAGTTTTTCAAGAAAAAAATTCTTGCACACAAATTGCACAAGCGATTCATCACACAGAAACTTGAGAGGCAGAAAAAAAACTGACTGAGAATATTTTCATTCCCTATAACCACAGCTGTCTGCTTGTATTACAGCACAGAACCTGAGCAGAAGGGAAGCCAAACAAAGGACGCTTCAGGATGTTTTTCCTGCAATCACAAACCCGGAAACAAAAGAAAAGCTTCTCAGAGGAAGTGGGGCTGTTTGTTTTGACCCTCTCTCTTTCTCAGCACTCTTGGATTCTTTTCCATTGGCAGTGATCTGTCCCCTCCTCCAAGGCACAGGAGAGAGTGACATCTATTTCTCCTGACCTTCTCAGTGAGCTTTTGAGGGACCAGGGAAGAATTTTTATTCTCTGTGCAAGAGTCAGTTGGATTAACTTTATGGAGGGTCCATGAGAAACCACAGAACTTTAGGAAGTGAATAATTTGGGGCGATGGCTTTTTGGAGATATGTGTTGCTCAATCCTCCCTTTCTCCCTTAGTCTCAACCTCCATAAAGTTCAAGACCCTTTGTTGCCTTGTGGGGACCCCGGAGCACTGCTGCTTCCCATCTTCCTACACCATGTGTGAGTATACAACAATCTGAACATTGGACTACTGCGCTCACACATTCTAGCTGGTTCCTTCACTGAAGTCTGTGGAGTAACATTGCAGGTCACACAGGCTCTTTCTGGAGTCTGGGTTTGTGTTGCTTGGCAGTGATCTGTGTTGATGGCAACAGTCCCTTCTCACCAGTTCTTTAGGATTTCTGCTTCTCGAGACGTGATCCCTGTGTCATGTGGCAGTCAGCATTTCTCTTTAGGTGTGGATATCTCTCCCATCACCTTTTCACATCCGTGCATTGCTGTGTTTACTTTCTCAAGGGATCTGCACTCATGTAGGGTGATGGGACCTGGCAATGCATCCAAATAATAATGTTAGGGGTGGGGGTAGGGTGGGGTCAGTAATGGGAATGCTGAAAACAAGTCAAGGAATGTGTTCTGGGATGGGCAAGAGGAAGGGAGAGTGCCTGGGAATAGCATGGAAGCCAGGAATATGACTTCAGGAGAATGGAAGTCTGTCAGGAAGTTAAGAAAGTGGAGAAGACTGTTTACAAAATAAATTAAACAGAGCACAAGACTGGGCAAAGGCCAGCAGAGGGCTTTTGTGTTTAGGGAACAGGTGCATAAAACAATCACGACGGGTCTGTTTACAGAGATACTGTCATGAAAGCTGAGGGAGCAGAACTTGGATAGAAGAGATGATGGGGGAAGGGATTTTCCATGGCTGGAAATGACTGGTCTAGACCTGCATATGGGCCCCATATAAGAAGAGACACTCCTTTCCAAAATTGACCCATTACTCTTCTCTTATATTTCAGGGTGCTGTCTTAATGGCTGCTTAAAATTTACTTTTTTTCCCATGAAAGTTTTCTTTAGAGAACACATATTAGCTTAAAATGACCTTAATCAGTGATAGTTTTACATGCTTATAGATGTTACTTAATGGATATATATTTATAATTTTATACATTCATATTTATTTATATAATTTATATAATTTTACATATAAACATATATATGATTTCTATACCTAAATAACAAAACTGGATATATGAAAAATAATTTAATGTAATTTAACATAAGTTAGTGATCATTCCTGGAAATATCACGAAGTATCAGCTCCTCTATGTACTAGACACTATTGTAAGAAAGTGGAGACAGATGGTAATAAAGGAGACAAGATTTCTGCCTCATGGGAAACACAAGATCTTGGAAGATGAGTTCTGTGGAGAAAAATACAGCAGGTGAAGTGGGTAGCTGGTGGAAGAAGGTGTTTTTTAGAAAGGGTGGTCGAGGAAATTCCTTCGGAGAAGAGCTCTTTTTTGAAAAATGTTTACTTATTTATTTTGAGAGAGGAAAGAGAGAGAGAAAGTGGGAGAGAGAGAGAGAGAGAGAGAGAGAGAGAGAGAGAGAGAAAGTGCTTGAGCTGGGGAGGGGCAGAGGAAAGGGAGGCAGAGAATCCCAAGCAGGTTCCTTGCTGCCAGCACAGAGCCCGATGTGGGGCTTGAACCCATGAACCATGATGAGATTGTTACCTGAGCTGAAACCAAGAGTTGGACGCTTAACTGACTGAGTCACCCAGGTGCCCCTGAGAAGAGATCTTTGAGCAGAGACCTGAATGAAGGGACTTCAGAATTGCAAGTTTTGAATGATATTGTAAAAAGCCTTTACAAGACCACATAAAAAACCATGCAGTCAATGGTTATGTGGTGAAGATCACTAATATACACCAATAATATAAACAAGAAGTGATGTTAAATGCTATGCCTATTTTTATACTAATGGGCTCTTGTAATTGAAAATCTCCTGAGTCAGTCTGAAACATGAAATCAAAGGTACTCAGCCAGGTTATATGACACAAAGGGCCTTAGGGTAGAGATTACATCGCTATAGAAGCAGCATGTGAAGAGCCTGATAAAAAGGTCTCATGGTATGTGTTATAGAATGAATGTCTGTGTTTTCCCCAAATTCCTACATTGAAGTCCTAACCCCTGATGTAATGACGTTAGGTGGTGGGGTCTTTGGGAGGTGATGAGGTCATGGTGGTGGAGCCTCATGATGGGTTGAATGCCCTGAAGAGAGAGAGAGGAGAGCTCGTTCAGTCCCTCTGCTGTCGGCCATGTAAGGACCCAGGAAGAAGGTGTGCTTCTACAAACCAGGAACGGGGCTCTTACCAAACACCCGTTCTGCTGGCACCTTGATCTTGGACTTCTCAACCTATGGAACTGTAAGAAATATACACTGCTGTCTAAGTCATCTAGTCTATGGTAATTTGTTAATGGCTGCTCTAGCTGACTAGGATGGTATGTGAGAGTGGAAACAAGTCAGGTTCCCAAATTACAATATTTTACATAGTGTGATCTTTAAGTTGTGTGGCAAAGTAAATTTATAAATGATACATCAGAAATACACATTTTCTATGTCAACTGCAACCCTAAAAATTAGTACATTTAAGTTGGCCCAAATCCTCTCCTTTAGGTCTTTTTGTTGAGACACTGGGAGGTCACCTTGTTTTGGGGGTTGGCTTATTTAGGGACATAGAGGATAGGCCTGGCCTGTGGATGGATTACAGATGCCAAGTGCTGCCCTTTTAAACCTGCCACACATATTTTAGCAAGTAGCAGGTGCTCAATGACTGTTTGTGGAATGCTGGCTGAAGCTTCTGTCCCCAAAAACAAGTTCCTTAGGCTGACTTGCAGATGAAACCATCTGCTAGTACAACACCTATCCCAGTTTTTGAGCAGTCAAATTGAAAGCCTGAGGAGTGGCCAGAACATTCACTGCTCTGCATGAATGTGAATGAAGCAGAGTAGGACAGTATCGTATAGAAAGTCTTTGCTCACCGTGTGGCCCAGGCTGGGTAGATGGTGGATGACGTGAATGAAACTAGAGTCTTCAAAGACTCTACTTCCTGACGCTTGTCTGATTGAGGCAGGGCAGGTCCGCCCAGACCTGAGGGTGTCAGTTTGCCGAAGTGCTTACAATTTCCTCCAGCAGGTGTCATAGAGACAATTTGGGGTCCAGCCTCCATTTCAACTCCCCTGTATCTGAGCTCTTATTACAAGTTAGAGGTGGGCACCTGGGTGGCTCAGTCAGTTCAGCATCGGACTCCTGGTTTTGGCTCAGGTCATGATCTCATGGTTCATGAGTCGGAGCCCCACATCGGGCTCCACACTGCTGGTTCGGAGCCTGCTTGGGATTCTCTCTCTCCCTCTCTCTCTCTCTGTCCTTCCCCCACTTGCTCTCTCTCTCAAAATAAATAAATAAACTTAAAAAAAGTCAGAGGTAATGATCAAAAGGAAGGGATACCTGAACCCTGTAACATGTTGGTTTTGTTCATTTATCAAGTTAGCTGACCTTAGGGAGGGACTGAAATTGGACGAACAGTGAGCTAAGTTTGAATGGACCTGAATGGAACCATAGTTTCCAGGGGTCTAGGAAGTTGAGGGCAGGTAGAAGACTCTGGAACTTTGGGGAAAGCAGGAGCATCTATCTGAGAAGCAGAATTCTAAAATGCACCCCAATGGCCCACAACCTGTATCATCTCCTCCCCTTGAGCGTCTGCAGAATCTGTGAATAAGATGAGATATTACTCCCCTGATGATGTTACATTATATGAGAAAAAGGGATTTTGCAGATGTAATTAATGTTCCCAATCAGTTGACCTGAAGAGGCAGTTCATCCAAGTAAGCATAATCAAGGAGCCCTTTCTATCTGGATCCAAAAGTCAAGCGATGAAAAAGTCAAGAATGGCAGCATAAGAGGATTTAATGTGCTTGATGATGAGGGAGGACATGTGGCAGGGAGGCAGCCTACAGGCGGGCATGGCTGTGAGACACTGATGGCCTGCAAGAAAATGGGCACCTCAGTTCCTGCGACCACAAGAACTGAATTCTGCTAACACCAAGAATGAGCTTGAAAGTGGATTTTTGATGAGCACTCAGCCTGGCTGACACCTTGACCGCAGCCTTGGGAGGCCCTGAACAAAGAACCCGGCCACAGCATGCTGGGCTTCAGACCTACAGCACAGTGAGCTAGTTAATGGGTGTTGTTTTAAGCCACTGCATTCTTGGTCATTTGTTAAGCAGCAATGGAAAATGAATGTTGCTGTTGTCACAATTTTTCTGCATATTCACATTGCTGGTGTATTATTTTCCTCCGTTTCAGACAGGTCAGTCAGTGAGTAACATTTAGATAAGGTCCCTGTATTCTGTGGCTGGGAAAACTGAGGATTGTGGGGTGGTCCTTTTTTCCTGTCCTTTTTCTTCATGACAGCTAGGATAGATAGGATATGCTCTCACAGAATATGAGGAGGGCTTTCCCCCCCCCCCCATTTGGTTTTTCTAGCCTCCTTATTACAACAAAAGCCAATTATAGTCACTAAATAGCATGTTTTGAAGCTCCCTTATTGCCCTTTTCTCAATGTTTTGCTCTGTTTCCAAACATCACACTGCTTTTTATTCTACCTTCCCTGCTCTGGATTTATTGTTTTTGTTTCTTTTTTTAAAACTTTTTAAAACTTTTTATTTATTCTTGTGAGACAGATAGAGAGAGAGAGAGTGTGCATGAATGGGGGAGGAGCAGAGAGGAAGGGAGACACAGAATCTGAAGCAGGCTCCAGGCTCTGAGCTGGCAGCACAGAGCCTGATGTGGGGTTTGAACCCACAGACTGCAAGATCATGACCTGAGCCAAAGTCGGATGCTTAACCGACTGAGCCACCCAGGTACCCCACCCTGCTCTGGATTTGAAGCCAGCCATTTTCACCCTGAACAAACACCTCACACTGTAAGGACACCCTGCGGCTCTGTTGGTGCAAGGTCTCTGGTCTGCACAGATGTGTGTTCTGCTTTCCATCCCATTTATGGCCACTGAGAGTCCCCATATTTTCCAGCCATTCTGTCCCCTGGGGCTTCCCACCAGCCTCCTGAACCCTCATGTTTTCCAGCAGCAACAATAGAGTGGTAGCGTTTGATTTTCTTCTTAGTCACAAGTGAATGGGAGACACCCATGGGCCTGGCAGCATGAAGGTTATTGGATCAATGCATTTGCTTAGGTTGGGAACCCTAAGTCCTGAGGCCCAGGGGTTAAGCAATGGCTCAAGGTCATCCCAGGGACTTAGCCCCTGAATTCTATAGCAAGCTCTGCATGGACATTCAATTCATGTTGTGATGGTGACTGATCTGATGTTTCACTTCCCCAAACTGTGGACTCTAGGATGAATGACTGCAAAATGCATGTATTAGATTGACACGCAAGTTATCCAATCAATAGGGCCATTACGGTCACTGAAAAAAATGGAACTTTGGAAAATGGATGATTCAACAACTATTTTGGATCATGGCTTGATCTTGGGCTCTCAGACTCACACATTACTCCCTTAGGAGATTGTAAGAAAGGGCCAGATTAACTTTTTCACTGTAGTTAATCATCATTTTCTACAATCCATGAAGGTGGCTGTTTTCTTTCTGTGGCTCTTCTTCCATATGATTGTCCTCTTCATGGCTTCTTCATCCTATTCATAAAAAGATCTATTTATAGCTATTTATATTGTTATACAATAATAAATGTATATTTGGTCTTGCCCTTGGTTCCTGGTACAGAGGTACTAAAATTCATAATTTTGTGAGTGGTAAGGATGCTAGGAGTCTCTTCTGTTATGCATAATAAGTCCCTTTTAGCTGTATGTGGGTTTATGCTAATCGGTGACTCTTGCTGTTCCCCTAGATAGCTTAAGGATGGGGGCTGGTTACCAGAAGAACCAAACATGTGATTAGAGGGCTGGAACATTCAGCCCCACCCCTTGACCTCGGGGGAGGGTGGCTGGAGATCGAGTTAATTGCCAATGAGCAACGATTTAGTCAACCATGCTTATGTGATGGGTTCTCTTTGAATCTAAATGATGGGATTCAGAGCGCTTTCAGGTTGATGAATGCATCCATGTGCTGGGAGGGGGGGCACTCCAAACTCCAAAGGATAGAAGTTTCTGTACTTGGGATGCTTCTGGACCCTGCCCTGTGTACCTACTTCTTCCTCTGGCTGTTCATTTGTATCCTTTATAATATCGTTTTAATAAACCAGTAACAAGTAAAGGGTTTCTCTGAGTTATGTGAGCTGTCATAGCACACTATTGAACCTGAGGAGTGGGTTGTGGAAACCTTGATTGGTACCCAAGTTGGACAGAAGTGGGGGTACCTGGGAAGCCACCACTTAAGATTGGCATCTGAAATGGAGGGGGGCAGTCTTGAGGGACTGGGTCCTTAACATGTGGAGTCTGTGCAAACTCTGGATACTTCGTGTCACAATTAAACTGCATTGTAAGACACCCAGTTGGTGTCTGCAGAGAATCAAAGAATTGCTTGGTATGGAAACCTGACACATTGGTGTCAGAAGTGTTGTGAATAGAAACAGAGCATATTGCATACACACACACACACATTTACAAACACACACACATTGCATATGCATATTGATTATACTTATCAGGAGTAATGACAGCCACATACTCTCTATCATGTAGTTAAATCTACATCATATGGTACAAGTACTAACTAGAAGAATGTGATATTTGCTCAGGCAGGAAGTAAACATAACGTTTTGCTCAGTATCTGCCTGTCTGTTCATCAGGGCTGTGCTCTGTCAGGTGGTACTTCAAGTTACAGTCCAGCTGGGTTTGGCTCTTGGCTGTCAGTTGGGCTCAGGTTTGCTTCCTGAGGATTCATTCTGGACCCAGACAGAGAGGCAACAGCGATCTGATGGGATGCTCTTCTTACGGCCGTGGAAGAAGAACGAGAGATTCGGTGGAAACAGAAGCTGTCCAAAGGCACCCTGTTGTGTCTGTCCACATTTCATTGGATAAAGCAAGTCACATGACTGAACTCCAAACTGGAAGGGTGGGGAAGTAGCCTCCTGCCTTGGAAGAGGAAGGCAGGGAGTAAATAGTTTTGAACAGCAATCTGATCTACCCCAGGAGGTACTGAATAATGTGTGGGGGTATATATATCCTGTTTCTTTAAACACGTAAGCACCCATGCAGTCAGTGACATCTCTGAGGTGTTGAGAGACTCTAATGTTTGGACATTTAACATAGATGGACAAGCAAACAGAATCTGGAATAGTGTTCAACTGCCTTAGCACTAGACCTTGCCTTGTATTAATTTCTTCTGCTCTTCATTCTGGCCTCTCCACATTAATTCAGGTCACTCACTGTTCAAAAATGAGACAAGAGAGTGTTTCAGAGAAAAATGTTCTCTATGAAATATTTAAATGTGGTTAAAACTACTAGCAAGATGGAGTTGAATGTTTTATGTGGTAACTGGTGCTCAAGTCCTGGTTCCCTTCAGGTAGAAAGGAGAGAACAGAAGCCGTGAGCCTGTGCCTTCTTTTTATTACTCAGTCACCCAGAGGAATTTTCATGTGGATTCTGTTGCAAGGAGAAAAGTCAAACACTCACGCTGAGATGTTGGATTCTCTCAGTTTTTCAATGAGAGGAATGGAAATCAGAGTGTCTAGTACCTGTGACTCTATGAAAAGAATTAAGGGAAGGGGAGCATGGAAGGTGGGTGGGTGTATTAATACCTGAGGATTTACCATGGGCCAGAGACTGTGGGTCAGAGAGGTAAAGCAATTTATCTAAGGTCTCATGGTTAGGAAGAGGTGAGTGAGAATTCAAATTTGAATAGCCTATCCTCTTAGGAATGACACTGTGCTTGTGTGTAATGGTATTATTTTCCACACTTCAGTGACTGGAAACTTGTAGACAGTTAAAGTTTGTAACAATGACCTTGTATTGACCTTTGGGCTCTTTATAACTTCCACCAGTACTAATTAGCAATCTCTCATCTGACAGTTCTTTAAATTTTCTCCCTAGTCGTCTACAGGCTAGTTCTTTCAACTTCTTTCCAGATGACACAGTATTCACTTTTAATCATCCTGGTTATTATTATTATTTTTTTTTTTTTGGATGAACCCTAGCTTTTCTTAGGTAGCAAGGAACTAAAAATCAGAAGACCCTTCAAGAGGGAGGCAAGTCCACCTGCTTTATCTTGGTACTACCAAGATAAAGACAGGCGACTTTCTGGTTTGGATGCTGACCTGGAAGTGTAGACAGCCCCTTGTCCGTTACACGGCAAGGAAGTCCCCCAAGGGGCAGGATCTGCACTGTGTCCATGAATTGTTAAACTCCAGCCCTGGTTTGGATGCTCAATAGAGTTGAAGGCATAGAGTCTGATATCACTTGCTTCTCTATGGTTATTTATTAGCTGGACATTTATTACACCACTTAAAGAAGAGACACAGAAGGGGTGCCTGGGAGGCTCAGTTGTTTGAACGTCTGACTCTATTTCTGCTCAAGTCATGATCTCGTGGTTTGTGGGTTTGAGCCCCACGTTGGGGTCTGCACTGACAGTGTGGAGCCTGCTTGGAATTCTCTCTCTCTCTGCCTCTCCCCTGCTTGTGTGCTCACTCTCTCAAAATAAATAAACGTTTTAAAAAGTTTAAAAAAGAAGGGAGAGGGGTGCCTGGGTTGCTCAGTCTGTTAAGCTTCTGATTTTGGCTCAGGTCATGATCTCAAGGTTCATGAGTTTGAGCCCCGCATCGGTCTCTGTGCTGACAACTTGGAGCCTGGAGCCTGCTTCGGATTCTGTGTGTGTGTGTCTCTCTCTGCCCCTCCCCCACTCATACTTTGTCTCTCTCTCTCTCTCTCTCTCTCTCTCAAAAATTAATAAACATTAAGCATTTAAAAAAGAAAAAAGAAAAAAGACGAGAGAAAAGAGAGGCCAAGCAGAAGAAGGATGAGAAGTGATGAAATTCCTCATACTTTATTCCCCTGCCCCTTGGTGAGTATGTGATAAGATATCATAACCGGTTAGTCCCTGGATGTCTCAAGAATATAGAATATTCTCTTTGCACTGCTAAACAATCGTAGTGTGGACTAAGTGTATGTCTCACATTGTGGATTTATGAGTCAATATGGAATATATAGAATACAAAGATCGTTGAAAAGAAGAAAAATAGTATGCTTAAGGACATGCAATAAGAACATGGACTTCCTCCCTCACACAGGTAAAATTATCTCTGTGGCTTGATATGCACCAGAAAATAATAACTTATCTTGTTTTGGGAAGAGCTTTTCCCATTTCTCTTGGAGTTTCAACCAAATCCACATTTCTTTGGTGCCCTGTAGAGCGCATCCACTTGAACATGTGACTGCTTTGGGCCTAAACCTCTCTGTATATACTATAGCATCCAGCCTTGAAGAAGTGATTTGGGTCCCAAATGCACCTGTCAATCCCTTAGAAAAAGGGATTTTGACAAAGCCCTATGT
The DNA here is from genome assembly GCA_028646485.1 of Cryptoprocta ferox. Taxonomy (NCBI): domain Eukaryota; kingdom Metazoa; phylum Chordata; class Mammalia; order Carnivora; family Eupleridae; genus Cryptoprocta; species Cryptoprocta ferox. The sequence continues at coordinate 42,460,266 of CM053566.1, forward strand.
TGAATTGTGTGCGCACCTCAATTCATACATTGAAGTCCTAACCCTCAGTGCATCGGAATGTGACCTTATTTGGAGATAAGGTCTTTAAAAGGATGAAGTTAAGGGGCACCTGGGTGGTTCAGTCCATTAAGCCTCTGACTCTTGATTTCAGCTCAGGTCATGATCTTAGTCTTTCTGGGATGGAACCCCACATTGGGCTGTGCACTGACAGTGCATTGCCTGCTTGGGATTCTCTCTCCCTCTCTCTCTCTCCCTGCCCCTCCCCAGCCAGTACCCCTCTCTCTCTCAAGAATAAATAAACATTAAAAAAAATAAAGGGATGAAGTTAAAATGAGGTCATTAGATTGGGCCCTAATTCGATATGACTGGTGTCCTTATCAGAAGAGGAGACTAGGGCACCGACACGCAAAGGGAAGAGAATATAAACAAACATGGGGAGAAGATGGCCATCCACAAACCAAGGAGAGGGGCCCGGAGCAGAGCCTTCCTTCACCCCTCGGGAAGATCCAGACCTGCTGACATCTATTCAGACTTCCAGCTTCCAGAATTGTGACACAGTAAGTTTCTGTGTTTTAAGCTGCCCATTTTATGGTACTTTGTTATAGTAACCCTAGCAAATAAATACACCCCATTCAGAAATACAGGTAAAGGGAGGCAAAGGGAGAACGGGAGAAAGAGATTAGTTGGGGAGAGTTTGATTGTTTTGCAGTTTGTGTGGATGCAGTAGTGGCTCAGCTTGGGAGAGGAGCAGGGATAACTGATGACGTGTCCTCTGTGAGTCCCTGCGCTGAGTTGGAATATTGCAATTCCACAAAACACAGGTAGAGATGCCAAAGGAGAAGCTGTTTCTTCTTGGTAAGAATTTGCATGTTTTGGGCTCTCTCCCTGCCCCCCCAGGGCGGGGGAGCTACCCACACATCCTTCTGTCATGGGGACGTCTGGCTGAAGGGAGCCCGAGGCCCTCTGAAAGCAGCCACTGTGAATTCCTTTGGGTGGGGATTTGCTTGAGCTGTTTTCGTTCTGCTTTCTATTAAGATGAACTGCCAGTATGTGTTATGTCCAGACAACCACCTCGTGGAAACCCAGAAAAGCTGCAAAATAGAAACGAGGTAATCTCCTTGAAGTGGCTTGTCAGGGCTTCTAAGGTCAGCAGGGAGGAGCTGAACTCCACGGTGCCCTCGAGATCTGAGTGGGGTTTCAGGAGTGCCAGGGCGCCTGCCCTTGCCTGCCTCCTTGCACACTTGGAAATCACAAAAAGCCTTTCTGTCCACCGCGGCTTGTGAATTGGCTTTCATCATTGGCTCCAAAGACGCGCCACTCTTAGGTAATAAAGGACACGAAGATCAATCCTGAGGGAGAAGACTCCAGTTCCAGAATGTCCCTTTGTCCGGAAACAGCTGTGTGGAATTCAAGACTATCCAAGGATGTAAAGATCACAGGATCTCTTTCTTTCATTGTCTACTTGTTCGTCTGGGCACCACACTGTGTTTCTGCCATCAACGGCGCTGCCCACCACAGTGAAGGCATGAGGCCTTAGGTTAAAGATTTATTCTTTTCTGCTGAGGCTCGAGCCAGTTGTTAACCCTCTCCTTACCTTTCTTTCATTTAAAAATTTTTATTAATATTTTTGGGGAATATATATACAAAAGAGCATGGAGATCCTACATGGACAATTCAAAAAAGCAATAAAACAACCAGCACCCATGCATACAGCTTTAAGTTCCAGAATAAATGCTCTCTTCTTCCAGGAGTTCTGTAGTCACATTAGTGGAATCTTATTTCTCTTTGGAATGCTCTCTTTTGACAGGGCTGTGTTATCCAGTCAAGCTCTGAGGCTCGGAGGATATTAGGACATAAGAATAATTAACTTGGATGTTAGGATATGTCCTCCCCCTGCTGCACCAAACGCTAGTGAACAGAGGCATAGCACTGAGGCAAATCTTTCTTAGCAGCATGATGCAATTAAAAAAAATCTCCATTTCAAAGTCAGTAGGACCATAACTATGTAGATTAAGATTCATTCATCCATCTATCTGTTCATCCATCCATCCATCCACCCAATATTTAATTTATTTGGAATTCATCCATCAAATTTTATTATATGTTTACTTGTATGAGCCACTCATAAGCAGACCCAACAGGATTGGGAAGAGGGTGGGACATAGGGGCAGGAGCCGAGAACTGTCTCACAGCCTGTTTCCTTCCCCCAAGTCAAGGATCCTTGAACTTTTTCTCACAAGTGTGCGAAAGTATGACCTTGTTCTGGTGAGCCGATACTAAGTGTCATATTACAAGGTCAGCTCTATCATTTCTTGGGTGTAACCAATGAGGGAAGGTTTGACTTCTTAGATCCTCAACTCTTCAACCTTCCCTCACTCCCATATGCCTCAGTGGAGTATAACCTTGCAAAGGACTTTAACCCGCCCTGTGCCCAGAAGTACCCTGGTGCCTTCTCTGAGGGCTGTACAAATGCTATAGTCCAAGAGGAGCTCTGTTTTCCCTGGGACTGCTCAGGGAATTGTAGGAACGCATGTTGCTCTATGAAATGACAATTTGAGCAAAAGAGATGAACAGCTGCAGATCTTCTGCCCCGTGGAAGCTGATGGTGGGATTGGGTACAGCTTATGGGACAAGAAGAGTGCGAGTTGGTTGGATATAATAAACTCAGGTTTTCCTAGTGTACTGGTTTTTCTCTGAGGGGAAAAAGGATGGCGTCACATGTGTTGATATATGCGTTGTGTGTTAGGCACAGGGCTAGAGTTGATATTTTCATCTTCAGAAACCCCCCTGGGGTAGCTACTCTTCCCATTTTATGGAAGAAGAAACTGAGACTAAGAAGTTGAGTATCATGTTCAAGAAGTGATGAGGCTAATATTTGAACCCACTCTTCTTCTACGACACTATTCAGCCTCATATTTAGGGTTTGACAACTCTTGACAGCACTGTTCTAGAATGTGCTATGACAACTCATCCCATTCAACACAATGCGTGGCTGCCTCAGAGGTGCCTGCTGCCCCCTTGTGTACCCACAATTCTCCATTGCTCAGGTCCGAAGCTGGGACAGATGACAGTCAAGTTTTTCATTTTCCTACCTCCCCTTTCACTCTCCTTTTCCTTATCAATGTTTCCTTTTCGTTGAGGTGTCCAGTGCCTCTGGCATCATGGGAAGTCTGTGAACTTGAGATAGAACCCCAGTTCCACAACCAACTGTGAGATTTCAGGCAAGTCTCAGTTTCCTCATCTGTAAAATGTGTGTTGCGCATGTAGAGAGTCTAGCTATGGAGACCGGAGCACATAGAAACTCACCACATGGGACTGACTCTTTCTTACTTGCATTGCTTCATGATCTTTCCCTTCCCTTCCAAGCTTTCATCCTCTGGACTGTCTCCTGATCTTGCTCATTCTTCCTAAGGCATTTGTGACATTTGTGACTGTGCCACAAAAGTGGAATGGGTAGCAGCTCCCTGTAGGAACATCATTGCATTTTAGCAGAAATTTTCTAGAAATAATAACAGCCCAAAGAATGAACTTCCAATGGTGTCATTTAAGGCAAAACGATGGTCCAGTGAAGAAGACATTTTTGGGCAGATGGGCCTTTCCAATTCCTGAAATCTTGATGATGAGCCCTTTGATGCCGATCCAACATGGGCTCTGTCCTGTCAGCAGCATTTGGCTCTACACGTGAGTCTATTGATGACAGTTGGGGAGGCATATTACCAAGGCGCCATTTGAAACCTGGAGCCCATGTAATCTGCTCTTATTCTGTCTCTGTTTTTGTATCTATTGCATAGTGTGTCTGTATTGTATTGTATATGGCAGTCACTGTGTTACCAGAGGGCCGTAGATGTTAATACGGTTCTCAGACCATCCAGCTAGGGCATTGCCAGATTGGGAGTTCATTCTTTGGTAAAATGTCATATACTTAACAGGTGTTGCTATCTTGGAGATAACTGCTCCCTTTAACCCCATCGGAATGGTTATTAGGGTCAAATTACAGTGCATGATGTTTTAGCATTTCCTGGGTTTGGGCACATAATGACAGCTCTCCAGAAGTATGCATCTTAGTGTGAGACCAATCAATCTTTAGACTCATAGACCTAATATAAATTTCTTTTAAATAGTGAGCAAACAGTGTGTGTGTCTGTGTGTGTATGTGTGCGTGTGTCTGTGTGTGTATGTGTGCGTGTGTCTGTGTGTGTTTGTGTGTGTGTCTGTGTGTGTGTCTGATCATCCTTAAAAGAAGAATTGCTTTGGAAAATGAAACACAAACACACATATATGTGTGTTTTACATATATGTAAAACACACATATACACAGACACACAGGCATGCATACTTACACAAGATGCCTGGAAGGTTACAATCTGTGATTTTTCATGATAGAGAGTCTTAAAATTGATACGACTGTAGTGATATCTAATCTAAATTCTTCACTTCATAGTGCAGAAACTGAGGTTCAAAGAGGAGAAGGAAAGCCTGAGTTTGCGCAGCTAGTTATGAAAGGTCAGAGTAAGAACCCAGGTCTCACGCCCGATCCAGTGACGCATGAGCTCTTCCTTACCCCCTTCACTCCCACCTCATTACTTCCCTCCCTCCCAAGTTCAAGTTCAATTCCCTAGAACTGTTCTCCTACTAGCCACACAACTGGCTCCCTCACTGTCTTCAGGTCTCTGCTCAGCTGTTCTCTTATGAGTCAAGCCTTCCCTGATCACCCAGCATAAAGCACCCTTCCCCCATGGATGGTGCTCCCCCCCCTCCACCCGGCACTTTCTCCCATCTTACTTGGGTATTGCCTGAGTGCTCCAACTAGACTGAAAGCCTCATGAGAGGAAGGACTTTGTGTGTTAACTGCAAACCCCACAGCACCTGCAACAGTAGCTGCCAGACAGTAAGTGCTCAATAAATACCTGCCAAGGGCTGGACGAGCATCTGCCAGTGGGGGGCAGAGGGTGCACAAACAAGAATGGGCAGAAAAATGCCTGCCCTGGCCCTCATGGAGCATTCAGCTCGCTGAGTGCAGGAGGGACTTGACATTACGAATCATGCATTTGCGGTGAATTCCGCAAAAACCACTCATTACAGGGGCTGCAAGAGTGCCACACGAAGGGTCTCAGCTTGGTCTGGGGGGCTTATCATACTAGTGGGAAAAGACCACCCACACTCTCTTTGCCACTGATTCTGAAATTGGCTGAGAGAATGGGTCCATCCCAGTAATGTTTGAAAGATGTTTTGTCAGACAAACTCGACTTAATTGCTGTGTGACTAGTTTAAGTCTCTGGATAGGCTGTCTGGTTAAGAGTTCAGGGACGAGATGACCCTATAGATGAGACTGTGTAGACACACATTGCTGTGACTTCCCTAAGCATGGGAATCTACACTCCATTCGCTGAATGTTTTTTGAATGAATTTACTCTGAAAGGAAGGTGGCACGCATATTGATGTTTCCCTGGGGAAATTCTGGGTTGGCAGAGAAGACGAGTTAGCTACCAGAGTGGCCACATGATGTCGCTGTTGCTTAAACATTTAGATGAACGAAAGCTCCTCTTTTGCTGAGAACCAGTTTATGAAGTTTCAGGAACGTGGAAAACTGCTCCAATAAAAGGCACACTTTTATATACTTAAAAGACATTTCTAAGCATGACAATGCTTCGCCTATCCCCCAAAACCCTTGTTTTATTTTTATTTATTGGCATTATTTTTACTTTACTCAGCAATATCCAATCTATCTTGGTCATACCTAGTGATTTGCTGAGAATTCAGAGCACCCTTATGTCTAATACCTTATATGTCCTCAAAGAGTTTTAAAGTGCAAATGTTTCATTGAAACATTATAAAAACCAGAAGAAAATGCTAGAAATGGAGGAGTATGATTACCTCTGCTCTCTGTACCTAAAGTCATTTCTAAAAATGGCCACCTATAAACACAGATGACATCTGTCCACATTTCCCAAATCAACATGGTTTATTTAACATTTTTCCATTGTCTCGATATTTTTAAACTTCGTCTCTCATTTTTCTTCCATTTTGCTTTAGAGAATTTTTATCTCTGTTCCAGGTACTGCAGAAGACAGAAAATCAATGAGTATATCACCTTGGTACATAAGGCTCTTACAATCTTGTAAGTTTATAGGGCCAGCTCACAAAAATAATAAACTGAAGGTTCATGCATGTCTTATATCAGACCCTGTGCCAAGCTCCTTACCTGGATCTCATTTAAAATCTCATGAGACTCCTTGTGAGCCCCATTTGAAGGTGGGACACTGAGGTTTAAAGAAGTTCAACAGGTTGCCTACTGCTAACCGGCTATGTATGCTGGTGCTGAGATTTGAATCCTGGTATATTTGACCACAAAGCGTGCTATGCTTTACAGACTTGCAGTAGTAGTAGGCAAAATTAGTTAGTATTAAACAAAATAGAGAGTCAAAGTGCTGTGGGATTTCCTATCTGGAAAAGTCCCACGGAAGATGTGGCATTTGAGATGGCCTTTGAAGGATAAATAAAATTTCCTCTGGTAGAGATGAGAAGGGACGGTCAACCAGTCAAGGTTTAGTTCTTGCTCGCGGTATATTTACAAGGTAACCTGGTGAGGGATCTTGGTTCCACACATTGAGACACGGACCCAGGCCGAAGGACCGCTATCTATAGATAGGTGTGCACTTTGGAACATGAACAGGAGAAAAGAGAATGCTTCACGAGGGTTTAATTACATTTGTCTGGATGTGACGCACATCACTCTGCTCACATTTGATTGGCCAGAACTAGTCACATGGTCCTGGTTAATTGGAAGAGGGCTGGGAAATGTAGGGCACAGTTGGAATATTGCTGAATATTCTGTTTCTTCTATTGTGCTGCCTCCCTGGAAGTAGGGAAGATATGCATTTCTATCCATATTTTATCAGTGGATAGACTTGGGCACAGAAATGAACGGACTCACTCAAGTTTACATGGTTACCTTGGCCATAGCTGCCCAGAGAGGGTGGAATAGGCTGTTATTGACATGATACATTGTTTTATTGACATGATAGATTGTTTTATTGACATGATAGATTGTTTTATGAGCCTCCTACCCTCTCCTCCCCCATGCCTTTCTTTCCTCCCATGATAGGGAGGACAGAGCTGGAAATTCTACCATTTCAAATGGTTTTCTTTGGCTTGGAATTTTTTTTGAAAATTAAAGTAGTCTTTAGAGAAATACATGATTAGTCCTGCACCACAGGGGTGCACGTCTCCTTTCGAATGACAGGATGGGGTGCAGTTTTCTAGGACAAATAAACAAATAAGCAAATACGATTTAAAAATGACACTTATTCTCATCTTAAGCCTGGTGTTTTCCAGCCTCTTCCAGTAGAAGATCAATGTATCGGAGGGCATATTTCTCTCATCTGCCAGGTGTACCTCTGTACAGGCCTGCTGGCAATGCCATGGAAAGCAATCTAAAGACTGACCCATTGTTGTCTGTGGCGAATGGAGCATTTGCTTGTTTCAAGTGACATACTAGGTAACTCACTTCCAAACAGCAAGGCGCTTACCCATGTGAAAAAAAAATGAAAGGAACAGCCAGATTTGGTTACTGTCGGAGCCACATGATTCACAGATATCCTTGATAATGACAGTTGCACAGCTGGATAATTAATCAAAGTATGAAGAGAATATAGAGCACTCCCATGCACACAGCCCCATCCAGTCTCTACGGGATCCGGCCATCATCTGTTTATTCTCCTTTGGAATGGCTTGAGATTATTCAATTATTCAATAGCTTCCCTTCTTGCTGTGATGGGATGTATGGTTTTTAATTGGCACCAGGGTCTTTCAGTTCCTATGAACTGTGCTAGTCACTCTTGTGATTCTAGTCCCCGGAAGCCTGAATGTTTATCTTTGTCTAGAGTTGGGCCCAAACACTGCACCTTGAAGTACCAATCAGCTTTTTAAAAAAAGCAGTTCTGCCAAGCAATTGGTAGCAAAATCATGACAACGATCTGGTTTCAGTCTTGTGTTTTTTTCTACCTACCTGTGTTGTTGTTGACACAGAATATGGGATTAAAAAGTATCTATATTTGACATGAATTTCCTCTGCCTTTATGGTTAATTTTGTAAATGTCTTTTCCTTAGGAGAAAGGTTTTAAACCAACTGGTGTATAAATATTTGCCCATGATGGTGTTTCTTGGAAGTGCTTTCTGGAAAAGTAATTCAATTATTTCTAATCCATAAATACAATTTTTTTCAAACTTCGGAGACAGATTATTATAATTGTTCTGAGACATTTATTAAAAATAGATTACAACCTGTTTTAGGGCCTTTGAACATTAAAGTTGCAGTGACATCTCATTAAGTGGGCTGCTTTTACTGTTCTTAGCACTCTAAATTTTTGCCCTCTTTAGTGGAATTTTTCTCCTTGAGATGCAAATTCATCCAATCTTCTGTATTAATTAACTCGAATTGTTCTTTCCCAGCTTGGTCCCTGCATAGATCTGTCAGACAACATTTGTAACACTTTCCTGCTAATACTTAGCGTTCTTTCCTCCTCTGCCTGATCATTTCGAGAGTAATAACTTATCACAAGACCGACGACTTGCTCTACTTTTCAAGGCCCTATTTTGCCTGACCTCTGCAGATGATCCTGCCTTTATTCTCGCTACCTTCTCGACAAACACCTTTCCAGTTTATCTTTTTTTATCATCTTCTAAGTGCCTTGTCATCAAAGTGAGGTTCCCAGAAGAGCAGCCGGCAGCAGGCGACACCTGGGAACTCATTAACATACAGACTCTCAGGAGAATCTGCATGTTAACGAGTTCCCAGGTGATTCCTGAGCACATTCATTTGAGAAGCCAGTTCCAGTACCTTCTGGCCCCATTCCTGCCTCCATGCCCTTGCTTTTACTGTTCTCCCCGCCTGAGATTCTATCCCTTCTTCCTTCCACTCAGGCAAATTTTATTCACCTTTTTGGTGCTGGTCAGTTGAACTTTCTTCTTTAAACCTTGTCATGTTATATTTGAAAATTGGGTCTTACTTTGGAATTCGTTTCTGAGGACAGATCATTAGGGAAAATCCTAATGAGTCAAAGTATCCTTGAAAACATTTTTAGGTGCCGTCACATTTAGTACAGATGCCTTCGTGCATCTTCTGCCATCAACAAATCTACGTATGGTAAAATTTTCCTCCCTAGTCAAAACATTGTGTTTTTTCTTTGGTTGAATGCCAGGTGGACTGAATCACATTGTAGGGAGTATGGTCCCCGTGACTCCCCCACCCGCCCTTCAAGTGCATATAGTTGAATTTGCATAAGTTAAATACACTAAGAAGTAACTCCCCTGATGTCAGGTCTGGTATGTCTGCCCACTTGTGCTTTTATTGCCCTGTTGAGTTGACTCTGGTCAGAGCAAGCAGAAATTCTTGAGGCTATTTAGAAAAATGTATTTTGGGTTCTTTTGAGATAATTGTGAATTCTTTTGTTTGTGTTAAAGGAAGGATCCCAATGTGTGAAAAAAATAACAGGAAAAAAAACATTTTCTAATTTACCATGGTGCTTATTTGGAATGGGGAACGATCTGTATTTAATAGGAAAACAAAACAAGGAGAAAGGGGAGGAGAAGGAGAAAATGTGGGAGGAGCAGGGAAAGAAAAAGCCTTCCACATAAAGTTGAAACAGCAGGAAAAGACATTTTAGGTAGGTTACTATTGTCTGTTATGACTGAATTGTGTCCCCTCAAAAGTCATATGTTGAAGCCTTAACCCCCAATGTAACTGTATTCAGAGACAGAGCCTTTAAGGATGTCATTTAGGTTAAATGAAGTCATAAGAACGGGGCCCTAATCTGTTAGACACTGCAGATTGAAACTTCCCTCTCCCTCTTCCTCCCCCTGCCACCTCTGCTTGTGCACAGAGAAAAGGCCATACAAGGATACAGTGAGGTGTCCACAGCCGGCTACAATCCAGGAAGAGAGGTCTTATCAGAAACCAACTCTTTCAGCAACTTGATCTGGACTTCCAGCCTCCAAAACTGTGAGAAAATACATTTGTGCTGTTGAAGCCACCTGTTCTGTAATATTTTGTTATGGCAGCCTGAGCCGTCTAAGACATTGCCAAGTTCACAGTCCTGAAGACAGAATGGATTGCTGTTTCAACCTGAGGTCTCGTATTCTGGCTGTTATAAAGGTATAATGGCAGTATTATAATTCATTGTTCAGGTATCAATCTGTCGATCTCAGCAATTGCATCCTGCTTGATAACATTCAAGAGTGCAATTGCGTGTTAATTCTTATATCTGTTTAGATTCAAAATCACCGCACTCTCCAAATGTTTCCCAATGCATTTAGCGTTTTCTTTTTTTTAAGTTTATTTATTTATTTTTGAGAGAGACAGAGACAGCAAAAGTGGGGGAGGGGCAGAGAGCGAGGAAGAGAGAGAATCCCAAGCAGGCTCCACGCTGCCAGCAGAAAGCCTGGTGTGGGGATTGAACTCACGAAACTGTCAGATCATGACCTGAGCTGAAACCAAGAGTTTGATGCTGAACCCAGTGAGTCACCCAGGTGCCCCACATTTAGCATTTTTAAATGGATTCACCTACCTAAGTCCTGGAAGAAGTTGATACTGAAGCAAAATCTGTAGTTTGCTATGGTAACAATGTAATTATAGTAGAAGTATGTTGGGAATCTTCCAGAGTTGTAGGTTTACTTCGTTAGCTAATTAAACATTTTTCCAGTCAATTACAGCAGTGAGGGTGGGAAGTCTCCTCCTATCACGGAGCTTTCTCAATGAGTGTTAAGTTCAAAGCTTCCAAGACGGTAGGAGGTACAATTCAAAGCACTAAAACTGAAATAGAAGAGAAGCGGAAACGTGAACACTAATGTGCTCCTCCTTCTATAAGGAATCACATCACACGTTCAGAATTACTGATAAGTGGACGTCCGAGGAACTTGTGCATTTGGTGCACGTACCTCTCACTGTTTGGTATTTCACAATATTCTGCATCTAATATCTATAGCTCTCAAAGGGCTGCAAAAATATTTTATTAATGTTATTTTATTGTGGGTTTGGGATGCTGTGGGGGATTTATAGAGCTGGGGGTCTTGGATTCATTCTCTCTGAATTATGTTTAGTTTCTTTCTTGGTTTGAAATGTGTCCAAGTAGCCATATTGCAAGGGAAAATCACTTAAAGCATATAATGAATACATTTGTTAAGCATAACATTTCACTACACCTAGGTTCTTGCACTGAAAACTTTAAGACTCTAGAATTTAGTTTTTTCAAAAGTATAAGTCTTATTGAGGCCACATGATGGAGTGAGTGAGCTTCCTGAAAATCAGGAGGTTTGGGTTTTAATTTCATTTCTAACTATCTGTGTGTGATGATTAATTTTATGTATCCACTTGGATGGGCTATGGTGCCCAGATATGTGGTCAAAGATTTTTCTGAATGCTTCAGAAAGGTTGTTCTTGGCCGAGATTAACATTTAAATCCTTGGATTTTGAGTAAGACTGCCCACCGTAATGCAGGTGGGCCTCATCCAATCAGTTGAAGGCCTAAAGAGCACAAAAGACTAACCTCCCCAAAGCAAGAGAGAATTGTGCCAGCAGATGGCCTTCAGGCCTGAACTACAGCATCAGCTCTCTTCTGGGGCTCCAGTCTGCTAGCCCACCCTGCAGACGTTGAACTTGCCAGCCTCCATAGTCATGTGAGCCAATTCCTTAAAAGCCATCTCTTTCTCTATACACATCCTGTTTGTTCTGTGTCTCCGGAGAATCCTGACTAATACACTATGTGATCCTGGTTTCACCCTCTCTTCTCTGAGACTCAAGTGTGCAATCTGTAAAGAGAGGAAGTAGCACTGCATAACCTCTAAGGTCTTCTAAAGAGAAAAATGACATGATTAAAAAACCTGCTAATTTTGAAATGTAAAATTTTTATAAAGAGTAATGGAAGTGCATTCCAGAGAGACATTAGATGAAGATATGAAAACACCTCCTCATTTTTTGGCATTTTGTTTAAGATTTAGAGGTGGTGTGGTGAGTCTCTGAGGTGGTGAAGGGCACAGACCTCAGCACGGCTCCCCAACACAAGATATTCTGCCCGGAGTTTGCTGCGAAGTCCATCTGCCCAGTCCCAGTCCTCTTCCCCACCCCCCACTGCCCTGCAGGCATTCTCCTTCTTCCTGGGGCACTGGTACCGTCTGGTGTAGACTCAGACCTCCCAATTCCTGAGCCACTCACAGTCCAGGCAGGTAGAACACCAGTTGACTCAGACCCCAGCTGGTGTCCAGGGATGAGAGGCTGGGCACGGCCAGACATTCCATCACCACTGTTTGCCTGTTGTGTGATTATTTCTTTGGTTCTTAATCCTTTTTCCTCATAGCAGATTCATTGCACAATATAGCACTAAACAGAAAATAATAGTCACCCTTTGTAGTACCTAGAGATAATCACTATTCACATTTTGATATATTTTATTCCTTCTCTAATCCAGGTAATAATACAATTTAACCTTCCTTCTCTTCCCTCTTGAGGATCATCTTGTTCCCATGTATTTAGAAGAGAAGGAAGATTTCTTCATTTCCAGTCCTGGATCAGTTAGGGTTATCACGTATGGGTGTGTAGGTTGTGCACTGCAGAATCTGCAAGGCAACTCATCTCTTTACCGACAATCCTTTAAGTCTCTAGCGACCCTGCCACAGGCTTTTGTGTTTAATGGATTTTCCTGGCTTGCAGTTAATGGAGGGGAGTTAGATTATATCCCTGCCCAGAACAGAGAATAAGTTACAACTGAAGATTAGACACCACTGTGTTTAAACATCCCTCAGGCATCTTGAACAAGGGACTATTTCTCACAGGCTACTTCTTCCTTAGTCCTCCACGTTTCATCATTTTCCTGGGACTTTCTTCCTGGCTACAGTCCACTTCTCAGCCAGGACTGTCAAAGCTTTAGCTCCTTAGGAAAAAGTTCTAAAATTCTGATTACTTTGTTACAAAGAACATTTTAATTCTTCCCTTAATTTTGAGAGAGAGAGAGAGAGAGAGAGAGAGGGAGAGAGAAAGAGAATCTCAAGCAGACTCTGCACTGTCAGCACAGAAGCCGATGTGGAATTTGAACTCACGGGCTCTGAGATCATGACCTGAGTCGAAACTAAGAGTCAGATGTTTAACCGCCCGAGTCACCCAGGGGCCCCTATTCTTCTCTTAATCCTATCTTTTTTCAACTATGTCCAGGGTACCTTTCTTTTCACAGCCAAAGAAAGGCCCAGAAGAGTGTTACCTTGAAAGATCAGGTCCCTCCTGAAGAACTCTCTACTCTCCCCTATTTGTGTATATAAGACACTCAGAATGAAAAAAAGGGGAAATGCTAATTTTCTTTATCAGTTTTCCTTTTCTCTGATGTCTGCATTGTCACCCATGGCAGAAAGATGGTAAACTTAGCCTGAATCACTGTTTTTGGGATATGTGCACCCCAAGCTTTGACCTGCCTACCAGGATTGCTTTGTGGTGACTGGGGAAGATCCATGGCCTTGTCTTTGTGCTCTTCTCGGGAGCTCTTTCAGCTTCTGCAAAGATGTCTGTTGCCTTTGGCGGCATGCTGTTACAGTCAGCTGAGGGTTACGAGTCAGTGTGACTCAGGGGGACTGCTTTTGGCTTGGTCAGGGTCGACGTTCTTCTGCTGGCTCAGCCCCACCACAACTCTGCCAGGCCACAGATCCTCTGAGTCTTGGTCACAGGTCATCCAGCAGCTGGCCTACTCGTCCCACTCCTCAGCCTCCACTGGGGGTCACCTTGCAGCGCCTCACGGCAGGGATGCTGGCCATGATTTACATCCTCCCTCACGAGCAGGCTGGAACACCTGAAGCATGTCAGTACTTCTGTGGCCCCCTGGGTGGGCCCTGGGGAGCCCAGGTCACCGGATTTACAAATACAAATATTAGACACACACGTAAATTAGAATTTCAGATAAACCATGCGTAATTTTTTAGTATTGTTAAGTATGTAGTATTTGGGACATACTTCTACTAAGACTGATTTGTTAGTAGTTTATCTGAAAGTGAAATGTAACTGGGAATCCTGTATTTTATCTGGCAACCCTACCAGGGACCCAAGGGGACAGTGGGGCACTGCCTTCCTCTGCCTTTGGCTTCCTTTTTCATTTCCTTTGCATGGAATGAGGGTCTGTGGGCAGGCTCTCCAGTCTGATGAGTTCCTGCTCACTTTACCCCTCCCATTTGAGATATAGAGTTTTAAAGCTATGCTTATTTATAAATTAGGGTTCTTTGGGAAATGGAGCTTTATATCCATTTCTTTTTTGCTTGGCATAGCAATTTTCTCCAAAACTCAATTTTTAGTGGCTCATGAATTTCACATATGGCTTGATTTTTTACTGGGTTTATGATGTGTTAATTCAGAAGTGTTTGCTGAACAGCTCTTACATGCTAAAGTATTGTTTTGGTGCTGGGGATACAGTGGTAAGCAAATCAGAAATATCTTACCTATTCTTATAGAACTTACGTGTCAGTCAGGAAGACAGTAGATATGTGAGCCACAACACGTAAGAGTGAGTGTAAGGGGTGGTGGTGGGAGCAGTGCCCACCACCCTTGCCTCAATTGATTGGTCCAGGGAAAGACACATGATCCACGTTGGGCCAATAAGAATCCTTCCTTGGGGCAAAGAGAGAGGTCTAGGCAGTCTCCTTGAGAAAAGTGGTTGCAAGATGTAACATTCAAGAGTGGGTGGTGGCCATGTTTACCCCTCAATGAAGTAATGACTAGTGAGAGAGAATAAAGTCATAATGTAGATACAAGTAGTGATGAGGGACAACAATCTTGGAAGCATTTGGGTCCCTGGGTTCAGATGTTCCTGATCTCCATCTTCATCTCTGTCTTTTCAGTTTGGGTATTCAGCCCTTCCTGAAATCCTATGCGCCTGTAAGTTCTATTTTTGCTAAAGCTAGTTTGAATTGCATTTCTATCATGAGCAACCCAGAGTCATCCTGACTACTAGTAAAGGGAACCACAATAGAGAGAATCATTTGTAACAGCTACCCACACCCAGACCCATGGTAGGGTTCTTTACTGGGTCAGCTCTCTGTCTATCGCCACAGGACTAAAGATAGCTTCTCTTCATCTCCCGACATGTTTTGATCCCTCCACACATTATTTGTAATCCTAATGGATTTCCAGCTTCAGAGAAATAAGTGTTTCCTTCTTCCCTATATGAGGCTGACTTCCTGGTTTCTATATATTTTTTAGTCTTAGGTTGACCTTTGCTTAAAATGACTGCCGCCCCATGAATGTTCATTCCATTCAGGTAGAGTCACATGCCTGATCACAAAGATGTCGTCTGGCGCCATAGCATGAACAGGAAGACCACACAATTTCCCCAAATCTGTATTATTCATTGAGAAATTATGCCATACATGAGACCTCCCATGCTCGGTCACATCAGACTCCATATAATTTCTTTTCAGGTTTCTCCTGAAAAGACTTAAAAAAACAAACAAACCCATGGTGTGGATGGAGGCGTGTATGTACAAAAGAGGGACAGTTTCATTTGGTGACACCTTATTATACCTGGAAGTAGAGACACAGTTTTCTCATAAAAACATCTTTCTAAATGATTCTTAGGTTCCTAGGCTGGACATCGATGTCTGTAGTTAAAACTACACCTTATTATTTTTTTAAATGTTTATTTATTTTTGAGAGAGAATAGAGTGTACACAGAGTGCGAGCAGGGGAGGGGCAGAGAGAGAGGGAGACACAGAATCTGAGGCAGGCTCTAAGCTCTGAGCTATTAGCATAGAGCCTGACACGGGGCTTCAACTCATGAACTGCAAGATCATGATCTGAGCTGAAGTCAGTTGTTTAACTGACTGAACCACCCAGGCGCTCTGAAACTATATCTTAAATAGTGCTAACCCCTCTAAGCCCGCAAAGCTGCTGGACACCAGTACCCTACCCTGGACCTTGAGCCCCTTGAGGCTTGAATCTGGGTCCAGCACCCTGATCCCAATGTTATCCACTGTGAGTTAAACCTGAGTCCTAGAGCCATTCTAAGCACCAAGGGATTTCTGAGTCAAGAACAGCCGAGACGCGGCAGGGGGAGGGGTCCCAGGTCTGGCCCAATAACTAAGCTCTGCAGCCCAGGATGGATTATCCTCTTCCTGCCCTTTCATCTCCTCCAAATGGTTCCATCATTCCTTCACCCCTACACTGAGAACCACTCCACCTGCTGAGGCATTCCTAACTAAGACAAGACACAGACCCGCAGCCGTTATGACTCAATCATCTCCATTCTTATCCGGGGAGGGTGTGAGCAAAGGTCACCCTCCCGGATACTTGGTGGCTCAGCCAAGCCTGTGGGGCTTCCCCATGTGCACCTCCAACTGCCCCTCCCTCATCACTCCTGCTGCAGCTCCAAGTCTCCTTTGCTGCCAGCTTGATTCAGGATTTAGACTTTCATAGCAAGCCTGGGACACACAACTGCACTGATCTCTGCTTCCTACACTAACCACAGGCCTCTGCTTCTGTCCAGTATTCCATTCTTTGTGTCTGCCTAGTATCTTCCTAACATTATGGCCCCATCCTGAGTCCTACACCTCTTGGCATAGGTCTTGATTCTCTACCTAAGTCCTTTCTAGTTTCCTCCTTGGGCCTGCATCCTATACTTTGCAATTGCTGACCAAGAATCCATAGAATGCAGGTAACTCTCCATGGAATATTGCATATTTTAGTGTTTGAAAATTCAACATTCCAAATTTCAAAGCTCAGCATAAATCCTCTTCTCTGACTTGATCAATTTGTTGGATTAATTAAAAAAATACAGTTAAAATAAGGAATCAAAAAATTTAAAGCATACACAGTAGTAAATCCCCATTCTTGCTATATGGTCAAGACATCTTTTCTATGGCTCTGATTTTTGGAGTTTATGTGTTATGTGTATAAATCACACCTATGGTGCACTGTTTATACATTCCACAATTTCTTCCTTCTTAGTGGAAAGAGAACTTAAGACTTTAGAAGAAGTTTGAGTTCAGAATCCTTTTGGAGTTTTAGAATTTTCTCCAAGTCTAATTTTAGAAGTGTCTTTTCTTATGCTAATTTTTGGCAAGTTGTTAGTTGTCTTAAGTCTTTCCAAAGGCTTCAGCTTAGTTTTCATGGAAACACCAATTCTAATTATTTTCCCTTTACAGTCATGCAGTGTACATGTACATGATATAAGCAGGGTCTGGAACAAATGCATGAACTCTTGCCAGGTGTTTGGCTACCTGGGTGTAGCCTCTTGGCCTCTGGGCTTCAGAATGCCATGGGCATCAGTGAGAATGCCTTGCAGAGGAAAGTCAGCCGGAGGATGGCTAAAAGAGCTTCAGATATATCTGATCTGCATCTGGATTTCCCATTGCTGTTTGGTTCTCATGATTTCTAGATTTATGATAGTGATAACTCTGGGGACCCCACCACCAGACATCCTGCCTCTACAGGCTGGTTTATTTCCCTGCTTTCTTGTCTCTATTTCCAGCTTCCTCTTCGCTGGGTGGTGCTGCTGATCTGAGGGTAGAGCCCACTCTCTCTGGACTGGCCACCACCTGGGGCAGCCATAGGAGGGGGCCTGGTGCAGGGATGCTAACCTCTGTCTCCTGACATCTTCAGTAAAGCCCACTGTTCCTTGCATGAGATTTTTTGATTTTGTACAAAGAGAGAAAGGGGCAGTGCCAATATCTGAGTTTAATGTCATGTGAAGGGCATGGGTAGGGACAAAAGATGTAGGTGGTAGGTTGATCCATAAACAGAACTGACCTATGGAAACAGGGGCTTGGAATGGAGGTGACTAGTACTTCATAGGAATCCTGGGGTAGACATTGGGCTTTTTACAAGTGTGAAATGGGATTAAGGATATCTCATCTAGCTCTTAAGAGGTGTGGAACCCCCAATAATATCTTGTTTACTTATGGTAAACTGAATTTCTTTTCAAAACACACCCTTTCCCCCCTGATATTTTCACTTTAATCCAGGCCTAGAGACTTTAATCAGTCAATAATCTGAATTATGTTCCATCTTATGATTTACCCTTGAATTATATGTCTCTTCCCTTTGTTAATTGAAGAATAACAACCCATCCAGAGTTAAACCACAATCAGCGACAATTTCATCAGAATCAAATTGTGTTAATGGGTTTCTTTTTCTTTATTAGTTCTTAAGTGTCCACAAAATGACCCCCATAAGTAAATGCTTCCTTGAAGCACTCATGTTTGAACAAGAGATAAGGTGTAGGCATGTTTGTTGTTCATGGCCAGCCTGTGCTCAATTTTTTAAAAAAATTTTTAATGTTTATTTATTTTTGAAGGAAACAGAGACAGAGCAGGGGAGGGGCAGAGAGAGGGAAACACAGAATCCAAAGCAGGCTTCAGGTTCTGAGCTGTCAGCATGGAGCCCGACTTGGGGCTCAAACTCACCAACCGCAAGATCATAACCTGAGGCAAAGTTGGTCACCCAACTGACTGAGCCACCCAGGTGCCCCTCAATTCTTTACACAAATCCTTTGGCTGTGGCTGGAAGAGGGAGTCTCGTCACCATGTGTGGGCCAGATTGCCTGGTTTCTCCAACCTGATTGCATGACAGGTAGCCACCTGATTCATACCGGCTCAATCAGGTTCTTTCTCTCAAATTACTAACCATGAAGTTCTGAAATATTTTAGACAGTGGTGAGCACTGTGATGGGAGGTCTTAGAGGTTCAGGGACCTCTATGGGTTCAATTGGGAAACAGAATCAGCCAAATAAGCAAATCCAGTTTCCAAGGAATGATGCCAGGCTAAGGTGCAAGTGTGCCTCCTTAAACCTTAAGATACTTTTACCTAGATAACAAATGGCACATACATCTCATTTTCTATGTGTAATCTGCATAGTACATGGGTGATGCGTTTAGAAAAGTACCTAAGAACAATGACTTCCTCACTGTTAAGTTAATTTTTGCATTGATGGGTCAGGATTGAAATACCTACCATTTTCTTATCTGTTGGTTGTGCCGGGTCATTTTTGTCAGCTTTCTGATCCTCTGCACTAGCTTGACCCTACTTGGGCTTAGAATGCCGCTGATGTTAGTTGCTCACCCTGAACTTACCAGAGGATTCTATAGCCTCTCTTCAAAGTAGCCCCTCCTTCCCCTGACCTGCTGTGCAACTGCCACGCTCTGCAGATCTTCTCTTTCCCCTTCTATTTGAGTAGATCTCAACAGACATTTAAAAAGGACAGACAGTCCCTTCGAAGATGTGTATCCAATTTCTAATTTACTCCTTAAGAGCTATGCTTTCTGGTGAATGTGACAAGCTGAGTTCTCAGCCCTCAACAAATCATAACAGAATTTTAAACAGCCTCCCCTCCGCTGAAGGTTAATAAATGCTGCTTCCCACTTCTAAGTACCCCTGTATTTGTTAAACATTATGCTTGTAATATTTTGGATATTAAAAAGAGTTCTGTTCCAGAAGTATATTAGAAAAATCTGCATAGTGTAGTATTGGGGCTGGTTTAAAAATGAACACATTTTGTTTTCAAAGAGAAATGAGGCTAAAAGAAAATGATTTACCCCAGAACTCACTGAATCCATAGTTAACTATGTACTGCCTGTGACAGTTCTATTGTTTATTCCTTCATTTGTTTGCTCACTTTCATTCATTCATTAATTCATTCACTTGCTCAATATCCACCAAGTGCCATCTGGATATGAGAGATGGCTCTGGACCCAGTGGTCATAACAATAACAACAACAACGACAGCAACAGCAATATAATAGGAGACAACATTTGTTGAGTTCTCATACCGTGTCACATGCTGTAACTAATTATTTTAGATGCATTATAGCAATTTATCCTAACAACCCCATGTTACAGATGGGAGAGCACCATTACCTCACAGAAATTAAGTAAGGTGACTCACAGTCACACAGTTGGGACATGGAGGAGTCAGTGTCTGAGTCCAGGCGTGTTCCGTTGTGCCAACATGCTCATATGGATGAGGCCAGCTCATGGCCCGAAGCAAACCTTCAACACCGGCCCCACTGGGTCTCACCATCAGCCTCAGCAGCCAGTCACTTGTGAAAGTCTAGGATGAACATGTACATCCGGGTGCTAGTTTTCCTCTCACCTGCCAGCTCTGGATGATGGGGTCTTTCAGGCCCTTCGCCCCAGTCCTGATTCTGTACTCACAGGTATTTGCTGATTTCACTTTACCTGTGTGACAATTCCCTGCTGAGCTTCATTTGTTTTCCGAGCTCTTCCCACTCCACCTTCTTTTATTCCATGAAATGATACCAGCTCTTATACACATAGCATTTGATGATGGAGACAATCAGGATTCTGAAAAATCACAGGAATCTTCACCATGGAGATTATTTCCACTTTCTATGAAAATTCTCACTTTCCTCAGCTCATTGAGTCTGGAGATAAAAATGAAGTCGGTGTATCATGGCGATGGGGGAGTCACCCAACAAGGAACTCGTGGCCAATTTTCCATATTTGGAGCCAGACTTAGCCATTCTTTTCTCTCCTTCTCAAAGTTAATAAGACATTTCTGCCTTTTCATTTCTTCCTTAAAAATCATACTTAGAAAAAAGGTAATGAGTCATGGGCAGAGTGCTCATCAAAGAAAACTTAAGACCAAGCCTGGTTGGGGAAGGTGTGTCTATGTGGTGAGGGAGACTCTTTTAAGAGGGCTGCATCTATTTTTAGTAAATCATGAAAGAAATACCAAGTGACAATGGATGGGTTGTCTTCATTTGTTAAGGAAAGCAGAGAAAAGCCTGGATCTACATTTGGAATTGAAACAGTTAAACATTTAGGATGGCTTAGTCCGTTCAGGCTGCTATAAGAAAATCCATAAACTGTGTGGCTTGTAAACAACAGACATTTTTTCTCACTGTTCTGGTGACTGGGAAGCCCAAGATCAAAGTGCTGGCAGATTCAGTGTCTGATGAGGGCCTGTTTCCTTGTTCATAGATGGCTGTCTTTTCACTGTGTCTTCACATGGCAGAAGGGGTAAGGAAGCTCTCTGGGGTCTCTTTTATAAGGGCACTAATCCCATTCATGAGGCCTCCACCGTCATAGCCTAATTACCCCGCAAAAGCCCCACCTCCAAATACCATCGCATTGGGTGTTAGGATTTAACATAAGAATTTTGGGAGGACACAAACATTTAGTCTGAAGCATAGGATCACAAAATAATTTTTGACAAATTTTCAAAAGAAAGCCACAAAGGGGGAGCAGTTGCCTGGGTCCATTTGAGGGGCTCACATGTGTCATACAAAGAGCCTCACTGCTGCAGGAATATCACTGTAGTCTTAGGCATCACATCCTTGTTCAATCAGAAGGGCCCCAGTGATGATTGCAACCTTTATTAAGCAGAGCAAGAAGTCCCATCATCTTCCACTTGTGTCTCATTGACCCGAGTCCTGTGAAGCTGAGAAAGTGAGCATGTAGCTCTCCCAGGCTCTATGATGGAGGTTGAAAGAGATAAGGGGGTTGGAGAAATGGGGGTTCATTTTGTAAGCCATTAAGAAGGAGTACTCCTCCTTCATTCTCTACACTTGATCATGCTTAGCCAGCACTTAGCACACATCACTTCTCCTCGTGGAAGCCAGCTCTACTCCTGTTCTAGCTTACAAGGCTCTCTTCACCTTCTTCACTCCTAGAGCCCTAGTCTCCATATGTGTAGATCTTCTCTCAACCAGTTGAAAGATCTTGAAGGCAGGACCTGCTCATGTCTTTGCATAGCTAACAGTGTTCACTCTAGAGCTTTGTACATAGTAGAAATTAACCAAAAATTGTGTCAGAATGGTTGAGTGTGCTTTGCACACTTTAAAATATTAAGCAAAATTTAATAAACATTACACATATAAAAACAATCACCCCATCAAATCTTTAGCTATCGTTCAAAACCCGCCTGACATAGCACTTTGTCCGTGGAGCCATGCCTAATCCCTCTTGTAAGCCCTAAATCATCTCTCTTCTGAATTTTTATACTATACAGACAAAAGATGCTCATAATGCTCTATTCATTTCCATTCCTTTTTAGAGAATTTATTCTAGAATGGACAGCTATATGTGACTTTGCCAGTCTGGCCCCTGTTGCATTGATTATAGTTGGTACTTGACCCATGTTTAGGCCAATCATATTCTTTTCCTTGGAATATGTCACTGAAAACAGACACCGAGTCATTCGGTGGTGCTGAGTTAGTGGCACTAATAAAACCATGCAGAGTTGTGTTCAGAATTACTGTCATGAGAGCCCATACTTGCTGCCAATATTGATTGACAGAGGGCTTATTATGTGCCTGGCATGGTATGAGGCAATGGGGAGTGAAATCAACCAACATGCCTGTCCCCACAGGTCCTATAGTGGTAGAATTTCTTTTTAGACATGTTCAGACAGAATTACAGAAGAGCAGAAACTGGAAGGCAAAGAGGAAGACAGTCTGAAGCAAAAGGAACCAAGCAAATCAGCAAGAAACTCTGCAGCCCCTGGAGGGAGACTTGGAGATTCTGACTCATAGAGTTTCCATGGGGCCCAGCCATGCATCCGGCACAACCTCCATTACTTTTGTTGCTGCTGTTACTAGTTGACCTATATTAAGTACTTACTATGTTCCTAGTACCCAGCTAATGTCTTGACATGTAGTTAATAGTCTCAGTAGCCTTATGATCCAGGTACCACACTACCTCCACTTTATATGTGAAGGAATTGAGGCTCTGAAATGAGAGATGAGTTACTTAAGGACACCAGCTAGTCAGTGACATGAGAGGGACCTGAAGTAGGCTGAGCTCTTTGCAAATGTGTCCCATCATATTAGTCTGCATCTTGAAATATCCTTGTAATAAACCAGCCTTGCTGGGTGCCTGTTCCTTCCTGTCAACAGATACCTTAGGTAGCTGCTTAATGAAGCTCAGACTGGAGGTGGCAAGAAAAAGTAGTTTTTTAACTTTCTGTTATTATGTAAAACTACAGGCGTCTTAAATGGAATCAGGATGAATAAGCCCCCCCTTGAAAATGTTCAATAAAATAAAATGATTATTGTTTTAAGCCACTAAAAAAAAAAAAGAAAATGTTCAAAGGTAAACATCCATGTGTTTTGCCTTTCATATTCATTTTTTAACTTATTTTTTAAAAATTTATTTAAATTTTAGTTGGTTAACATATAGTGCAATATTGGTTTCAGGAGTAGAATTCAGTGATTCATCACTTATATACAATACCCAGTGCTCATCACAACAAGCACCCTCCTTAATACTTATCACCCATCCAGCCCATCACCCACCTCCCTCCCTCCATCAACCCTCAGATTGTTCTCTATTGTTAAGAGTCTCTTGTGGTTTGTTTCCCTCTCTCCTCCCCGCCCCCCCCCCCCCGTTCCCATTTGTTCATCGGTTTTTTTCTTAAATTCCACATAGTAATGAAATCCTATGGTACTTGTCTTTCTCTGATGGACTTATTCTATGTAGCATAATATATTCTAGCTCCATCCACATTATTGCAAATGGCAAGATTTCATCCTTTTTGATGGCTGAGTAATATTCCCTTGTATATTATATATACTGCATCTTCTTTACCCATTTTCAATCAATGGACATTTGGGCTCTCTCCATAGTTTGGCTATTGTTGATAATTGCATATTCATTTCTTGAGTCGTATGACTAAAATGAGGGGTTTCTGGTTTGTGAGCATCTTAGCTCTGGCCGAAGGAGGAGGAGTGGGATGGAGCTGGTACAGAGTTAATACAAAGAGTGCACAAATACATATGCATACCAAACACTGCCTGTAAATTCAATAAATAATACATTCTGTGCATGCATGGACCATGTTTTCTAAATTTATGTAGGGGTAGTTTTTACCAATAAAATAAAGATTCATGTAAAGTAGTTACTGAATTCATACTAGCTTTTTGTCATATATTTTCTGTACCAACAGACACTATGGGATTATATGAAAGTCCATCATATTTATGAAATTAAGACTCGATCCTCATAATCAAGAGTTGAAAATTACTATTGTAAATTATACCAAAAGCATACTGAGTGTTTATAATGGGAAAGGTAGATATATGGCTGGCTGTCACTTACTCATCCTATGCACATGGGACGTGGCTCTTACAGATAAGGACACTCCTTGTGGAAGATCCTGTCACAGCCTCACACCCTCATCAGTAGTGACCAGGAAGCCACTACTAACTTTTTGCAGTTAGCTGTGAGATGTTGCCATTTTTTGTTTAGAGAATGAAGAACTCATATTCAATGACCATCCCATTTTATTTCCTAGGGTCCAGAAAGAGCATTAAAGATGAAGAAGTTAGTTTTATCTGATGTGTCCTGGCATTTGGCTATGTTTCAGTGTTTTTGAGTTACCAAATCTGGTGTCTTATTCATTTCAGCTTGTCAAGTGGATAAACACAGGCACACACACACACACACACACACACACACACACACACCTCAGCTCTGTATAAGGCATTAATAAACTAACATTGTTGAGCTCCTGTAGAGAGCAGGTAGTTGAGGAATAAATGTTATGGCATAATTGAAATAAGTCTTTTAACTCCCAAAGCAACAGAAATATCCCCCCACCTTCAATTTTTGGATGATTATTCTCATCCCACTTAAAAATAGCACAGAGTCTGCGGCAAGATGGTGTGCAAGTTCTCTGGAGCTTTAATCACTAATGACCTCATCTTCAAGTGGTCAGTGATAATAAACAAGAAGAAGGGATTTCCAAGGGGGCAGAGCATTAATAAGGTAAGATTTTAAAATTAATTTTTCAAGTTAATTAAAATGTCCAAAAGCACAATAAAACTGCAGAAAATCTGGCAAGGGAATGGCAGCAAGGCCTGATTAATGCAAGTCAACTGTCTTCTGAGGGTAATAGTAATAATGATAAGATTATGGATATGGAAGAACCCTGCTAAAGAGAAATGTGATGTATGTGGAATACAAACTGCGTCCCAGTTACTATTTTATGGTGCACAATGGATCTTATTAAGGAGGAATAGCTGCAAGAATTACCACCGAATTGCTCAATAAAAGTATTGTGTAATTAACAGTGTTGTAGCAGCAGCTGGAACAATGCCTCCCATTGATACTCCATATTCTCCATCTATTTCCAGTTTGCTAAGAGGGTGTGAGTTCTAACTAAGTCTGTTTATTTATCCAGTCACTCAGTAAACATTTATTGAGCGGGGCACTCCGCTAGGAGATGTGAGGGTGATGATGAAGGCACTGCTTTTGCCTTCAGGGGGCTTATGTTCAAAGAGGAGAGTTAGGATATGAGTACAATGAACTCTGACACAATGTGGATTGTCTTGAAACCTTCCATGAGAGGTCAAATGAGAGAGAAATTCTTTTCAGTAAAGGGATTTAATAAAGGCACCAGAGAATATATGGCATTTGAGAAGGTCTTTGGTTTTGATGGTGGTGAAGATAATACCTTTTTACTTGTAAGTTCTTAAATCTTTAAAAAGGCTACGAGGTATGTAATGCCATCAAGGCAAGCAGGAAACAACGGAGGCATACTTCGGGTGAAGAGTGGGGTCAAAGTAAATAAAGGGGGGTACTCATCAATGATATGCTGAGAGACAGAGGGCACATGAAATGGAACACTCCATGTCATGCAAATTTATCTTGGGCAAAGGGGACTTTGGGCATTTTGGAGCCAGGCAGTTGTGACCAAGTCGGACCTGGTTGACCTAACACTGCTTATGAAGTTACCCTGGCTGCATGGTGGACTTGGGGGATAAGAAGTGGATTGTAAAAATGATTTGGGGGGCTGCAACAATAGAACATGGTGGCGATGCCGGAGGGCTAAATGTGTGGGATGTGTTTTATGAAAACAGAAAGGAGAGAACAGTTGTCAGTCACACGTGAAGGCATAACTAAAACTTGAATGAAGGAGAGAGGGAGGTCAAAGAAGACCACAGACTTCTGAGTTTGGGTTGTTAGGAGGATGGCTGCACAAATGCCAACAAAATGGTAGATGGAAGAGCACTGGGAAAATAATGATGATGTGTTGGTACAAAGACAATGAGCCTCAAGAGGTACTTCTCCATCACGAGCTTTGAGGCTGAACTTGACTTAATGCTTCTTAACTCCTGTGATAATATTGGGTTTAGGTGCTATCAGAACAGGCTTGTGAGATAAGACACATGGGCATGGAATAAGATGTTCTTTAGCCATGTGCAGAAGACAATTTAGACATCATCCACTTGGGAGTCAGTGTGTTTCAGGCATTTAGAATGACAGCTCAGCTCTCTGTCTCTGAGGTGGAGACAATTGGGTTAAGCTCAGTCCTGAGGTCCTGGAGGGATTATGGGCCCAGGATTATGGGATACAACGGATCTGTAGTTTGAATTTTATTAGATTATCTTCAGGCCTCCTTTTAATTTTCTTTTAGCACCAAAAAATGCATTCCAGCCTCCCTTTTTCATTGGGTTTCTATTATTTCTGGCTGTATTTTCCTCATTTAGTGCCTTCGCTGCTGGCATCAGAGCCCATAGGCACAGAAAGTGTTGACACATGGATGCCAGCCGACTTGCCCAGAGTACAATGAAGCAGAACCATTACAATAGAGTAGAAGAATTGATATGAAATTACAGCTGGGGTAGATTATAGTCTGAAAGCTCAAATTTCATACTGGGCTCATAAACTTTGTTCATTTTCAACTCCCCTGCCTCCTTGGCCCCTTGTAACAATTTTACCCACAAAGCATAAAGTTTCTGACTTTATTATCTCAGATCCCTCCCTACCTCTGTAGCTTGGAGTCACAGTCCCAGTGACCCTGGCTTCTTTAACAAGGATTCACACAACCTTCTCCCTGGCTCTCTGGACTCTCTTCTCTTGCAAGTTATCCTGTGTACTGTTCTGTATATTATTTTCATTCTGAAGATTCTCCAAAGTCTACATGGCTCCCAGTTGCTTCTAGAATCAGATTGAAAATGCTAATCCTGGACTTTAGGGCTCCCCACTGGTCCTCATCCTTCTTAGTTATCCTTATCACCTGCTGCAGCCCCATTCACTTCTGCTTTTGTTGGTAAATAGCCTTACCGCACTCCACACACAACTTACTTATGGCCACATTAGAGAAGTAGCAGGGCACTATTGCTTCTTCCTGAAATGTCATTTCTCTTCCTCTCTCCCATACATGCCTCAGATTTTCTTTTTTTTTTAAGTTTATTTATTTATTTTGAGAGAGAGAGAGCAAGCAGGGGAGGGGCAGAGAGAGAGAGAGAGAGAGAGAGAATCCCAAGCAGGCTCTGTGTGGTCAGCATGGAGCCTGACTTGGGACTCGATTCCACCAACTGTGATCATGACATGAGTCAAACCAAGAGTTGGACGCTTAACTGACTGAGCCACCCAGGTGACCCCACCCCTACTTTCCCAGATTTCTTTTCTTTCTGAGGTCTTTCTTGTTAGGATCAAGCAAGCTACTTCTAAGCATGACTGGCATATACTATCATCACCTTAAATGCAGGTGCAATGAATGAAGGTTACCACATAACTTTATTCTCAGCAGGCGGTAAACAAATTTTATCCCTTTTATTATATTTGATTGGGGAGGGGGGTACACTGTACCCTGTATCCTCTACCTCTGATGGCTTTTTCCTTGAGCGTTTTTAACTCTACTCCTTTGCTGTATGAGATAATTCCTATGCAGTTAAGCTTAGCCTCCTGCTAAACATAGATCCTAGAAACATTGCTTATAGAAGACCACAGTACTTTCAAAAGGGTGCTTAGATTAAAAAAAGGGGGTTCGATTTTCACAGGAGTGTAGGAAATCCTGGATTAAGCAGAGTTAAATGGGTTTCTTTCTGCAGGACTACTTAGATATTTTAACAATGTATATTTATAGATCTCCAAGAAGGGATGTTTTATGATCCATCAGAGTAAGGAATAGCTCTCCTCTCTGGGTCAGTCTTCCTTTGATTCTTTTTTATTGCAATGAAATGTAAATTTCAAGACATCAAGAGATAGAGACTGATCAAAAGAAGTTTGATTGTCTTTTTATTTCCCACACCGTGCAGTGCTAAATACCACCTGGGTATTTCTTATTCTCTGCCTGCAGGTGAAAGCCTTCAGGTTTCTGGAGTGTTCAGGGCCCAGAACCAGCTCAGGTCACAGCGTCCTTGGGGGAGGATGACAGAGGAAGTGCCTCCTACCTAAAGCCAAGTCCCTGCCAGCACAAAAGGGCAGTTATTCCAAAAAGGGAACTGTGGTATCAATCCTTCTTACTGTTTTCCTTAGGACAGAAATGGCCGGCCAAAACAGCAAAACTCAACTTTCTTACTTCATTTAGGACATTTAGAGGCAAGTCCCTTCTCCCTTATTCTTAGCAGAACATTTCTGAAAAAGCAAACCCAACTTCTAAACAATGAGGGATTTTCACAGGGAAACCACAAACTTCTCATGTTTCTGTTCCCTTGCTGTTGATCTAGAAGCTCCATGTTCCAGCACCTCCCCCCTCCACCATCTTGCTCTCCACCACCCTAGCAGACAATTCCACTTATACCCCCTTCTCCTCTTACTTCTCTTCCCATTTGGAGGAGACAGATTGGAGCACTTGCACCTGCTCCTCGCTCTTTGTGTGCTCTGTGTTATGTTTCTGGAAGAGGCTGGTCCCTCCTGAATCCCACCTCTCTCGGGGCACCCTGTCCCATGGCTCCACCCCCACCGACTTCCCAGGACAGCCTTCTCCCCTTCTCTCTGCTGCTACTCTCTGAGTGCCTCCGCCCTTCCTTATGCCTTCCCTTCTCTCTGCCCACAGCTCTGCAAATAGTCACTGCTGGTTTTTAAAGCCTCTTGAACCATCTGAATTAGGTTTTATTTCTTGGTAGACCCTGGATCATATGCTATATTTCTGGGAAAGATACAGTGGTCCTTGCTGTCCTTCATGTGAAAAACATCAGAGAGCACTCACAGTTTACTCTCGCTGCCTACTTCCTATGAGAGACAGGGAAAGCAGCCAGATCTCAGGACCACAGGAGGTCCCCTAGGACCTCCAGAAGGTGGGCTCTGCATGCTGTGTTTGCCCAGACTTATGTGGCCAGAATCCTTTTTTGGTGGGGGGCATCTCGGGGGACTAGTATTTCACAGAACCCATTTTGCAAAGCCCTGGGCCAGAGTGTATTTCATGGAGGTGGGGAGGTGGAGGAGCACATTCAATGGTTTGCCTATGGAAGGAATTTAGGAAGCTGATGGAGACTAGGTGGGAGCCACCTGTTTATTTTAGAGAAGCCCCTCAGTACAAACTGCTCTGGACTTCTGTTTTCTTCAACAATGTCTAAGCAAACCTTTGCTTGACTTGAGGAAGGATATCCTATTTGTTTTGAAATATATCCCAGCAAAGGAAGATGACTAAGAATGGAGGGCAAAGGTCCTGGCTGGGTTCTTGCCTCCTTCCTGCAGGTGTAGATGCCCGAGGGGAAGGGTCAGTAAGGAACAGGAGGGCCACAACTCTGACCTGGTGCTTCCCTGCAGTCACAGGGAATGATCCTTACCCCTCAGAGACAAGGGGATATCCTTGTCCTCTCTGCTCTTGGGGGAATGGGTTCCAGATATAGGTAAGGAAATGTCAGAGCCCACCTTTATTCTGGTAAGTGTTGGGGATGGTAGACATGCTGGGTGGGAAATGACTTGGAAAGGTTTTATCACCATTGAATTTGCTTGTCTTTCAGAAATAGACAAGGTGGGAACTCAGTTTACTCTTTCAGTAACACTGAGGTCAGCATGTAATGGTCAGAGGCCACGTGGTCTCTTTAAGATGTCCGGGGAAAAAAGGCATCATACAAATGGTGGGCCTGTGGGGGTTCAGGGTGAACAAGGGGGGTACCATGGAGTTCTGAGAAGCCAGCAGAATCCCCATGATCTGTGGCCATCTCCCCTTCCCCCCCAACCTTTTGTACAGTTGGCTACATGGTAACTCTCCTGGGACCCCTGTGAAGCCCCATTTTTGTGACTCAGAGTCTGCTTAGATGACAGACATACTGAACCAGTGGCCCCTTGTGATGCTCCCTCAGCACTCTTGGTGTCACGTCATTCTGTCCTTGTCCCCTCCACAGTCATATAGTGTAGGCACTTGCTTTGTCATGACTCCTCTTGCACATAGGGAACTTCTCTTTGGGCAAACATGAATGGGTAACTGGGAAGTGAATTACAGTGTTATATGGGGCTCTTCCAGAAAATTCCCCCAGGCTGACCAGGCAGGCGGCCCTTGATATCCTCTGGGACCTGTCCTCCAAACAGGGGCTGCTGTGTTCCATGTGCATGGTGCCCCCGGTGGGGGGCAGCATGGAAGCCTAAACCCAGGTGCTCTCCACCGGGACTGTCACAATGAAGCCTGGTTCATCTCCACCCTGTGGGAAGGGGATGACAGGATGGGAGGCTTCAGTCAGGCTACCATCTCTTTGTTCCTCAGCTCTGGAAGGGATTTGGTAATCCAAAAAGCAGAAAATGACCCAGTGCGTCTCCAGTTCTGTTCTTCACCCAGTCCTTTGCCTTCTTGCCAAAGACCCAGGAGGGGAGGAACTCAGTGGGCAGGGCCTCTCCCTTCTAGATATATGCATAATTATTTTTCAGAACCCTACTCAGGCTCAGCTTCTGCTTTGAAGCTGTCCCTGACCTCTCTCTCTAGAGTGACCAACTTGTCCTGGTTGGCCAGGATTTTCCTTTTTTTAGGACCGAAAGTCCTGTCTCCCAGAAAACCACCCCCAGTTCCGGGCAAGCTGGGATGGTTGGGAGTCCTCCCCTACTACCCTCTCCTGTCTGAGGCTGCATATCTGTTATAGGGCACATCACATTACGTACTCACTGAGTCCTCTCTGGGAGTCTGTGGGCTCTATGGAGAGAGAGTAACTGTCTGAGGCAGCTTTATCTCCCCTCATGCCTGGTCCTGGTAGGTGCCCCATAAATATTTGTTGAGCATGAATCACTGCTCAAGGCATAGACTCTGGATGAACAGCTCGCTCCCAACTGTAGGCTCAGGAATGACTAGGCAGAAATTCTACCTAAGAATCAACACTGTGGATCTCTTAATACCCCACATCTCTGATGAGTTTGCTTTATTCCTGGGAGGCTCAAACTTTGCAATGATTATAAGGGCTTTATAGTCCAGAATCCCTATCTGTAGCAGATAAACTTTTCGTATTTAAGAACTATTGACTTTTTTTTACATGTTTATTGTAAATAACTGGAAAACACCGAGAAGAACATACAGTGACCCACAAGTTCATCCTTGGAGAAAATCACTGTTATGTAGTGTATCTCCTTTACAAAACAAAATGAAATCATAATTTTGTAGCCTGTTTCCTTATCTTCTAATTCACAGTGAACAACTTCCTATGTATTGTAGACCATTCAGGCTGCTATAACAAAATACAATAGACTGGGTGGCTTAAACAACAAACATTTGTTTCTCATGGCACTGGAAGCTGGGAAGTTCAGGGTCAAAGTGCCAGCAGATTCGAGTCTGGTGAGGGTCTGCTTGCTGTTCTTCCACACTGTGTTCTCACATGACAGAATGGGCAAGAGCATTCTGGGGTCTCTTTCAATAGGGGCACAGATCCCATCCTGCAGGCTCCTCCCTCAGACCTAACCACTTTCCAAAACCCCCATCTCCTAATGCCGTCATGTTGGGGATTGGGCTTCCACATGATGAATTTTGGGGGAACATGAACATTCAGTGGATAGCACCTTGTCAGTAACATTCTTCTACCATGTAATTAAAAATAGATTTTAAGAATTTTTGTGAAAGACGAAAGAGGAATCATCAGTTTTTATTTGTACATTTTTAGGATGCTGAGTAATTTCATCATAAAACATGTAAAATTAACATGTGCTGATTAAAAAAAAATCAAGCGTATTCCAAAAGAGAGAGAAGAAATCCCACTTCCCAGGGATCATCATTGCTAACAGTTTGAGGTCTGTCTTTTCAGACATTTTCCTGTGTACAGGCACACATGCTCATGTATACGCAAACACGTTACCAAATGCTTCACATGCCCAACAGAAATATATTCAGAATGCTTTCTAAGACATTTGAAGTTTTCATTTCTGAAGGGTTTGTTCATGCAATTTGCTTTCTTGTTTTCTGGTTGGATTTCAATTTTTCATATGGATTTATATGATCATTTTAGCATATTTAGGGATATTAAATATTTTATTAAAAAATTTAAATTTATTTTTACTTATTAAATATGTTCTGTTAAAATTAAAATATCTCCTCCAGAATTTAATTACTTTTAGCCATTTTTTTTCTCTTCAGGACTTTACATTTTAATGGAGTCCAATATATCAATATTATCCTTTTAGTTTCTGCCTTTGGCTTAAGGTAAGAAATGCCTTGGCCACCTCTAAACCATAAAATAAGTCAATGTCTAAGTATAAATTCCCTTTTTATATTTTAATTTTTAATCCATCTGGAATTCATCTGGCATAAGGAATTGCACAGTAAGGATCCAAATTTACTTTTTTCCTCCCAGAAGGCTAGCTAATTGTTCCAACATTTTTTCCCCTTTAATAAGAAATGCCAGCTGTAGCATTTATATGTGGTGTTCCCATTATTGTTATTCTCCAAATGATTTTACAATTGCAGCTTCGACTTTTTCCCTTAACCAGTGAAATTTAGAATGGCCTAATCTCTGAGGAGTGGGCTTCATTCGTTGTTTCTTTCTATGATATTCATTAATTTATATCTGGTATTACTTTGTTGTACTCAGTGAGTATGGTTTGAACTAGCTGGAATTTATTAAAGGTTTCTATGTAATATAATATTGTTTTATTTTGGTAAATTTTCTATTTCATCACTGTTGACAAGAAAATACAATCTCTATATAGTATACACTTCTCCCTCTCTCTCACATCTGTAATTTCTATCACTGTTAAGTGTATGGTTATGCTTTTTCAAAAGAGGAATTTGACTTTTGGAACTTGGTTTGTTGGTGAAGGAGACCCTCTTCAACTTTAGATTAAGTAATTGTTACATTTGCTGGAGAGTTCCTCTTTTTCCAGTTTTATTGAGATATAATTGACATAGATACACTGTTTAAGGTGTACATCGTAATGACTTGACATATGTTTATATCGTAAAATGATCACCACAATATGTTTAGTTAACATCCATCACCTCATATAGTTATAAAAGTCTTTTTTTCTTGTAATAAGAACTGTTAGAATCTATTCTCTTAGCCACTTAAAGGTGTACCATACAGCAGTGTTAACTATAGTCATCACCGTTATTATTATTTTTTATTAATTGTTTTTTAAAGTTTATTTATTTTGTGTGTGTGTGAGAGAGAGAGAGAGAGAGAGAGAGCAAGAGAGAGCGCACAAGCAGGGGAAGGGCAGAGAGAGAGAAAGAAAGAGAGAGAATCCCAAGCAGGCTCTGCAATATCAGCACAGAGCCTGATGCGGGGCTCAAACTCATAGACCCTGAGATCATGACCTAAGCCAAAATCAGGAGTTGGATACTTACCCAACTGAGCCACCCAGGCACCTCTCACCATTATTTTATCAGAGAGTTTTTCACAGTTTTGGAAGCAAATTTTCAGATAATTATAACATGCTACTTCACCTTTTTAAAAAATAATTATTCTTTTCCTTTCAACCATGCTGACTTATTTTATTTTTGATCTGTCTCTTAGGCACAGAAAAGAGTTGAGTTTAGTATTTTGATTCAAAATGAAAGGTATTTTCCCCCCATCGATGGTTTTATCCTTTACGTATGGTTGTTGTATTGGTTGTACTTATTCTTACTTAATTTGCATTTGTGGTGGATGGTATTACTTGTTCTCAGTCATTCATCCACCCCCGTACTTAGTCATTATTCCTAGTGGGCAGAGTATACTCTCCTTCCTGCCTCTTTGACTTTGGGCTTTGCCATGGGCTTGCTCTGACCGGTGTGGTGTGGATGGAAGTAACAGCTGCCACTTTTGAGCAGAGATTTTAAGAAGCACCTCGAGTTTGGCTTGTCCCTTGAGCTCTGTCCTCTTGCATAAGAAGTCCCAGAGAGTGACATCTTTGGAGGTAGAATGAAAAGACTCAGGGATCCCAACATAATCAAGCTATGCCCAGCAGCACTGCTAACCTGGGAACTTGCAAGCAAGAAATACATGCTTATTGTGACAACCCATTGAAATTTGGGGGTTCTCATTACTGCATTTCCCTTCCCTTTCCCCATCCATTCCTTAGAACTCTTTTCTTCCTTCCTTCCCTTCTATCCATTCATCATCAAAAAACCATTAGCAGACTAGAACGAAGTAGACATTCCAAGCAGGGATAAGGGCCCATGTGCAAGGAGGGGACAGGGGCTGTGTGGGGCTAAGACATTAGCCATATAGAGGGGGGTTGAGAGATATATTCAGGAGAATGAGAGTCAGGTATCTTACCATTGGAAAAGGAGAACATATATATGGAAATGGAGACAGCTAGAATTAGGATTACCAGATTTAGCAAATAAAAATACAGGGTACCATTTGGAACATATTTACTCTAAAATTTATTTGCTTATCTGATTCAAATTGAACTAGCCATCCTGTATTTTTTCTGACAATCCTATAACCAGAATAAACCCTGTAGTGTTGGATTGTTGTATAGAGGAAGCAGTGTGAGCTAATGGATTTTAATATATAGATAAATATAGAAATAAATACAGATATGAATATGGTGTGTGTGTGTGTGTGTATGTGTGTGTGTGTGATGTATTCATATATATATTTTCTAGCTCTGTCCACTCAAAAGGCTTGGGGACAATGACATTCTAGTAAGCCATGAGCACACTTAGTGTCTACATCTTGGTTTCCAAATATGCCCAGGAGTTCCGTTTTTGTTGTTGTTGTTTGTTTGTTTGTTTGTTTTTACCAGGGCTCCTGGGAGAAATGGCCTATTTTAGAACGGGGGCAGGAAAAGGACAAGCTGGAAGAGGACAGAACACTTTTTTGTGCCAGTCTGTAGGGAAGTGCTCGATGAATGTTGGGAACACTGAAGCCAGCTTGACATAACTCCCACTGGCCAACTCGGGGATGGTTTAAGAATCAAAATAAATAAAACAGTTACTGATTATAAACCATTGAATAAAATAGAAACTCTTAAGTTCACACTGACTAAATAAATAAATGAATAAATAAATTGGGAGAAGAGAAAGCTCTTAATGATAGGAAGAATGATGGTATTAGAGATACCAGTATACGTCAGTTTTCATTACCAGAAATATCAATGGATGCTAAAGTTAGTATAGGAGAGTGTACTGAGGAAGAAAAAAAGTTTACATAATTCCAAAATATCTGCCATAAAAATACTTACCAGTTACAAAAGGGAAGAAGTATCTTTGCAGGAGATACCTGGCAGATACCACCTTAATGAAGTCGTCAAAGCCGACACCACAAGTAAAGGCACAAATAGATATTGTGTGCTGCCCAGCAGGGTGCAGTAAAAAGAACACGTCATCTGTAAAATTCCAGGCAAAATGCAAAACCTGGCTCTAATCATGAGGAAATATTGGGCAAATCCAAACTCAGAGACATTCTGCAAAATGATTGGCCTATAATCTTAAAAAATGTCAAGATCATGAAAGTTACAAACACATAGGAATTGTTCCAGATTAAAAGAAACTAGACACTCAGCATGACTGGGTAGAACATGTGGTCCTGGGTTTGATTCTTTGCTACAAAGGACATTATTGGGACAATTGTGAAGCTTCAGTGCATGTTTGAGAGAAGGGTATGTAGGGACTCCCTATATTATCCTTTCAACATTTTTGTAACTTAGAAACTCATTAAAAGTACACTTTTGAAAAAAGGTGACTAATTAAATATCTATTTAATTGTAGTTTTTCTACTTTTTTAGCTTCCTTGATTTTTGTTCTCTTAAATAATTTTAAAGGTGTATATACTCTTAAGTTGTTGCTTCTTTTCTCAAATAATGTGTTTAAACTTATATTTCTGAACTTATTACATCTTTCTTAAAGCCATTTCTTCATTTTAAATAGCATGGATTATTTACTTTTTGTATACATATAAAATATGTATATACATATATGGTTATAAGTAGAATATGTGTATTATATGTATGTAAGTATATGTGTATATATGTAGTATATGTATTTATATTTTTATATATAACTAATACATGTATATATAATGTTTGTATGTAATATGTGTATATATAATATTTGTATACGTAAATATATATCACAGGCTTATAAATACACATATTACATATACATATTATATGTATAAAGTTACACATATATACGCATATATATTATATGTGTAACTTTGTGCATGGTGAGTCTTCCTCTTTTCCTTGAATATTCTAGACAGTGCTCCTCTACTTATTGCCATTCATGTTTCTCGAGGGAAGGTTGAGAGTTATCTAATTTCTTTCCTATGTCAATAACTTATTGCTTCTGCCTGGATGCTTATTGGATACTTTCTTCATATATGAAATTCAACAACTTGCCAGATTTGGTTTGGTGTGAGTTTATTATTATTATTTTAGCTGGGATAGAGTGAGCCTTCTGAGCTCTATATACAAATCTTCTTTTATTTCACAAAGATTTTCTTCTATTGTGAATTTTGATATTGTCATTGCTTTTTTGTTGTTGTTGTTATTTCCTCCAGGCATAGAAGTTATTTATATATTAGATCTCCATTATTGGTCTGCCACATAAACCATATTCCATCCTATAAAAAAGCTTTTATCTTTTTTAATTCTTTCTCCATCCATTCTAGGTGATTTTCACAAACTTGTGCTCTATGCTATCATCATGATTCTATAGATTTAATTCTGCTTCTCAAAGCATCTTAGAATTCTATGCTATTATTTGTCTCAGACATATTCATTTAACTCTTCTAAGTGTCTTTCCATCCAAGTTTATCTTGTTCCATCATCTTTCATTCCATTTCTTTGATTACCCTGGAATGCAAAGTAGTTGCTGTCTAAAATCTTCCTTGACTTCCAGATTAAATCATCTATACTGTTCTTTAATCCTTACGTATTAGTTTCAGTCCCTCTTTTTTGTTGCTGTTGGGAGAGTTATTTCTCAGGTACCACATTGGTTCTTTTTGCATGGGACATTTCTCTCCTGAATGGTTATTTATTCTATGTAGTTCTATAGAGTTTCACTGTATTCTTTACCTACTAATCGTTTGGATCCTCCCTGTCCGCACTGATCTGGAGGCCGGATGGTCAGTGCTCACACATTCTGTTTAGCCATTGAAGTGCCTGAGGAGGGTGTAGATGAAATTCGGGCATGAGAAGAAGCTGCAGCTAGAAAACTAGTCTTTCTAATAATTAAATCTTCTTTTTACCTTCAGTAAATTAAAAAAAATTTTCAAAATAGCTGGTGTCTAAGCAGGACACAGAAGCCATCTGAGTATTGAAACCCAGGGAATTAAATGCTGGCAGTTAGTTCCATGGGCGGTGAAAGCTCAGAAGGGAAACAGGACAGTGAGGCAACTCAGAGATTCACAACAGCAGGAGTACCTGCCTCCCAGGCTGGAAAGTCAGAGATGGGATGCAGCGTTCCTGGAGCCTGTGTCTAGGGTCACCTGCAGGAGCTGGCTGCTTGAAGACAGTGTCCAGTGGGAGCTGGGACAATGGAGAAGCACCATCACTACTGAGGTGTTTTCTGAGGCACAGAAGGAGGAGGTAAAATGCCCTAAATTCTTCCTTTTCCTATCCTTGTAATCTCCCAACAGTGCCCCCATTGACCAAATCCTGCCAGAATGAGCTGACACAGGGGTCAGGATGATGTAGCCAAGAGCTGGCAGCTACTTTATAGTAAAGACCAGAGCAGGGGCAGTAAAGATGTGAAGGCAGCAGTCACGACTGGCACAAGTTTTGTACCATAGAGGTTCTGTGTATATATATATATATATATATTTGCTAAGTAATATCCCAAACTAAATACATCCACATGTTCACACATACACAAACACACGCACACACACACACACACATACCCATATAGTGTGAGACCTGCTTTCTATATATTTTATAGCATATTTGACAATGCTACTTTTCTACATTTGTTTATTTTTTAAAGTTTATTTTTATTTATTTTGAGAAAGAGAGAACGAGCAGGGGAGGGGCAGAAAGGGAGAGAGAGAATCCCAAGCAGGCTCCATACTGTCAGCACAAAGCCCAATGCGGGGCTCAAACTCACGAACCGTGAGATCATGACCTGAGCCGTAATCAAGAGTTGGATGCTTAATGGACTGAGCCACTCAGGTGTTCCAGATACCTTTATTTATTTTGTAATAGTCACTGTTGGAGTGCTCAGGTAGTCCTAATACTTTTCAGTTTTTTAGTGGACTCCTTTGGGTCCACTAAAATAGGACTGATTTTTATCTCATTGTGATTCCTGTGGCCAATCGATGACCCTTCCTGCTCCTGGGAAGCCTTAGGTCAGCATGGCTTCAGAAGGAAGTGTACATTTGGTACCCCAGTTGTGTCTGGAGTCTAGAGCAACCAGTTCAGTGCCCTCCAGGTAAAGGGAGTCCATGCTGTCTCCACTCTGATGGCCACATAGATTTATTACTTGCAGCTCTTTCATGGGAAGACCTGTTCTGCCTGCCTGTAATCCAGGAATTCTGCTCTTGTAAAACAGCCCATGTTTCTCCTGGAGCATCTGATTCTATAGCAGTTCTGGGTCTTACCCTGGTGTTTTCCTCTGCTCATGTTAGCTCCCAGTACTTAGCCTAACACAATTTCTAGAACAGTTCTGCAAATATATGTCACATATACTGCCACTACTCCTTACTTCAGATTCAAGGTTGACATCATTAATTAAGTTTAATGAACTAAACTGATAATTAATTAAGTTGATTAATTAATATTAATTGATTATGTTCATTTTCTTTTTATGACTATGACCTCAGAATACTTCTTGAAATTCTGCTGGAAGGCTCTGCTGGTAGCATATGGAAAGACAACGTAGTTTCCATCCCGGGGTTTGTAGCAAAGTCCAAACTCCGCATCAAGCTTCAGCAGGTGATGGTTGGTTACATGGCAATAAACCCAAGGTGTCCCTTCAAGTGTGAGCCACAGGCTGATTCTACTTTTGTCTTTTTTTTTTCCTTCAAGGGAAATCTTACCAGGAAACCCCAAACAGTAACAATAACACATACAATGGGAAATCAAGATTAAAGAGCAGAACATCTCTAGATAAAGAGTGGGGTTCAGAATTCCATTGGAGGCTTTCTTAGACTCAGTTCCCTGGAAACAGACTCTGAAATAAAGGGTTGCATACACTCCCCAGATTTCTTGGGGAACACTTCTGAGAAACACATCTGTAAAGAAGTGAGGATGACAGGAACGGACAGAAGGAGAGGCTGGTTCTCTGAGCCATTTGCATCTGAGGCCTCACTGATTGTCCAGGGAGCTCTTGGGAGATTTTGGGTGGGACAGAACTCTTCAGAATTGTTCCAGATCGAAGTCAGGGCTAAGACTTTACATTCCTACATCAGCTAGTCATTGACTATGGGCTGCTCTCAGCAGAGGGGAGGGCAATCTTGGACAAGGCAGTTCCCTGTGAGATATTATGTCACCTACTTAGTGCATGGGTTTTTTTTTTTTTTCCCTGCCACATATTCTCTGCTGGATCATCTGGCCATGTAGCCCTGCTGATAACTATAGTAATTTAAAAAGGTATAAGGTACAATAATAATTTGTTTTTTTAGTTTGGAAGGCATATTCCCCAACATGCCCCAGTCTGCCTGTCCCCTAAACATCCTTCATTGGGAAAGGGGCTTTCTGAATCTTCTTAGAGATTCTCTTTGATATTTGGAGCCTCTGTCTCTTACGAAGATACTCGAAAGATACCTTCTGCTTTCTACAAATTCAGTTGATTAACATGACATCACTGGTATTGTGGACCAATGTGGTATTCTGTGAAATCTCCAGAATGTCCAAGTCCCTTTGGACTGTATTATGACAGAGGCCCTGAGGTGTTAACAGAGATTTAACAAGGCCCTGGGGTAGGAGGGTAACTGTTTACTACCATCCATCCTGTGGGAATATCAACTCTGATCCTTCTTTCCCATAGGGATGGAAAACAAGTTAGCCGGAATAACAGTTATGAGTATGCTGAAGATCGTGTTAAAGATACCATAAGCCGTACAGTGACTGCAATGGAGACTTCTACTTAGTCATGTCTGTGGTAATCTGTGTGCTGAAGCAGCCCCAATACTGGCCCATGGGCACTGACTCTTACGTTTTCAGGAGCCTTGTGAGCTGGTTGTTAAGCCTCTGATGGGAGCATTACACCACGGAACTTGGCAAAGTCTACAAGCCTCCCCCACACCCTGGAAAGCCAGTTGCTGAACACTGACCAGCACACCACTGGTGGTAGTCCACTGTCATCCACCATGATTAAAACAGTTTGAATAGGGTCCAGAGTGGTAATTTAATGGAGATATCATTGTGATCACCGTTCCTGAATACATTCCTGAATGAGCACCAATTTTTGCCATTCTCCTTCAGATATGATGTTTTAAAATATATTTGCTATTGAGGGAGGCAGTGGGGACATTTCCGAGGTTTGTAGTGGGCTTTCTCCACTGCAACAGCTCTTACCCCACAGATCAGGAATCTGATTTAAGGGTTCTGTCATTTATCATGTATGCTGGTTCTAGTTTTATATTTGGGTACAGGGAAATAATCATTGGGTGAATCTATGGACCCAGTGGACCCACAGTGAGCTGCACCTGGGTTCATAACTGGATTCCATATTCTTCAATTACAATGGAAGTTACAATGGTGCTTCAAATCCCTGGGAATCAAAGTCAACTCAGACTCTGGATCCAACAATCCTTGTAAGATCCTATTATCCCTCTGTGAGTAAATGGCTATAGGTCACTTTGGGAGAACAACTTGGTAGAATTACTACTGAATATACTTGCTGTGGCATTCCAATGCCTTTTTTCATGGGGACCTGACTTCTCTTTCAGTGGTTCTAGAAACAAAAACTGGCTCTGGTACAGAAGCCTAGTGAGTAATCATGACCTTTTACTTGGGCAGCTGCCTGCAGACTTTTGATGATTCATTCTTGATTTCCTTTAGTCAGATAATTTGTGCAATACCCTTGCTGGCTGCCCCTAGGAACGCCATTGTCTATTTACCATATCCATAGCTCTCTGAGGTCCCCTGGCTACTACTCTGACCTTGCTTTTATTGTGATAATTGCTTTGGATGGTGAGATGCTGCCACTAGACCTCTATTATTTCAAAATTCCCATTGTTTTCAGTGGGTTCTGTTCTGTAATGGTGTTTCCTACTCTCAGCCTGGGCTGCAGAGGATGGCCGCCACGAAGCTTCTCAACAATGCTCATGCGCCTCACTGAAACACATTCCTTCCCTCTTTGGTAAACAGTGTCCTCTGGGACCTCTGATAGCACATTGCTGGCTGATGGGGAGTTTCCAGACCTACCTAGTATATGCCCGCCAAAATACCCACTTCTCTGAGCCTTGAGGTACCTTTCTGGGCCATTTGACATATCAGTTTCGGTATTTCTAATTCATTGGACAATTTCCCAAACTTCTAAGAGCCATCCCAGCATCTTAGCAGGGGTATTTATCTAGATTTGTATAACATGGGCGAGGGGTCCATGCTGATAAACTCTCCTTAATTCAACTTTATATTCCATGCCCCCATTTCCTAGTATTCATTCCCATACTTATCTTTCCCACACCTGCTGGTACATATTGGCCAGATCTTGCAGCTCTTTTGGTGTATAGTCAGTCCCTATTCTCCCTTAGTTGACCCAGAACATCCCAGTTAGGGAGGGACTGAGATCTAACCTCATTATCTGTCTGGTTTCTAGGAAGCGCAGTGGAGACAAACATTGTCTTTTAAGGCACAGCATCAATCACAGTCCAGTCAGGAGATTGAAACCACACAAGTAATTTAAATAGAGAATATTTAATCTAAAGATTTATTAATTAGCAAAAGATATTCAACTACCAACAGGAATAAAACAGGACTCTAAGGAGTATAGAAATAGCATGTGTGGAAAGCAGCTACTCCTGCTGGGCTAAGGAAGCATGAATAAGGAAGGACCGAGAAGTTAGAAGAAACATGTCCTCTATTCTCTTCCCTCAAGACCATCTAGACCCAGACCTCCATGGAGAAGGCATGGCTAACACAGGAACACAGTGGGCTCATGGAGAAGAGACTTACTAGGTTGCATGGCTGGAGCTGGTCTCCAGGGACAGCCTTCTGGGGAAGGTTGGAGATTGCCAGCAAGGCAGGGAGGAGGCTGGAGGTCATCCATGCGGGCTGGAGAGTGAGTACCACCAGGCTTCCTGCATGCTGATCTGCTGGCAGTCAGGCCAAAGAACAATGGCACAATGGGACCTGTGGCTAAGGAA
Source organism: Cryptoprocta ferox (assembly GCA_028646485.1). Classification (NCBI taxonomy): domain Eukaryota; kingdom Metazoa; phylum Chordata; class Mammalia; order Carnivora; family Eupleridae; genus Cryptoprocta; species Cryptoprocta ferox. The sequence goes on from CM053566.1 coordinate 42,502,632, forward strand.
GTGTCACTCCAGTGCCCTCTATGGACCAAGGTACTTTACCAGCTGAGAAGGGAGAAATGGTTACCAGGTCTTGCTCCAGGCTCACCAAGTGCGACTGGTATCCTTTGAAAGCCTTGCTTACGAGGTCGGCCGTGGATTGGGATCTGGGAACTTGGATTCTGGGAGGCTTCTCACCATTCGTAGAACTGATTGGAGTGGCTCATGGTGCGTTAGACCCCTTGTACACATCGTTTATGCTGAACACCTGCTTTCCTTCTGGGATTCTGGAATTTGGGTATGTGCCAGGCAGAGACTGCTCAGATGACCAGCCCCCCCATGAGAGCTCTGGGCACTGAGTCTCCGATGAGCTTCCTGGGTCGGTAACATTTTGCATGTGTTGTCACAACTTGCTGGTGGGGGAACCAGCTGCATCCTATGTGACCCCTGTGGGACAGGGCACTTGCGAGCATGCACCTGGTTTCCGCAGGACTTCACTCGGGCGCTTTGTCCCTTGCTGATTGTGCTTTACATCATTTTTCTGTAATAAACCGTAACTGAGTACAATGATATGCTGAGTCCTATGAGTCCTCCTAGCAAATCATCAAACTTGGTGGGAGGGGTGGCCTTGGGGGCTTCTGATGCACTAGTAGAGACACCTGCTTCATTTAAGACCTCTGAGGGATCTCAAGCAAGTGGGGGTGCTATTTCTCTTTTTCTTTGGAATTCTTTTTTTCATGTTTATTTATTATTTTTGAGAGAAAGAGAGACAGATCATGAGCAGGGGAGGGGCAGAGAGAGGGGCACAGAATTGCAAGCAGGCTCCAGGCTCTGAGCTGTCAGCACAGAGCCCGACATGGAGCTTGAACCCACAAGCTGTGAGATCATGACCTGAGCCCAAAGTCAGACGCACAACGCCCCTGGGGGTGCTATTTCTAACTAAGGGGTGTGGACCTTGTCTGTAGACCCAGGGAGCTAAGGGGGTCTGAGAGAGAGCTGAAAATTCTCATCTGCATTACTAGAGATATCCCCATCTCATGTCCCAGAGTCTGACACTTTCTCTATTAGGGCCCTGATCTTGGCAGAGGAAATCTTCCAGGAGGAGATGTTGACTTTCTCTGAAACTCTGCCACTCTTGTGATTGAGTGCCGAACCTGATCATTCTGTGGGCCTGGCCACGGGCAGCACTTTCTTAAAGAGATCAGCAATTTCTTAAATGTGGCCTAGAAGGCCCTCAGGCTTCCAGAGTTTGCTTGAGTTGTCAAATAGTCATCCTGAGCTTGTCATAATCTTTCTTCAAGAAATCAAAGGCCCTCAGCAAGGACTACTCAATTCCTTTTGTTTAACATATGACACAGACCTCTCGAGGGCCAGAGATGCCACACTAGCCAGTGCAGTCACTTCCATCTGTGAAACTGTTAGCAACTGGAGCCCTGCAACTGCCAGGGCCTCTCTCCCCACCCCCACCCATTGGGGGAGGGGCCTCATCCTCATCCCCTGGTCTGATCCAGCTGTTCCATCTCCAACATTCTACCACTTAGTGCTGTCATGACTATGATTTAATTCTACATATATAATAACACTTTTGGAGCTTCTCGTGTGATCATACACAAAGGCTCTCCTTTATTCTCGAACCTGTCCTGCAGACAGGCAGTGGACTTGCTGTTAGCTCCAGTCTCGGTGAGGGAATGAAGCCTCAGAAGAGTGACTTGCCCAAAGTGAGGATCCTACTAAGAGGCAGAGTCAGAAAGGAAACCCAGATTTTTTGGACTCAAAGTCCTCTCTTCTATCACGCTGTGCTGGCTTGCCAAAGAATGGGATGTTTTAGTTCCCGTGGTAGGTGAGCAAGTTGTTTGGTTTGCATTTGCTTATTCAAATTCTTATGATCACCTTAGTATTGATATGGCTTGTGGCAATCTCTATCAGATACTTCTGACCGGAAAGAATCAAGGGCATATGAGCGGAGCTTGTCAACTTTAATGTGCAAACAAGTCACTTGGGGACCTTAAATGTTAAGCTCCACACTCTGATTCAGGGAGTCTGTGTCTCTGACAACCCCCATGGTTGATGCTGATACTCTCGCTTCCCCACCACATAGAGCAGCTACCTTCTTAATAGTTCTTGAGGGATTCAAGTAAGGAAAATGTAGGAATATAGATGCATCTTCATTTTCAATTTGGTAAAATGGAAAACAATTTCTCATGTTAATTCAACACATAAATACTCTGCTGCAAAAAAGGTAACAAAAAATATAAAGCTGCTAATAAATCTAATAAAGCTAATCTAATGAAGTTGAATTATTAGAATTTCACCTGCCATAGGATAAAAATGATTTCTAACAGTTTTATTCAGACATTTGATCGGCAAAGCTTATAAACAGTGAGTCAAATAGGGGCCCCTGGGTGACTCTGTTGGTTAAGCATCTGACTTTGGCTCAGGTCATGATCTTCGAGTTTGTGGGCTCGAGCCCTGCATCGGGTTCTGTGCTGACCACTCAGAGGCTGGAACCTGCTTCAGATCTGTGTCTCCCTCTCTCCCTGCCTCTCCTCTGCTCACACTCTGTCTCTCTCTCTCTCTCTCAAAAATAGATAAACATTAAAATACACATACATACACACACACAGTGAGTCACATGCCAGTATGCCTTTCCAATTTTTAAAGAACAAGTCAAAAGACACAACTAAATTTTGACCCATCCATGGAGACTACAGTAAATGATTTGGGGGATCATAGTTGTATTGGGTGATGTTTGCAAGACCCAGCCCCAAATTAAAAAAAGTTTCCCAGTAGACTTGAGGGAAGTCTCAGGCTATCTGTGAGAACCTTAGCAATCTCTCAAAATGACACCCTGCTGAATGTCTATCCCCTCCAGGCCAACAACCATTTTCTGGTTTCTGTGTTGCCAAGCTCCACTACATGCAGTCTAGGAGTTACTTATTCTCACATCCTGTCCTTCCTTCCAAGTGGCTGGCCATGGGGCTCCTGCCCCTACTGTCTCTCAGCTTTCCTCAGGGTCAGGACAGGAGCAGGGCACAGCCCCCAGCTCATTCTCAGGGTCAAAGACTGGGGTAAAGGGTCACAAAAATCTAAAGTGGTGACAATCTTGGAAACAGGGATTGATTTCTATTCCTGGGACATCTGGGGGCCTTAGATCAGGCTCCACAAAGCCTCCCTATGACTTTTTCAGAAGAGAAAAACCTAACAATTAAATCAAGCCAATCCCCCCACCTCTCATTCTTCGTACCAAACCAAACCGCACAGCCAGCCCATTGTAGAGTCCTTTTCTTGACTGCTTTGGTCCTCAAATGACAAAGTATTTCCACTCGAAGTTTTGGGGGCACTGCCTCCCTCCCCCTTTTTTCATTTAAATGGCACCAAGAAAGTGTGGGCTAGAGGTGCTTTTCCCTTTTCAATATGGGCTTTTCCCTTCAAGAAGCAATGTTTCAAGGCTGGCAATTGAATGTATGTATTTATTTGTCTACCCATCCATCCATTTATTTATTTATTTGTTGTATAAGGTAATAGCTTATGGTACTTACCCAGAGCCAGCTGTTTGCAGGATGCCGAGAGCAGGTGGTCTGGGAGGCCTCTGATGAATTGCAAAAGACACTCACCAGCTGCCGACACTGTGTGTAATGAGCAAACCTGCAAAAATCTTTATTTTCAATTGGATTGTACCTTTAAGTAAGCAAGGGAGACAGCCAGTATAACTACAGACCATGACCAACAACCCACATAAACAGTGTGCAAACACAAGTGATTAATGTACCAGTATTTCAAAACATCTAAAGCTAATGAGTCAGATTTACTAGGGTGCACAAAAGAGGGGGAGAGGGGGTGGGGAGGAGAGAACAACTTAATGGACTTTAATGGCCTTGAGCTGCAGCTGAAGAATGAATTCTTCTGCTTTCTGTCCACTGTGCCATCGAGCTGTAAACAAAATACCCTGCTGGCCTATGAAGGCCATTTTCTTCCTGGCCATTGGGGGGGGGCGTTCTGGCTTTAGGATAGAATTAGGGGAGCAAGCTGGTGACACTGCGCCCTCCAGTGATCTCTGATGATATGCGGGGATAATGGGTTACAAAGACAGACATTAATAAGGTAAGATAAGAGGGGGAGGTTTATTAATTTTTCAAGTAAGTTAGGATGCCCCAGGGCATGGTAAAAGTGTAAAGAATCTGGTGAGCGATGAGGGGCTTGGCTGATTAATGCAAGTCAGCTGTCCTCTGAGGGCCATAGCAATAATGATGAGATTATGGAAGAACCTACTGAAGACAAATGAGATGCATGCGGAATAAAAACGAAGTGTCCTAGTTACTCTTTTGGAGTGCATGGTGGATTTTTATGAAGGAAGAACAGAGGTACGAATGACAGCCTCAGGAGGTGCTGGGACAGAGATGTGCTGGTTCTGGTCAAGTGCTTCGGACGCTGGGGCTTTCAGGAATTCTGGGCCAGCCTGGGAGAAGGGTTGACGGGGACGTGCGTCCCAGAAACCCTTTCTGCACGGGTGGACAGAGCTGTCCCCGGGGCCGTGTCTGTATTTACTGCCCTGCACAGTGCTATACTTCCATGCTACCATTTCCTCCAGGACGTGCCAGGAGCTGGGCTCCCTCCATTGTTCACACTGTCCCCAGTCGACTTCCACTGTGCCACCGCTGACCGATGAACTTGGAGCTGGAGAAAGGGAAATTGGATATGTTTTTCTTGCCCTGTTCAAAATTGTTCCCTGGGTTTTATAATCTCTCTCTCTCTCTCTCTCTCTCTCTCTCTGTCTCCTTCTCTCTGCATTTGTCGTCTTGCTTGCATGCTTCTCTTTGCTCAGATGCCTCCCTAGGCTGCCTCTTAAGTCTGTATCTTTCAATCCAGGCAAAGGGCGGGCAGGCAGTATACCCCCATCCCCACTCAACCCATGCCTTCTGCCCCAATGTGTGGAAGATTGACGGGGGTGACCCTTGAACTTCAAAGTGCAGAATTATTTGCTAAAAAGGCAGCTTCAGGTCCTAACCTCCTGATGGTTGGGGTTAGGTGTCCGGAGTCTGGTTTTCCTACAAGCACTTCATTCACAAGGAGTTCTGAGGCAAGTCACCCTCCAACGGTAGTCTGAGAGACACTGAAAGGTAGGATATTAACTAAGAGTTGCTTCTGACAGACTCTTCTTAAAAGTGCCCAGAATTTCACTGTGTATGATGTGCTCCTTAATGTTGGTTCCCTCGGACTTGAGCCGTTTAGAGTAAAATGCAGATCTCCTCCTTCCTCTCTTACACAGGAGTAACCCCTGAAATCATAGTTAAGACCACCTCAGTGTGAGTCTATTTACCAGGTTAGAGCAGGACAGAATTGTAGGATCAAGTCTGAGGGAAGAGACTAGGGAACAGAGAATAGCCTCGAAAAGCAAGGACAGACCATTGGTGGAGGTGGGAGGAGGGGGCGGTGGGTGAAGCCAGGGGCTCTCACCACTTTTTTTTTTATTTGTAGCAAAGCATTTCCTTTCAAATGAAATGTAATTGGAAGTCTTAATATAGAAAGCCAATTAAATGACATTTATTAATACACATTTAGTTTATTTCAAATTTCAGTAAATTACAAAAATAAAAGCATTTGAATGAATGCAAGCACTTGATATTGGGGGATTACAAACAACTGTTCCAGTGTTAGATCAGCTTTTTGGAATCAGATAAATACTTGCATTTTATAAGTTTGTTGACAGCTGGCTTTGCAATTTTGGGAGCGCTTACTCAAGCTGGTCTGGATTCTTACACATCGAGTAGCAGGAAATTTATATTTTCAAGTTGGATCACTGTTGGTACTCAGCATGTGCTCAAATCCCTCTCACAGCCAAGCCACTCAAAAACCAGGACGGGGCGCCTGGGGGGCTCAGTCAGTTGAGAATCTGGCTCTTGATTTCGGCTCAGGTCATGATCCCAGGTTGTGGGATTGAGCCCCAGGTTGCGGTCCATGCTGAGTGTGGAGCCTGCTTGAGATTCTCTCTCTCTCTCTCTCTCTCTCTCTCTCTCTCTTTCTCTCTCTGCCCCTCTCCTCCATTAGCACACATGCTCTCTCTCTCTAAAACAAAAACAAAACGAAACAAAACAAAACAAACAAAAAACTGACTGAACAAAAAACAACCAGGACGTTAAATGAAGAGCTAGAACCATCGATGGCATAGGACAAGCTGGCTTTCTGTTATACCAATGCAATTGCCCAGCAGAGAAGAGGACACCTTAAGCTGAGGCAGGGACCCTTGCTTGGTGTTTAATCGGGGCCTGTCACTCCTGTGCTTTAATAGCATACTTATACAATTTACGTGAACAGTCATGCCTGGGCCCGGACTAATAAAAATACCTGTGTGGCCCTACAACGCTGGACTCAGTGACACAGTTACTAGAAACAACAGGAGAATCATTATTTCAATCTGCACAATTACTTGGTTGGCACAAATCTACAATGTGTTAAAATCTGTAAGCTTTTAAACTTACACTTTACATTGAATTTACATAAATATTGTAATGCAATACACATTTACGTATATTACATTTACATGTGCATACCATGTGCATTTAACCTACATTCAAATGTGCAAGTTTTTTGGGGGGTGCAGAGAGAGTATGAGATAGAGGTCACACATTTGAAATACATATTTAAATAATGGGATATAAATAAAATATGTGTAGAACCCTTGGGGCCCCTCTAAAGAATAGAGGCCTGGTCTAAAACTTTGCTTGTGACAGACTCTGTCAGCAAGGTGGGGGTGCAGAGAGGGGAAGCAGGGACTGGATATTAGTAAATGTCTTTTATTTTTTGCATTTATTTATTTTTGAGGGACAGAGTGAGACAGAGCACAAGTTGGGGAGAGGCAGAGAGAGGAGACACAGAGTCTGAACGAGGCTCCAGGCTCTGAGCAAGGGTTCAGCACAGAGCCTGATGCGGGGCTCGAACCCATGAACCATGAGATGATGACCTGAGCCGAAGTAGGTCGCTCCACTGACTGAGCCACCCAGGTGCCCCTGGACATTAGGAAATGTCTTAAAGCATCTGTGACAAGCACTGGATTTTCCTTTCATCCAGCTAACCTCTAGCTATTTGTGTATGAAGCTACAATTAGGGAAAAATAGCAAGAAGTAAATGAGGGAAATACGTGGTATAAAGAGAAAAAGAGAGGGAAGGAGAATGGGTTGTGATGAGTTAGAGATATCTGGATGAAGAAGCCATTCTACCATGCATAAAGATGCAAAAAAGGAGGGGCTCCGAACCTTCTGGAAAGATCTGAGAGAAGAAAAAAGAAAGAATGTAGGATGGCAGGGAGGAATGGAAACCAGAAGGGACTCTGGAAGGGTCCAAATTATAAGGAAATGTGGAAGGACCTTTACTGAAATGAGTCATGAAGTTTGTGCCCCGTGCTGTGAGCTTGCTTTTACTGCCGTGGCAAGAGAGGAGGTGCTCGAAGGACTTTGTCTTGGAAATCCACTGTGGCTCCCCAGTGGCTTGGCTCTTCACACAGCTTTAAGCCCTGACTTTCACTCCCTAGCCTTGTTTCTCTCTGCCTGCTCCCTGTGGTCTCTCCTCTCTTCTCAGCTCTCTCCCACTTAGCCCACCAAGGCCTGTCTATCCAAGTAGAACAGACTTTCATTTTCCTCAGGTTCACACTGTGCATACTGACTAACCCGCTTCCTGCCACTCCAGTGGCCCCTCTCCAGCTCCCAGCACCTCTTATCTCTATGGTAACGGAAGACACTACGATAGTCCGGATTCTGCCTCAGAGAGTTGGTCTGAACAAGCAGGCTTTTCTGGGGGGTAGCGTGTCCTTTTGCAGTTAACCACGATGCTGGGGGAGAAGAGCTGCCCCAACAGGATGGCAGACAACGGCCTCCAGATGTGGGCACTTGGCAAGTCTGAGCCGAACGTTTCCATGAAAATATGATGTAATTAACAGACCTCAGCAGCTGGAACAATTCAGCATCTCACATTGATTTTCCATGTCTCCTATTTACTTTCCGTTTTTGAACTGTCTGCCGTGACAGGAAATCAAAGAATTATAATGGCATGCATGAGGGCATGATGCTGGGTCAGCATTTCCCTGAGAAATCCTGAGACTAATCAGTTTATTATCACTCAATTATCCCTTCTCCCTCCTAAATTAAAGTTGTCCCCCAAAAGGCTAAGAAATAGCAATTTATTTTGGGATATTAAAAAAATCAATGTACTATTTTAAAATATGAGCAGAGTTAAAAAAAAAAAAAAAGAGTAGGCCCCAAGTAAAGTTAGTTGGATCTGTTTTCTCCTTCAGGCTTAATATGAGGTTGGCAAAGATGTGGGTGTGGAGAGACAGAAGTGCTGTATTCACCCTTCCCAAGTTTCACAGGCTTGGAAAAGTTACCTGATGAAACTTGGAGAGGAGTCTTGTTCTAAGTTTTTCCCTGAAATAAAGGGAAATAACTCTCTCTGTTTGTACTTCTTCACGAACTTTCTTATGATGCAGGATTGGCTTTATCATAGTCTGTCACTGCATTTCCAACCCTTGTCAGGTGAGAGTCAGCATCTCGGGTTAGCTTCACTTTGGATTCCTTAACACTCTGGAGAAAATTCGCCAAAAGCTGAGATTGTGACCGAGAAATGGGTCTCCATCTGAAGTCCGAGAGTCCAGATTTCTTTTCAAGATATGCCTTGGGCTTTTCTTCGATCTCACTTGCCTTGGCAGGTTTCAGGAATTGGTCATACTGTAAGGATGCATTTTTCTTGTTTTTTTTTTTTTTATTGACTCAAGTAATATAACCCCTTCCTAAATCGTTTGGAAAATAGAGAAAAGAAGAAACTTGACCATTTTCTCCCACTTAAGCAAAATAGCTATTATTGTTTTGGAGCAATTACTTGGGGTCATTTTTAAATGCCAAGTTTTGATAGGCTTCTAAGCATAACACACAAACAACTTTGTATTTTGCTTTTCCACTTAATGTATGTAAGAAGCATTTCAGTATTATTACTTCAGTAAATATCTTTTTAATTGCTGCCTGAGCCGCTGGAATATTTTTCAGTCCCTCGCACTGATTTTCCATGGATCCTATAGAAATAGAGGCACCATATTTAACTCTTTCCATATTTTGGGGCAATAGATCAAACCTGTTTTTTTCACTGTAGTAAAAGTGAAATACTTATATAAGTATTTTTATAATAAGACTTTTCCAGATATAAGATAATTTCTTTAGGATAAATTCCCAGAAATTACTGGGTCAAAGTACTCAAATATTTTATGACTCAATATTTCTTGTAGCTCTTCAAAACTAGTATGTCCATTTGTAATATCACCTAAAATGTTTGAGGCATCATGCTTTAGAAGGGTCTTTTTCTCTACTAAATAGGCTGTACTGAGAGCGCTTTATGTGTGCAATTTGATGATGCTGACAAATATCCCGGAGACAAACATTTTGGACTTTAAAGGCGTTCCCCTGCCAATTGTGTTTAACATACAGAAGTGACTTCATTATAGCCATTTCTTCTACGTGTGCCATAAAGTATGAAATTCTTTGCCTGGCTGTAATGTTCTATCTCATCAAACCTCATAAAATGAATTAGTGTCACACCCCCTTGGTTTGGCTGTGAATTTTGAAGACGATATGGATTTCTCTTCTGCCTTACACAGAATTCGGTGGGTATCCCCTTGCTGGGAATTACACCTTTGGAAAAGAGGAAAGTACCGAGTGGAAAGAAAGTACATTTTCGAGGAAAAGAATAAGAACCCAGAGAGATGGAGTGAGAATTGTACCACAGAGTCCCAGCAGCAGATGTTTTGGGTGTTGAAACTCCCAGCAGAACATCTGCAGAAATGTAGAATCACATCTGGGTGTGTGACGCGGCTGCATCATTACCTACCGACAGCAAAACAGCCAGATGCTTCCAATTCATTTTAAGGACCAAGCTTCAGGTCTGAACCTGTGAATGTCTCTACTTCCCAACTGACGACTTATCAATTGCTCACGCAGTTCATGAAAATGTGGCCTCATGGGCACCTTAAGGACAGATCTTCTCCGTTACAGCAGGTAGAGGCAGAGCGCAGCTGCTGTGCACCCAGACCCAAGGCTCTGGGTCTGCTGTGCGGCTCGAGAATGAAGCCATCAAAACCCTTCCACACAATGGCTGCTGCATGGCTTGTCGCTGACGTCGGAGGCCTCTGAGGGCTCATACTGTTTTATTTCTCCTAGAGTTCTTCAAATTGTTTCTCCTTCTCTTTCTCTCTGTCACTCTCTCTCTCTCTCTGTGTCTCTAACTCTCCCCTCCTCTCCCGATCTCCCAGGTATAAATTTCTTTCCCAGGCAGCTGAGCAAACTGGATGACCATTATGGTAGCAAATAGTTCATAAGACTCCTGGATGAATACTGTGACTTTTGAGTAAACGGCTATTTTCTCGTGTCATTTTTCTCAACTCATACTGACAGTTACTGTGAAAGTCATGGGAAAGTGGCTCCTGGTGACAGAGCTCCAGCCTGAAGACAGACTGATCAGAGCCCTCAGCAGCCTTTCCCCTTCCCTGATTGAGTACAACGTGTACAGGGCAGCTCACATCCCCCTGGGGGAAAATCATTCAATATATAAATCTCAACCCCAGGAGAAAAAGGTTACACACTGTATAAATCTCAACGCTTACAATGGTCAAGGGACAGGTTTCTCTCAGAAACAGCCTGTCTATCCCACACCATGGAGGGAGGGGAAGTTGGCAAGATACCATTTGCTGAAACATGGGGACTCATGCGTTAGATCCAATGTTAACGAGCACCCTGAGAAACAAATAATGGTAGAAGACATGGAATTTCTAAAAAACAGTGGAAAGTATCTTCCAGCCTTTGAAAGTCACTCACACGCATAAAAATGCTTCATCTCACTCAACCATCACATTTTTACAGTTACCTTCTTGTAGAAGCCTCACATTTGTTATTAGAAGTATTTTTATTATGTCAAAGGGGCAAACCTTTCATATAGGGCTTGCAAATGGGGGAGGCCGAGGAGTAGAACAGAGTCACAGAAGTGGATAAGCACCACCAAAGGAAAAAAAAAAAAGAGAGAAAACTAAAGGAGAAGATAGTCAATAGTCAAATAAACACAGAGTTGGACCCAGGCTTAAAAAAAAAAGTAACAATAATATTAACCAAGACTTATTGAGTGCTTACTATGAGCCGGGCAATGTTCACAGTTTACAATGTTTACAGTTATGAAGTCTTTTAATCCTCATAAACACCTTGAGAGGTAGGTACTAATATTATCCAATCTTCCACAAGAGGAAACAGAAGCTAGAGGAGGTGAAATCACAGTTTCACAGTGCAGTTCAACTCCAGATCCCACACAGTTCACCACCACACTGCACCTGTCTCTGGTTATGCTGCCTCTCCGACTATACAATATGGTGCCCAGGGCCGAGCAGGATGGGGCTAATCCCAGGGCTCTGGGATCCTGGCAGAGAAGGTCTTCAAATGTGGGTGACCAGCTCTGTTGAGCAAAAATGATTTTAGAATTGAAGAAAAGTTGAGGTGTTGTTCACATCCATTGAGACCCATGGTGGATATCTCCTACTGAAATGCTTCTTATTCAGTAATAATAGATAAAGGAGCATTTATTGAGGTGTATCTACTCCTGCAGGAGGGACAGAGAAGTCTAAGATGTATATTCTGCCCTTAAGCGATTTATGGCCTGGTGAGAAGATTAGCAGAGATAGAGGAAAGGTTAAGAAATGTTCAAGATCATGTAAGAAGAGCTATGGAGGTTTGTATGCCATGTGGAAAGCTAAAGGGGATAGCTTTCCTGCAATTAGTGGGCAGAGTCAACATCGCAGCCAGTGAGGTTTGAGGAAAGTGTACAGGGAGCGGGAGGAGGGATCTGAATTGTATTTGGAAAGGTGCAAAAATCTCCAAATATAGAGTAAAGGAGAAGCATTCCAGAGGTGTGGAATATTGAGAAAAAGGTGAAGATGAGAAATGATATGTTCAGAGAGCAGCCATCTTGTTTAGAGTGTAAAAAAGCTGCTTAGGAAACCTGGAATCAGGTTGCAGAAAGTCTTGGTTACCTTGGACCAGGAAAGTAGAAATGGCAGCACTGCTTGTCATCTGGGAAACTGATTTCAACAAATGGGCTTGTACGAGCTCAGCCAAGAATATGTGGCACCGAAAGGACTAGAGCCAGAGGTTAAGGGCAACTTAAAAAGTCTATGTGGTTTGTTTTTCACAACCTAGAATGTTTAGCAACTGTATGGAATATTGTCTTATATACTAAACCTGGGCTGATAAAAATCTCTTTAGCTCCTGTCCAACTCAAAGGGACCAAGGAGGGATGCTTCAAGGGATGCCACATGACAGTCTTAACCACGGAAATGCCTGTTCCAGAAGGGACCAGTAGATGTTCATGACTTGTTCTTCATTATCGATTTATTGAAATCAGAAGAAAAACCATGAAAAGAAGGATGGTTGATTGGGCCTGATTCAAGGCACATTTGGAAAATTTAGTAGCTAACGCTTTGTGGCATGAAGAGGGAGCCTTTTGAGTAGAACCTGAAATGTTATAAAATGGCACCTGATCTATGGGGGAACCAAAGATTTCTGTCCATGAGGAAGCTGCAGCTCCTCCAGCAGAGTCTAATTTAGACACAGCTAAGCTTTTAGAGCTGGAGTGGGCCAGACAGTGTATTTAGCCCATTTCCTCAATCTCAAGAAAGCTCTTGATGCCCACCCAGGGTAAGTGATCTGCCTGAGATCTCTTTTATTTGATTAGGGAATGGCTGTGAGGAGGAACACCAAACCCGGGTCTTTGCTTTGCAGACACATTTGCTACTACTTGAAGACTTAATTTCTCCTTGGGGGCTTGTAGTTTATGATCTCTCTAAGAGGCACACCTTCTCAAGACTAAGGCACCAATATCATTCTTAAGGGCAACATATCCTCATGGTTGACAGTCTGAAGAATTATCAGATACAGTTACGCTCGAGTAGATAATTACAAGGACCAAATACAATTGAAGAGAGTTGAGGTACAGTTAAAGATGTAAAACCTAATTCGTATATTTGTGTGTCTACCCACAGGGCTGGTGTATATGTCTGCATAACCCCAGGGAGCATCAATACCTGGGGTCTGATGTGGATCGTGGCAGAGGGGGCTCATGGTGACCTCAGATTCTTTTGTTGCAGACTCTCCAGAGGACAGTACATTATCCTTAGTTCCAATGTTCTTTTTCTCTCAGTCCAAGCCAGAATTGTTCCTACATAATCTAAAAAGCAATTCCTTTCCTACCTGGTTGCCCAATGCTGCTCTTCCATTTCTGGCACAAGGGCACCCATGCTGGCTCAAACTGGGTCTCTCCTCATGGCTTCTAGCTTCAACATAAGCCTTCCCAATTATTTATTCAAACCGTCTTACCTCCCTATTTATTCTCCTCTCCTCTCTCTTCTATCTACTGATTCCTATATATTCATCTACTGGGTATTATTTTTTGTATTTGTTAAAGTATTCTGTATGAACATTATTTAAAAAAAAACCCAGTGTGACCAAAAGTCATAGAATCAACCCAGCAGCTCCCATCTCAAATTCTCCCCAGCCCCTCTTCTCTCTGTATCCATTGGCAACAACTTCTAGGTGTTTTAGCTTTTTTTTTTAAATGTACACTCATATTTTTAAACAATCTGCTAATATTGTTAATTCTTGATTTACATATTTTAGACATCTAATCACCCTGCTTCCTCTCAACAAATTTATACCATGTTCATTTGATCCCTGTTCAGCATTTACCTTATTGTGGCTATGTAAATATTGTTTACTATTGAACAATAAGTGCTACATAGAAGACCTCCTTTATCCATGGGGGTATGTTTCAAGACCCCCCCACCGGATGTGTGAAACTGCAGATAGTACCCATCCCTATGGGTACAATGTTTTTTCCTGTACATACATACCTATGATAAAATTTAATTTATGAATTAGGGATGGTAAGAATTAATAGCAATAGTTAATAATAAAATATATTATAACAATATACAACATTATAACAATATACTTTAATAAAAGTTATATGAATGTGGTCTCTACCCTTCTTCCTGTGATAATGTGAGCTGATAAGATGCCCCCATGATGAGATTAAGTGAGGTGAACCATGTAGGCACTATGACGTAATGTTAGGCTACCAATGACCTTCTGACCACATGTCAGAAGGATCATATGTTCTGGACCGTGGTTGGCTCTGGGGGACTGAAACTCTGGAAAGTGAAACCATGGATAGAAGGATTATTTATTTACTGCATTTACTTTTAGTGTATTGTACATCTCCCCCCATTCCCTCTGGAATTAATACTTGTCTTTTCCCTCCATTTGCTTAGTATTCTATAAACCTATCAGTGATTTTTTTCAAGTCCTCTGACACTAGTGTAAAATGCTTCTCATACAGTTTTCCACAAGTTAGGTATATCATATAATCTAGAATCCTCCTACTTGTCCCTACTCCCCACTTGGAGACTTTTCTGTTAAAGTTCTCCAAACCCCTGCACTCTGGGGTTGCTTTTTAGGCTCATTGCACACTTGTCTTAGGATTCATTTTTTATATCCTGCTGGGATTGATTTTCTCTTCTCTCCTTTCCTATATTCTAATTTTGTTCTGCCTTGGTAAGAGTTTTGGTGAAGCACTAATTCCAGTTAACACTGTTAAACACTGATGTATTTTTTTAGTTTTTGTTTTTCTGAAAATTTTTTTATCCCACCCTCATGCATTATTAAGAGCTTGGCTTGCTGTAGACATAGACTGAGAATTGTTTTTACCTCAGAATATTCAAAGCATTGCTATATTGTCATTTGGCCTCAGTGTTCCTTGCGAGAGGTACCAATGGCATTTTTATTTCCTGACCTTTGTGATAGGTTTTGTCTCTGCAGACTTAAGATCTTTCCTATACCCGGAATTCTGAAATTTCATAGTATTTGTCTTGGTGAGTTTTTGCTTTTGTTTTTCTTTTTCTTTTTTTAATTTTTAATGTTTAGTTATTTTTGAGTGAGACAGAGACAGAGAGACAGAGACAGAGTGCAAGCAGGAGAGGAGCAGAGACAGGGAGACAAGAATCTGAAGCAGGCTCCAGGCTCTGAGCTGTCAGCACAGAACCTGATGTGGGGCTCGAACTCACGAACTGTGAGATCATGACCTGAGCCAAAGTTGGATGGATGCTCAACCAACTGAGCCACCCAGGCGCCCCTGCTTTTGTTTTTCAATACACAGTGTTGGACAGTTTCTAAAAACATGTCTTCCAGTTGTGAGAAATTAAAACAATTGTTTGATCATTTCTACTCCTTTATTATTTCAAATTTCTCTTTCTGGAATTCCTGATGTTGGACACATTAGACTGGTTCTCTAATTTCTTTTTCTCCCTCTAGTTCATTTTTTTTTTTTTTTTTGGCTTTTTGAGGAGAGTTACTCAACCTTATCTTCCAAGTGTCCTGCTGAATGTCTTCTATTTTGGTTATTATATCTTTAGTTCCACAAACTCTTCTTTTGCACTCTGACTATTCTTTTTTATTGTATCCTATCTTGTTTCATGAAGGCAATGTTTTTTCAAAACTCTCTGATGATAATTACTGTAGGTTCTTCTTATATTAAGGAATTTTTTTAATGTTTATTTATTTTTGAGAGAGAAAGACAGGCAGACAGAGCATGAACAGGGAAGAGGCAGAGAGAGAGGGAGACATAGAATTCAAAGAAAGCTCCAGGCTCTGAGCTGTCAGCACAGAACCTGATGTGGGGCTTGAACTCATGAACTGCGAGGTCATGACCTGAGCTGAAGTTGGACGCTTAACCAACTGAGCCACCCAGGCGCCCCACTGTAGGTTCTTTTTTTTTTTTTTTTTTTTTTGTCTATTGGTTTTACTTTTGTTTCCTCTACTGCCTCTATGTCTTCTTAGTCCCTTAAAAATGATGTTAATATGTTTAGTTCTCTTTATGCATCCTTGAGAACATCTTCAAATGCCTGGTAATCTTTTATGTTCATTTATGATTAACAACTGATGCAATAAGAAGCCAATAGGAAGCTCTGTGTGCATAGGTGGCTTGTCCCTTGGTAAGTATTGTCAGGAGGTGAGCTGACTGAGTTGATGGAGAACATTTTTAGATGGGGTCTCTGTGGACATTTTCTCCAAGGCTAGTGAATTTCTTTGGAGAATTTTTCTTTATGCTTCTGTTTGGGTGGTATATATCCAGACATTCATGTTCCATGAGCAGAGGCAAGAAGGGTACTTGGAAAACAGGTTTTCACCTAAGTGCCTTTCTTTCGGTCTAGCACCTGGTTCCCCATCTGCTATGGCTGTTGTTATCTAAGTCTGGAGATTCTCTAGTTCAAATTCTCTAAAGAATACATTCTTGCCTTCCTGGAATAGACGGAGCAGTGATGGGTTGGTGGGGGCCAGTGAGCAGGGCTGGTGTTTGGTGGGTGAAGAGACATGCGTATTGCATATGCGGACTTTCAGTCAGCACCTCTTTTCCAGACCCATGCCTCACCCTTAACTATGGAGGAACCTGCAGGGTCCATGTGCCCACCCTCTCCAGGGTTCTGCACCTTGGTAGCTTATGGTTTCTTCCCCTCTGCTGAGCCTACTGCCATATCTCCCTTACATTCTCTCCCTCCCAAATGTGTTGACAGTTCTCATTCACTGCTGTTGCCTCTCCAGTTCTCTTTGACCTATGGGTTTACATCTTTTTAATTCTTTCATTGTCATTTTGTCCAGGGTTTGGATGGGAGAAGAGATACTTGTGTATGGTCTACTTACCATATTTGACCCCAATTCCCTTCTGTTTACCTGAATTTCAGAAATCACACATAGTGGATGTTAGGCACAGAGGGCACCATAGATTGTAGTTCATGTCTTGTTCGTAAGAAACAAAAACTTCATTATACCTCAGAGGCCCCCACAGGGGGCAGCCCTGCCAGGTGGCAGCCCGCCTGGCAGTTGGGTCTGTCGGCCTCTAGAATCCTTCACTGTGCCTGGTGTGAATGCAGCCAGGGCCAGAGACACCACAGGGAATTGTCTCCCTGTGAGCAGCTGCTGGAGGATCAGGCATCAGAGCATGGGAGACAGACTTCTGGGATGGTTTTTGTGTGATTAATTAAGCTCTGGAGCCATAATTTTCCTATTTACTCATAATGTTCATACTCCAAACTGCCCATCACATTTATTAAAGGGAGAAATACACAAAGAAACAAACCTGGAGTCCTGTCTCATGGAAAGCTTGTCAAACAAGAAAGCATTACATATGCTTTTTCTTCTTATCTGCCTCTCTAGAATTGAGAGCAGACTGTTACCAGTGAAACAAGAATGGAACTTATTTCTTTATACAAGACTGTACAGATGTCCTGGAGAGACCTGGATAGGGGCGATGCTCTTTGTAAGAATGCAATGGATATAAATAACAAAAAATCAGGAAAGTTCTTACAGAAAATATTGTAAGAACAAAACAACCATAATAAGAATTAACCCCACCTCCCCAAAACTCAGAGATAAAAACCACTGTTTTTGCTTTGGTTTGTTTTGCTTTAAATCAGGGGAGGAAACTGCTTTGAGTGGCTGAATTTCAAAGATCCCTAAGAGATTTGTTAGGAATTGATTTGTGCCTGCAATTTCTTTTTTTTTTAAATCTTTGCAATATTCATTAAATGTCACTGTTTTGAAAAATATAATGCATCAACAGAGAATTAGGAACAAAGTTTAGATGCACTTTTATTTCTTTTGAGGCAAAGTTTGGTAAACCCTTGGATGCTGCCCGAAACATACAATGGTTCCTCTTATGGGCCAAATTGTGTCCCCCTCCAATTTCATATGTCGAAGTCCTAACTTCTAGTACTGTAGAATGTGAGTATAGTTTGAGATGGATCCTAGAACAGAGGTAATTAAATAAGGTCATATGGGTGGACCCTGGTGTCCTTATACAAAGAGGAAATTGGGATGCATAAAGCCACTAGGGATGTATGGACACAGTGATAAGGCAGCCATCTGCAAGCCAAGGAGAGACATCTCAGGAGAAACAAAATCTGCTGACACCTTGATCTTGAACTTCTGGCCTCCAAAACTGTGAGAAAATAAATATCTGTTGTTGAAGCCATCAAGTCAGTGGCATTTTGTTATGGTAGCTCTCGCAAACAAATGTGGTGCCTAGATTTTTCTACCCTATTTGATCTAAAATCTGAATATAATAAAAAGCATAGAAAAACTAAGAATCAGACACTTCTAAAAGTTAACTTTTGCTGTCCAATAGCTGAAAAATCCAGGTAGTAGGTCACAACTGTTGCATGCATCACACACAAAACCACTTTGGCCCTATCACCCATGAGGTGAAGATCTAAGGTGTTGAGTTGGCCTTGGCTTTGGCTTCCAGGGTGGCAACTTGGAGCCTCAGACTCCTCCTGGAGTTCCCCTCAGGTCTGGTCCTCGAGAGGAAAATGCCACCTGTCTGGGCCTGGCAGAGGACGGATGGGAGTGCCTGCAAAGCCCCAGCATGGTGGGTTGGATGAAACCAGAAGGTCTTAAAGAAGGGAAGAGTAGAGTAAGGGTGTTTCCTGGTGGTGGGTATCCCTGAAAGAAATGGGTTCAGAGGCCCATTCTCCTGTCACACACACCAGTCAGTATGGAGAAAAGCCAAACTTGGGGTGTTGGGATGCTGCCATGGAGAGCTTGAGAAATGGCCCCTCACTGAGAAGAGCTTTAATTGGAAGAGCCTTCTGGTGGCACCTGGGCAATCATTTCTATAATTCAGGTTGAGGGAGTAAGGGAAAAAGAACTGTATCAATTTAAATAAATACTAGAAGTGCTGTATCTGGGCTGAGGAAATAGCTGGGCATTGGCACGGTGGTACCTTCCAGCCGCGTGGTCGCACATTGTCACAGTTCATCAGAAGCCAGCAAAGGAAGCCAGGACGTCATGTGTAGGCTGTATTCACCTCAGGGTGTGTGACCCTCCCTGTTATCGGAGTCCTCCTGTTGACCAAGACCCTAGATCCAAACATCGAACAACAGAGAAGAAAATTGGGGGGTGGGGAAGAGAGAGGCAGAGATGGAGATTTAGGGAGACACAGCAAGAACCACAGAGAAAATCCACAAAGACAAAGAACAAGCAGAGAGAAGTAGGTGGTCACGGGAAAAACAAGTCACCGGTGCTAGAGCTCAGATCCCCTGGGATTCTTATGGATTGCATGTCGGATCTGTTCTCTTCTCTGCCTATGATCTGGTTGAAACCCCACTGGAGTGTCATGGCTTAAGGGAGCCCATGGGTGTTTGTACTTGCAATGTGGTTTCTAATGGATACCCCATGAATTCACTGAAGTGGAACAAAAATAATGTGGGAACTAAGTTAATATGTTTAGGTTTTATTAAATAGGTGGTTATCCCTGAGATTCACTCATGTGAGGTGGACGTCTTGTTCAGGCAAGAGAATCAAATGAAGAACTGAAATCTGGGGGAAGCCAACAAGACTCAGGGCAAGGGATTTTCATTCTTCCTAAATGAGTCTTTATTGCAAGAGTGCTGCCTTTTCTCTGATGCTTGTTAAATACTGTATTTATGCCATGTATTTGTATACAGTGGGATTAAGGGACCAAACTGAATTACTGATGATGGTTGCTTGAAGGGGTGTTTGACTAGGAGATTTACAGAGCGTTCTTAATAATCTTTTTTATTTATTTATAGAATGTTATCATTCTAAACCTACAGTGCTGCCATCCCTTAGGAAAAATGCTTTCTATTTGAGGACCACCAGCTCTGCATGTTGATTTGAAAAGAGATAAAAGAGCATCTGGCCACCATAGTACAGGCTGCACATTCCCTCCCTCTTCATTATGCAGAGAGCTGATGCAATTTTTGCTTCCTTCCTATTTATACAAATAAAGAGAACGATTTGGGAAATATGTCATGCTGGCATTAAACACCACCAGTCTTGCTGGGTTGAAATGTACACGTTCTATTAACAACAATTATATTGTATAATTAAGGTTTTGGTCCCTAAAGTCTGACTCGGAAGCTTCCTCAAATACTGATGGGTTTATTGAAGACATGTTAAAATAAATATACCCCTCCCATTACCCCCCTTGTGCTTGCCACCCCTGTGTCCCCATCCCCCCCCAAAAGTATCACGACTACCTGTGCCAATGACTTGGTTTGCAATGAATGTGGTGTTCAAGTGCCCTCTAGTGTAGCTGTGACTGAGATTAATAGGAAAGTAGAAAAGAAGCTTTGAAAAGGCAGATGCCAGCAAGCAGAGCCATTAGTACATTCTGTACATTCTATGAGGCTCCTCTGTACTGGATCCACATGAAAGAAACTGGATGTAGATAGATCATTTGGAATGGTCCCTCCAGAATGAGGCTCTCCATGTAATCCTTTTATACAGGTTTCATCACTCTTTTTGTGGGGCTCTCGGTTTACATTGAGGTGGAAATTTCCTGAAGCTTATGCACTCTTGGCACACACACATGTGTAAGCAGCCACGGGGAAAGGGCTAATGAAGTTAAAGCCCTTGCACCTGGGAGCACCTCTTGCCCCTGTGGCCTTAGCACATTTCACTCTCCCAGCCACCAGAGAGAGCTCTGACCTGTGTCTCATCAGTGAGTGCTGCTGGTGAGGACAATAATGGATTCCTAGGGACGATTAACACAGTGACAGGGTTTATAAATGATAGATATGACAACACTGCCTGCTATCAGATTTTTTCCTTTGATGACCAGGTGGCTATCGATAATGGTTGCACGAGCCAAATGCTACATGTACACCTGTGATCAAGACTAAAGAAAAACAAGTAGCTGAAAATCCTGGAGCTGACTCACATCCGATCCAAGAGAAGAATTGTTGACCCAAAGGCCCCAGTGACACAAATCAGGTGTCGAGGAGGGACTCACACCTGAATCAGGGACACCAGTCTGGTTAGCTAAAAATCTGAGTAGACAGGTGGGCTTTTCTCCTCTAGCTCTCTTTCGTGGGAATCTGTGAGCACAGAAATGATGAGAAGAGCAAGAGAGTCATCTTCCTAACTTTCTGAATATGCCCCTTCTAAAAACAAGGTGTGTCTGGAAAAGGTCCAGTGGAGTTGCTGTTCCATCTTTCCTGGTTGGGTGATACGTAGGCGATGTTAAACACAAGACAACGGGCCCCAAATGGAGTTACTTATGCTATGCCCCATGCCACTAAAAGGAGACTTGACTTAATTACAGTTTCTGTTCCCCTAGAAATGGAATCTCAAACCTGATCTTCACTAGTTAAGTAATCTGCCTGATACACTCCAGCCATCCCCCAAAGAAGAATAATTCTTGCAATAACCAACACTTCTTTTTGTTTTTTGTTTTTGCTTAGTATAGCTTCCTTGTTCCTGTTCCCTCCCGCCTATAAACGTCCTTCATTTCAGATAGCAACCTTGGAGCTCTTTTCTATCTGCTAGATTGGATGCTACCTGGTTGAGCCAAGCCAGTTAGATCACTAGAATTTACTTAGTTGAATTTTGTTTTGTAACAGTGCATATATGTGTTTATTTGCTAAAGGGTCAAAATAAGGTAGATTTCCTTCCAGAATTGTGTGATTGTGGAGGTGCAATCCCTAGGAAGGCCTACAAATAATTTGATTTTGTATCTAGTTATTCTTTAGAATACCTAGGAGAAACATGGCTCAACATAGAAAATGGACGTATGTTGAAAATTTTGTTAGACTTCCTAGAACTCTGGAAACCTGAGCAAGCTGTAGAGGTGAAAATGTTAAGGGGGTTGAATAGGTATAAATGGACAAATTCATATTATTATTAAGGTGAGTAGGACAAGATGAACTATTTTGGAGACCTCTGGCAGAACCTATTGATTCCTTATCCCATACTGACCACTCCATTTCTTCCTTCCTAGCAGAACACTGCATTTGTCTAGTAATTGGGTTTATGGTAGCTCCAAAGACCCCTCTCCAGCTCCAGAGAAAAACATTGATCACTGTAAGACAATTGTGGGTAGGGTACAAGAAGCTTCTGGGAAATGTCTCCCTTGAAATACATAAAGAGAAGCATGAGAGGAACGCCTTCTTCTTTGCTGGATGTCATGTCGGCATGTACCATCTGGAATTGCTAAAGCCAACTTGCAAATATAGAGGAAGGCTTTGTTAACCTGCTGAGCACAGCAGAGTAGAAAGATGCAGAGCACCCAGCTCCTGGGAACTGACCATCTTCAGATTTCTTGCGACAAAAGGTAACAATTTTTTTTCTCGTGGTTTTAAGCCACTTCTCATTGGGTTTTCTGTTCCTTGCAGCTGCAAGCATCTCCACAGATACAACCACTATTTGGAACAATGCATAATGAGTGTCATTTTTGAATAATCAACATAATCAGAAAACAATTCAAATAAAGCAATTAAATAAAATGAGGAGAGTGGGTGACATGGTCTTTAAGCTGCCTGTTGGTCCTGACATGCCGTGCTTTAATCCTTGGATCTTTCTGCTATGGAAGAAATTAGTGACAACAACAAAAAAAGTTTATGAGAACTTTTTGACTGATTGAGAAGTTGATCAAATCTTGGACGTTGTGAGTGAAATATTCTTTGCAACTCAGACATTTGCAAAATTTAGACACTGGAATTCTTACTGTTAAGCAACAAGTCTGTTAAGCAAACCAATCATTATCACTGATAAGAGAACTGTAAATTGTTTCCAATGATGTGTTTTGAATGACCACATCCTATTTAAGAGTGCTTATCCAAATGTCATCTTGAACCAAGCTATGAGTGTATGCCATCTGTCATAAAGGTGAAATCATGTGTGCATTTTCTAACTAGTGATCCTAAATAAGTAAGTAGGGTTTTCTGGACAGACTTAGGCTATCCTTTGTAATGTAGGCATGTACTTTATAATATACTTATCAGACAACGTCCTCTTCAATTTATTTTAACATTGATAGCCTTAAAATGAACAACTTAGGAAACAACAGATGTTGGTGAGGATACGGAGAAAGGGGGACACTTTTGTACTGCTGGTGGGAATGCAAACTGATGCAGCCGCTCTGGAAAAACAGTATGGAGATTCCTCACAAAATTAAAAATAGAACAACTCTATGACCCAGCAATTACACTACTAAGTATTTATTCAAAGGATACAAAAATGCTGATTCAAAGGGGACATGCACCCCAATTATATAGCAACAATATCAACAATAGCCATGTTATGGAAAGAGCCCAGATGTCCATTGACTGATGAATGGATAAAGATGTGGTATATATATGTGTGTGTGTGTATATACAGTGGAATATTACTTGGTGATCAAAAAGATTAAATCTGGCCATTTGCAACAAAATGGATGGAAGTAGAGTGTATTGTGCTAAGTGAAAAAAGTCAGTCAGAGAAAAACAAATACCATGTGATTTCACTTATATATGGAATTTAAGAAACAAAACAGGAAGGAAGGAAAAATAAGATAAAAACAGATAAAACAGATAAAACAGAGAGGGAGGCAAACCATAGAGACTCTTAAATACAGAGAGCAAACTGAGGGGCTGCTGGAGAGGAGGTGGTGGGGGATGGGTTAACTGGGTGATGGGCAATAATGAGGGCACTTGTTGGGATGAGCACTGGGTGTTATATGCAAGTGATGAATCACTGGGTTCTACTCCTGAAACCAGTACTACACTATATGTTAACCAACTTGAATTTAAATCAATAAACCAATAAATCAATAAAAATAAATAAATAAAAATAAATAAACCAAAAGCCCGACAAAACAATGACAGCTTTGATAAGGGAGAGCTATGATGATGTCTGGATATATATGAATAGAGCTTACTATTGTAATAAAATAAAGCTTAGGAAAGGTTAATCAGATAATATCAAGTTATAGGCATATTGGTCACAAGTGACAAGCAGTCCACAGAAAATGACTATAATTTATAGTCAGTCATTATTCCTAGACTTTCCAAGTCTGTTTCAATTTCAAATATTCTCTCCCATTGTGAGAACATGGGAATTGATTCTTAGCTTGGGAAATATGGTCTGTCAGAGGATATAATGTGCATCAACTCTACCCTGTAGCAAGTACTCAAGTTGTGTGTGGGGTCAGGGAGAAAGAAGAGGTAGACAGAGGGGAACCCAGTGGGGGCCCTGAATCTACAACCCAGAGGGATCTTCTCCCTGGGCTTCCCTCCACTCCAGCAGTGGTCACTTGCTCCCTGGGGGCACTAAGAATGCTCTCCTCTCTTTTCACCTGAGTAATACTACCCTTCACCTTGTCCTTCTGAGAAAAGGTAGCAGAACAAGTTTAGCTTTTCCCTTGGTCCTTCCCCTGTGAAATGTGGGCTACACCAGCCTTTTATGTTGTTCTGTGTTCTGATAAAATGCAACCTGAAACCTGTTGAATGGTAAAATGAATTACAAGCCACAGCAAACCCAAGGATCTGATTTGTACACTAAGACACGAATCTTGTACCTCTGTGATGTGCT
The DNA here is from genome assembly GCA_028646485.1 of Cryptoprocta ferox. Taxonomy (NCBI): domain Eukaryota; kingdom Metazoa; phylum Chordata; class Mammalia; order Carnivora; family Eupleridae; genus Cryptoprocta; species Cryptoprocta ferox. The sequence goes on from CM053566.1 coordinate 42,527,045, forward strand.
CTGACTTAGAAAGTTTCATTGATTAAACTCCTAAGAAGATGGCATTTTGAAGCCCCATTTATGATTTAGTAGCAACATTATTGAAGAGTTAGTGTCCTTTTCCTTTTGTGTGTCTTGGGGTTGATGATGACTCTTACAGTGAGAACCTTTCATGTTAAAAGCATTTTCAGGTGTTAGGTTGGAAGCCTTTCCATGCAAGTCTGCCCAGTTCGTTACAAGCAGCAGCAGAAACCAAGCTGATCTTGTACCCCTTCTGCAATTTTCTCTTCAGTTTGAGACAGCTCCATGGAATTGTGTTCCTTTGTATGATTATTTCCCTGACCTTGGTGAAGTTCCTGCATTATCTCTTTGTCCTGTTTTTCATTTGTGACACTGAATTGTTTTAGGAAAACACAATACTTTAAGTGAATCACTAAAGTTGTCTATGGGGCTGTTTTTCTCTTGAGAGCTCTTAGGACTGGAGAGTTGAAAATGATACTGTCATTGGCAATTGAATAATATGGCTAAAGCAGAGATGACAATCATCAGGTGTTGATCATTGACAAGATCAATCCAAGTCATAAAATGCAGAGGATTACTCTGGACTGAAGGATGAAAATGTGTCCCAGACATCAGCAAGACTCTCACTTAGTTTGGTACCAGAGAAGATTGAAGGATAGTGGCCATGACTCACAGAACGCTGGTGTTTGAGTCCATCACAGTCTTTGTTGAGAAGGATGGGCAGAAATGTGAATTTTCTAGCATTCTAGATGCTCCTGGGAGGAGGGATGTTTCTTTGTTGACTATCTGGGAGGGGGGGGCATTTCTTATGTCTAATTCATGAGAAGGGGATTTAAAAAAAACCAAAGTGAGAAGCCAGACTTTGGCCACTAAACCAGACATGGCTGCTTATTTGAAATTCATGCCTACTACTCCCTGATGTTATGTGATATTTGACTTGAATTTGGGTCACTTACCATCAAGTTTCCAAGGATGTAGATAGTATTGGGGAAAAACACCTTAAAGGCAAACTTACCTAAACTTCTATTTAGGTAATAAATAATATTAAATAAATATTAAATAATATTAAATAAATATTAAATAAATAAATAAATATTAAATACATAAACTTCTATTTAGGTAACTAATAACTGTAGTTTCCTCTCCTTAATCAATTGAACAAAACAATGGATATACTTGCTCTACTGTGACTTTCAGCGGCACCTCCAGCAGCTCCATTGTCAAGTGTAGGCTGCAGCTGCTCAAGGTCAAAGATGTACCATCCCGAGCTGCCAAAATCATCGTTAGTCTAAGCACTATTATTTTTAAGATTCTTATAATTTTTTTTCTGGGGAAAAACCCAACAAATATCTTTCATTTGGTAGTGGAGTGAGGTGGGAGTTGACACATGCCAGTGGGCTCAAGGGCAATCGGCAAAATAGTGGGAGATATAAGGGCAAGTGTCTTTTCTAGACTAGAGTTTCACCTGCGGCTCAACCTGTTATCATTTTTGGTTATTCATGAGGCAAGTACTCTATGATGATAGGTGCTTGAAATCACATTATTGAATGCCATCCTCAAAGAGCTTGTTCTCATTAAGAATGAATGATTATGAATACTGGTAACCCTGCATCTCTATACATGCTTATAATTATTTATCTATTCCAGATAACACATCAAGTGTTTCTTGATATTGCTTAAGTGTGTCTGAAGAAAATACTAATGCTGTAAGGCTTTAGAGAAAATTTATAATCTAATTTTGTTCTCTTATAATGAGGTTAAAATTGAATGATGGTGTGAGGTCCTTGTCCATTTATTCCCTCCTTTTTTTTAAGTGTATACTTACGGAGCCCCTTCTATGTTCCAAGCATTGTGCTGGAGACTACCAATACAAACAGAAGGGCAAAGGACAAAGCATGGTCTGTCTTCAAGGATCTCATGGTCTAAAAGGGAGGTAGACCTACATCAAATAATCACAACTGACTGTGGCACGTTGACAATGGAGTAGGCACAGATGGTTGGCAAGGCCTGGGATGAAGACCGTGAATCCCAGGTCAGTGCTGTTGCTGCTGGAGTGACATCCCTTGCCCCATGTGGGGCAGGACTTACAAGTTCTTCGGAAAAATAACACTTCAGTGATCCAAGAAGCTCTTTACCAAAGACCCTCATCAAAGCAGAGTTATCTATGCTCTTCTCATAAGCCGTTATTTTCAAGCATTTATTAACAATCATTAATCTGCCTACTAAAATTAAGAAATAACTTTGTATCAATACATGCTTTTTACTTCACAATGGGCTGACATTCACATGCATTTTCTCATTGAACTCCAATAATCCTATGAAGTGGTTAGAATGGGCTTAATTACTATTATCTGTTTTCAGATGAGAGCTCTGAGGCACAGAAGAGTTGAGGGACTTTCCCCCGGTCATAGAGCTGATTTAATTGGCTGATTGAAAAATGTATATCTAGATCTTTTTAACTGGTTGGACCATGAGTTTCTTGGTCTATATTACAATGCAAGATGCTTCTTAGTCTCATTTCACAGGTGGATTTAATAGATACATGGGGCTGGTCATTTCCCCCTTTTGAAGACTGATCCCGCGGTACATAACTTTACACATTTCTTGTGTATTTCTGATTATTCTTTCCATGTCTCCAAGAAGCCTTCCTTCCTCTCCCCTCCAGGTAAGTGTTGGTGTTTCCCTGGGGTCTGTGTCTGCCCTGGTCTCTCCCTCCATATGCTCTCTCGGCTGGGCAATTACGTACATTTTCATGGCATCACTACCACATAAAGTAATCCCACAATTCCCAAACCTACACCTTCAAACTCTGACCTCTCCCCCAGGCAGCAGAACTGAAATATACCAACTGCCTGCTGGACATCTTTCCTGATGTCTAAAAGTATTAGACTTTCTCACTGAGCTATTCTCCTTTCCATGTGGGACTAGGAACTTCACTATTATTCTTAATGTACCCGACATTAGCACCATTGACCTAGTCATCCAAGCTTGAAACTTGTGAACTTCTTTCCTCATCCTCACTTGTCACCTCTAACTGGATCACCACATCTTGATTTGGTCCCCTTAAATATTTTTTGAAATCTGTTCCATCTTTCCTATTCATGCTGCTGCTGCCCTGTGTATTTAAATGGGCTTTCCAGTGTGTCTGTAGGTTTCTTGAGAACACATTGAGGAAAAGAGTGAGTGATATATTCATGTACACATTCCTTCACTAATTCAGTCGACAAAAATATATTGAGACATACAGATCTCCCTATACTTGGAAAAAATTATGTTGGTCCTTTTGAGAAAATTAAAATTGACCTGGGAACTCTAGCCTTTTCTCATACAATCTAGGTCAATTAACTATGTATTCCATAGCTCTCAAGCCTTAGGAGTTTCAGATTGGGCATTTAGCTGTTAATGTAGCCAGAAATCAAAGATTAAATGACAATTCTTATCCATCATTCCCAAAGTAACCTCTCTTAAACCCACCACCTGAGATTCTGCTGAACAAATACTTCAGACTTTGATTCAGCAGATGTTCATGCCACTTATAAATCACTGATTTATCAGATTTTTCCAACAGCAATTGTAAAAATTTCAAACTGGTAAAGTTTCAGCAAAAATGTTAGTGAATCTACAGCAATTTTGACAGTAATTTCTTCTTTGTGAACTTATTTATGTAAAATGCTTATAATTTATAAAATTAGCTCTTATTTTATAATATGTTTATTAAAATATTCAGTATCATATTCATGGAATAGTCTTTATTGAAAGAAATAAAGATAAGTGGAGTTGGAACTGTCTTAGAACCAAGCAAGCAGAGAATTCCCTGCGAAAGAATGGATTTCCTTTAGTTAGCTCACTGCTTTGATGCATTAAAAGGAGATTCATTTTCCAAAATATTGAAGTATAGGCATGTTTTAGATATATACTAAGCATAAGGTATGGAATACCTATAATGTGTTAATGACAGTAAGGGATGTAGTCATGCTATTGAATGGTCTGATTGTGTGTGCTCCCACTCTAAAGGCCTAGAACTTTGACATTTGGTTTATTCAAAGTTAATCAGGTCTGAGGAAGAAGAAATAGATTAAAGATGACCACAAATTCCTTGTCTTCCATCCCATAGTAAGATGGAGACTATGGGGCTCCCCAGTCAGTTAAGCATTTGAATTCGGCTCAGGGCATGATCTCATGGTTTGTGAGTCTGAGCCCCACATTGGACTTTCTGCTGTCAGCACAGCATCTGCTTCAGATCCTCTGTCCCTCTCTCTCTTTGCCCCCCTCCCCACTCATGCGTGTGCTCTCTCTCTCAAAAATAAATAAACATTAAAAAGAAGAAGAAGGAGGAGGAGGAGGAGGAGGAGGTCAAGAAAGGAAAGATGGAGACTATTTCTTCCCTGGAATCCTGGATGGCCCTCTGAGCAGTTTTCAGTAATGGAATGTGGCAGGAGTGACTCTGTACTTCTGAGGGGAGGGCAACAGTTCTTCAACTTCCACTTTCACTGCTTAAGATACATTTTGTTGCAAGTCAGCATCCACCTGAGAAGTGTTACTACCCTGAGACCAGCATGCTGTGAGGAAGCCCAAGCTAGTCATGCAGCCACCAGAAGGCGCTGCAGTGACAGATATGTATAAGGAGCCTTATAGAACTAGCCCAGATGGGCCCCCCACTGAATGCCATTGAACAACTGACCCCAGCCAATGCTACAGGTAGTGGAAGAACTACTCAGCTTACCTTTATCAGAATTCTTGACCAGTAGAAATGTAAGCAAGAAAAAATAGCTATTTTTAAAAATTTTTGTTTATTTTAGAGATAGCAAGAGCGAGTTGGGGAGGGACACAGAGAGAGGGAGAGAGAGAATATCAAGCAGGCTCTGCTGGATGCCAGGCTTGAGCCCACAAACCTACTATATCATGGTAGATGGACTTATAAGATTCTAAAAATTAAGAGTCAGAGGTTTAATCAACTGAACCACTCAGGCATCCACCCAAAATAGCTATTTTTAAGCCCCTACGTTTTTGGGATAGTTTGTTACACAGCAATAGGTAATAAAAACAATTGACTCATACCACCCACCATATTCCCTGAAGGAAAGTTTATTTACGAAACCAAATGGCCTGATGAAGAGAATAAGGACAGAGAAAATGTTTTCAAGGATAGCTAGGCCTACATTTCCTGGGTGTTTTTAATTTGATTTGGGTGTCATTTTCCCTTGCCAATCAGAGAAACCATTGCCTTCAGTTTGTCTCCTTATGGACACCATTTTCCCATTGTTATAAGATGCTCTTTTTAGTTCTTCTGATTACTCTAAGTAATCAAATTACATCAAGTTATAGTCTATTTGTGACAGGCAGTGGGTCTCCAGGAGACACTCAATAGGGCCATTCAACAAAAATGTAATGAGTCCCTGCATCGTGTGAGGCACTGAACTGGACAATGGGGCACATGCACAAATATGCAAGTATGATACAGTCTCTGTCGTCACCAAGCTTGTAATTTTTTAGGGGGAGCAAAGCCACATTTGAATAATTATGATACAGCTCATGTTTGAAAACACGGGAGTACTTACTTCTGGCTTGATGGAGGATTTCCAAGGGAGAGTAACATTGATCTGGGCTTGGGACAGTGAGTAAGAGCATGGCAGGAGGGAGAGTTTATCAAAGTCATTCCAGCCAGAGGGAGCAATATGAGAGAGTTTCTGGTGAGCTCGGGGGTCTCTGAGGTGTCTGGTGAGGCTGGGTGTAGCAAGAATTAGGAGGGATGAGATTGAAAAGGTAGCTTGGGGTCTCATTGTGCAGGTCTTTGGACACCCACTCCCTAGAAAATGAGTTAGACATTGGTCCTTTTAAAAACTGGTGAACTTTGGTGGGTTGAGAGGAAGAGGTGGTCACATCTGTGTTCATACACTGTTGGTCATGGGTCTTCTTTCTCTCCCCATCCCGCATTCTGGAATACTTCATTCACTGATGATAGACACTATGGGGGAGAAAAAAGATGAGTAACTGAAAGCATGACCTTACAGGAAGTCTTCTTGGTCACTTGAGAAGTAGCTTGTCACTTGACCGCTTAAAAACAGGGAAAGATATTCAAATGCTTTTGTGCTATTGTTTTAAGAACAAAAAGACTGCCCAACTGTTAGAAAGTGTAGCATTTGTAGAAAACAAGAACATGCCACTTTGGGGAGATGTTTTTGCTGATCCCAGAGATGAGAGCAGGATTGGGTCCCGAAGCAACCAGAAAGGTCTTTGACGGGGACTAGGGAAGTGGCAGTTTCTCTCAATCTGTGCTGTGTGCCAGGGATAATGACATATTCTCCCAATCACAAATTAATTATTGCTTCTTGGCAAGTATCCGCTTTTCCCTTAGTTTATCTTGAAAGAATTCTTGGAGGTCTCAGTGCACTGCATTTAGATTTTTGCCATATGAATATTGACAAAGGGGTTGCTACTGTATGCCGTTTTGTGTGAGATGTGCTAAGAACCAGAAAATGAGATTGAGAATCTGGGTCCTGTCATTCACCTGCTGAACTCCACAACCCCTGGAAGGGAGAGAGGCTAACGAAGGAATGAGTGTTGCTCCCCTTGGCTTTGAAGGGCAAATAGTGCAGGAGGGAGAAATGCATCAGATGATGCACCAAAGTAAAAAATACTGGTTTATAATTATTAAAAAATAATAAAGATCTTTAACTGTCATGTGTTCAAAGGCTAAGTGTGTAATTTTTTCCTTTTGTGTTATTTATTTGGGGGTTTCCATAGAAGAATTAGTCTAGCTCTGTGAGAAGATTTGGAAAGGTTTTTTTAATGCCACGGAATAGTTTGTATAAACTTAGGAATTATCTGTTTCTTGAATGTGTGTGCAGACCTGGTGGGAACACCTTATGGGTGATAATCCTCTTGGAGATAATTTGTTGACAATGTCCCTTCTTTCCCCCTTGTTTCTTCCATGGTTATTTGTCTATTTAGTTTTCTGCTTTTTCCTGAGGGAATTTTGAGTTTGTATTTCCTTTTCTTTCTTTCTTTTTCTTTGGTTTTTGTTTTGGTGGTTATTTTATTTCTAAATTCTAGTTAGTTAATATATGGTGTAATATTGGTTTCAAGAGTAGAATTTAGTGATTCATCACTTACATATAACACCCAGTGTTCATCCCAAGTGCCGTCCTTAATGCCCATCAGCCATTTAGTCTGTCCCCCATCCACCTGCCCTCCAGTAACCCTCAGTTTGTCCTCTGTATTTAGGAGTCTCTTATGATTTGCCTCCTTCTCTTTTTTTATTTTATTTTTCCTTCCCTTCCCCTATGTTTGTATTTTCTTGAAAATCAGCCATTTCAATAAGACTTCATAGTATTCTGTTGTCAGAGACTTCTTCTGTATCAATTATATCCCTGCCTCACACTTGATTTCATCTGTCTTAATATCTTTTATTTTTCTTTAATGAATTAACTACAAGATTGTCAATTTTATTTATTCTGCCCTCCCTGAAACAGCAAGCACTTTCTTTTCCTCTTCTTGACAGGCAGTGGGCAGAGAGTTCTTCTAATATTTCCATCACACCCTGTCTTGAGACCCCTCTGTGTGGGAGCTGAGCATTCCAGGCACATTATTTTATAGGACTGATCTTAGCTGTGGCTAATGCCTTTGGCTACAAGATGGGAGTCAACTTCTGCATTTTCTCAATCGTGTATCACTCCTAAGATCACGTTTAGTTTCCACTAGTATGATGAGTGTTGGGGAGATGGAGTCACACTTCAGGATACCACTTTGCATACATATTTGCAAATGATGTGGGACTCACAAAGGAAAAGCAAATTAAAAATACATCTGTTTGCAGATAGGATAGGGGGTATAATACATCATAATCTTCCTTCCCACCTTCTTGTCTTATAAGTCCATCTACCATAATATTACCAGAAAGTTATCAAAGACAATGGGGATATATTCTCCAGGAAATACATTGATGTGTTACTGACTAGTAGAAAGTTTTACCTATGCTCTATCTTCCCTCACCACACTTGATAGCCTGCATCTGGACCAGTCTCTGGGTGGCTTGTGGCTGTGGCTGAGCAGAGGCAAGAAGTGGCGAGTTCAAGGGTGCCAGGACCTCTGTCTACATTACCTAGCACTCAACAGACTAGAAGCTGAAGCCTGGGAAAGACACCAACCAAAGCTGGAAGAAACTCGCATGTTTGCATCTCAGAGGATCCTGGAGGGTCAGAATGTCTCTCCAGCCTATAAAATTACTCCAAGTAATAAACAAGACTTGCATCTAAGGCAGATTTCATGAAATGGCTATGGGTATGTGTGCACCCAAGGATGGTCTAGTGGCTCCATTTATTAACAGCAATTTAAGTATAAGGCCCATTAGAATGCCTTTCTGGAGGAAGGATTCAGCACAACATAGTAGAATCTAAAACTTTAGTCCTAGGACCAGGATTTGAATCCCATTTCTATCACAAATAAATAAAATAAAGTGTTTTTAATCTTTCTGAAGTTTAGTTTCAGCGTCTCTAAAACGTAAATAATAACACAAACTTACCAGGATTGTTGCAAAGATATAAGTCAATGAGATTAAAAGGAAAAACAAAGGTAAGGTGATTTGCAAGCTGTCAAGTAACTTAAAAGTGAAAGATATGTACTTAACAAGTACTTGTTGAGGGACCATTGTGCACATAAACCATATTAAAGATCCACAACAATTTACCAGGTAGGACTTTAAATGTCTTATGCCATTTTAGCCTAGTTGAAAAATCTTCAAGGGGAAGCTTTTCTCTGAAATAGTTCTGTTTTATATAATAATATCTCCTTATTGGTTAAATTTTAGAAAACATTGAGGTGCATGAAGATTTTTCAACACCTGTTCCTTGATTTTATTAATAAAAAGAGAACTGTGCCCGGGGGTATGCTTCAGTGAGAAATAATGAGAGAAAATTGTTCACAGGGCTTACTTGGTTAAGTGCAATTAAACTAGCCTGTAATTTTTGTATTAAACTACTGGTAGTTGGGAACCAATATTTGGAGCTACTCATTAAATAAATTACCTAGACTAAGAAGTTTTTCCATGATTGCAAACATGGGGAGGAAGGATGTCTTTAAAATCCGTGGTCTCTTAAAGACTAATGCAAGGTTGCTGAAGAGGTAGCTCTAGACCTTGGCTGCATTGTGCTTGGAAACTGTTGATAGCACATTCAAGGAGGGAATTACAGTGGAGCTTGGAACCAGGGTCCTCCTGCGGTTCCTGCCTCTTTTAAATATGTGTGAGTTTTGGCTGGTGTGGAAATTCCTTGAGCCCAGTTTCTGGATCTCTAAGGAGAAGCAATAATGTCTATGTGGCCTATTGCACAATGATGTGGTGGTGGTCTGATCCAAGATGCAAATTATGAGAAAGGCTGATTCAAAGAGGTTTCTTAAAAGCCAATGTGCAGAGAGTCACCCTGGAGGTTTTGTTCAAATGCAGATTCTGTCTCTGGAGGATCTGCAGTGTGGCCCTGGGTCTGCATTTCAGACAAGCTCCTAAGGGATGTTGCTGCTGTTGACTCATACAGATCACATTTTGAGTGGTAAGGTCTTCCACGATAAAGAACATTTTAGCTGATACAACTCCAATGCCCAGGAATAAATATTGGTCTCAGTTGAGGCTTGTTCCAGCTGTCCAAAAACATTATGAAAGTACTAATTTCCTTTTGCTTTTTTTCTGTGTTCTGTAATGTTCACTGCACCTTGAGGCTGGCTCTCCTCAACCAATATGATGGCCTGCGGTTCATGGGGCTGTGGTTCATACATCTTGGTTGTGGCCAGCAGGAAACTGTTTTCCCGATATTGCCAACAAAAGTCCTAAGATTATCTGATTGTTCAGTTGAAATAAACTGATTGGCTTAACCCAGGCCGAAGGCTCCCCTCGTGGAGCTGAAGGTGGAGTGAAATTCCTTCTGAGGAATTTCCTCATGGAAATCAGGGCTACCATAATGAGGAGGAAGTGGGTGCTGGGGAGACCACCAAGGAATTTTGTAGAGGCAAAGGAAATAAAAGTTTTTAAATGGAATTTATTTTAACAAATGTCATATCTTATATAAATATGAAATAGAAACAGATAGTTTGTACATTTGCCCATCTGACTTTGGAAAATTCTCTGAGTCAGGAAATACTTGTTTTTGTTAATGTCGAGTACGGTTTGAAGGTCATGACACTATTTTAGAGATTTCCAAGACATATTTTTATTTACTACTTTTTAATACATTTAACATGGCTTGTGTCTATAAGAATCGCCAAGAAGGGTTGAAGTGAGTATCTCTATGAAAAGGTCAGAAAATCCATAGCACAGAAAAACTCTTTTAGGGTGGTTTATAGTATTTTTTAATGTTTATTGATTTAATTTGAGAGAGAGAGAGATGTGCTTGCATCTGGGGGAGGGGCAGAAAGAAAGGAAGAGAGAGAATTCCAAGTAGTCTCTGCACTGTTAGTGTGGAGCCCGACATGGGGCTTAACATGAGGCTCAAACTCACGAACAATGAAATCATGACCTGAGCTGAAGTCAAGAGTCAGATGCTTATATGATTGAGCCACCCAGGTACCCCTATAGTTTGGGTTTTAAGTTTAGTCATAAATATACTTCTACTGTCCAGCTAGACTTGGAGGGGAATAAGAGAAACAGGAATTAAATACCTGCAGCAAATGAGAATACCAGGAGAGTAGAGTATAAGGTGAGACTGAGTGTGGGGCTGCCCTCCCTGGGACAGAAGAAATGATTTATTGATTAAGATAAAACACATCAAATTTTTGAGAGGAGTCCACAGTTAGCAATGGAAAACTCCTTACTAATCTTCCCATTGCTGTGCCCAAAGCTTTCACAGTATTGTTATGTCTTTTATCCTGACAAAGACCACATGCTTGCCACCCAACCTGCCAGTCTTAGCAGTGGAGAAAATGACAGGGAGCTATTTGTATTGGGTGCAAATACTCGTCATGGAAAGTGTGCTAAGGCTTAAACAAAGTTTTCATCAGAAATTTCTTTCCATAGATAGACTTGCCCCAGTGCCATGATGGCAGTGATGTCACTATCCTGCCAAAAAACCTCAAGATTAGTTCTAAGAAAGCAAGAGTTCTAATCAGATTCTTTCCCCGCAGTGCTTAGAGCACTGCAGTTTACTAGAACTTGTGTATAAACAACTTAAGTAGACCCAAGGATTTGTAGTATAAGGCAATGTCTCTGTATGTGACAGGGTTGGCCATATGGCTAGGTGTAGACGTGGCACAGACTGGATGAGGCTATGGATCTGGGTGTTAGCCCCTGCAAAGTCTTGGTGTCTTTTAGGTGGTATGTAATTAATAACTGAACTTTCTCCAAAGAGTAAAAGCGTTTTATCAACATTGAAAATAATCTTGAGACCCCTGAACTTGAAGTTGGTGTCAGAAATGGGGAGGTCTTGTAGGCTGTAACCCTTAACTTTGCAGTTGGCATCAGAAGTGGGATTCCCTAGGGGCGCCTGGGTAACTCAGTTAGTTAAATGTCCAACTCTTGATTTCTGCTCAGGTCATGATCTTATAGTTTGTGAGACTGAGCCTCACTTTGGGCTCTGTGTTGAGGGTGAGGAGACTGCTTGGGATTCCCTCTCTTCCTCTCTGTTCCTCCCCTGATCTCTCTATAAATAAATAAATAAATAAATGGAGCCTTTGTATGAATGCCCCATGTTACACTGCTGCTACAGTATTAAGCAGCAGTTTGAAAAGTCCTGTCAGATTTGTTGTCTCAGTTTCCCTTATGGGATTTTATAGAATTAAAAAGTTAGAATGATTCACAAGAAAATGGGGAAAGACAATGGGTTGAAAATCTTTCCATGGTTTTTGAGAAATGGAATGAGTAAAGTAGACATTGATGAGTTAAAAAAAGGTCTTAATGCAGCACTATTGGGGGTCTCATGGACCAGTAGGAGCCCCTCCTGGTTCCCAACAGTAAAGGGCCTTAAACAAGTCTTCTCTATTGAACCCAGTGTAGAAGAATTTGAAATTCTGGAAGGCAAAATGACAATGAGAAACAATGGAATACCTGGGGGCAATGGTCTGGCATATTAGTCAGGATGGAAGTTGATAGAGTAGACAGGATCTTCTTGCTCAACCCCCAGCTGGGACCCAAGTCCATGTGCACATGTGTAGGTTACATGGCTAGTGGGGCTGAGGGAGAAGAGAATTTTCTGGGACTTCTTGATATGGGATCCCAATGCACTGTGATTCTAAAGCAAGCTGGTGAAGTCCTAATGAAATGTACAGTTAGATTGGGAGGAAATGGAGGTGAAATGGTTGACAGGATAAAGTGAAAGTCTGGATTACAATTGGAACATGATATTTTATATGAAGTGACTGCCTTTCCTTTGCCTGAACAGCCCTTCCAGAGGTGTAAAGTTTGGGTAAAAATAAATGACAAATGAAAGAGAAGGAGAAATAGTAGCTAAGGGTAAAGGAATGAATAAATGGCTGATGATGCACTGAGAGAAATTCAATATAACGTTGGTGACTTGGGAGAGGCTCAAAGCAGAAGAATAATAATACCTCCTTAGCTAAATTGTACGAGATGTCCAGAGGGGTAAAGCTATGTTTGCCAAGGCCACCTCTGCTTTTGGAACCTCACAAGACTGAATAGAAGCCTGCAAACCTGAGTGGCATTGCTCTGGAAGACATTTTGGTCACATAATATGATGAACTATACTGAAGGTTCATAAATGAGTAGAAGTCTATTTCTTAAAATGTTTATTTATTTTGAGAGAGAGAGAGAGAGAGAGAGTATGAACAGGGGAGGGTCAGAGAGATAGGGAGAGAGAGAATCCCAAGCAGGCTGACTCGGGAATTGATCCCATGAACCACAGATCATGACCCAAGCCAAAATCAAGAGTCAGATGCTTAACTGACTGAGTCACCCAGGCACCCTGCGAGTAGAACTCTATTAATCTGCCAATATCAGACTCTTATTTCTCTGGTGTGTGTATATAGAAGATATCATTTGGAAAGGAGTTTTTGAGAACTGGTCCCTACTGGGTCATTGGACCATGTGGTATGCAGCGCCCAGCTGACTGACCACTGTGTAACCAAAAACCTGGATGACTGCATGTTTAGAAAGTTTCTTGGCTATATTGGGCAAAATATAGCTGTGGCATGCCTGATATGCCCTAAAATGCTGTGCACAAGTACACATCACCCTTGTTTTTGTGGGTAGAAAGTTATTAAACACAATAGGAAAAAAGACAATGGGTCCTGATGGGATTAAAGATGTAGGCAACCAAAGGGCAGATTTGGATTCCCCTGGGAACAGTGCTACCTCAAGATGAGGAAGGCTGTGGGAAACGTTAGGGCATTCTCAAACTGAATTACATCTGGCTGTGACTACCACTCATCTAACTCTAGAATGGAGGACCAACATTTTTGGGTAAGAAACATGTAATCTAATTGCACTCAGGCCAGTTAGGACACAATGGCAACAATACACATGATGGATTAAACCACACTGGTCCCCAAGCCAGAATAGGGCCTTATGGGAGATGGGTTCTGGCCTGTTCATCCTGGGACAAACTAATTCACTTGAAAAACTTTTTTTTTTTTCGTATTAAATGAATTTGCTTATAATGAGGAATGGTATTTGGAGGAAGAAGACTTATTAACTAGAATGAGCAAATTAGAGGGATTCTCTTCCCAGAGAAAGACAGAGGATGGGAGTCAGCCTAGAAAGATGATCAAGCTGTAGCGTTGTGTGTCAGGCTGACTCAACAAATAACGTGGGGTGCGGCGCCTAGGCGGCTCTTGGTTTCAGCTCAGGTCGTGATCTTGAGGTTCGTGGGTTTGAGCCCTGGAGAACCTGCTTAGATTCTCAGATGCAGAGCCTGCTTAAGATTCACTCTTTCCCTTTCTCTCTGCCCCTCCCCTGCTAGTGCTCTCTCTCTCTCTCTCTCTCAAAATAAATAAACTTAAAAAACAAAACAAATAATGTGGGGTAATGCTAGACCCAGTGTTGGCAAAAGGCTTGTACCTTGATCCAAAAGGGCCTTTTGACTATTTTAATACAGATGAAGGCCAAAGTAGCCTTGGGGCACTGGCTCTCCATCCTAGCGGCTGAGGCTCAAGGGCATAGCTATGGTAATTTTACAGCCTTCCAAACCTATGGAAAGTCTCTGGGGGCACTTGTAATTTACATCAATATGCTATGACTGCCCTCACCCCCAGGGCAGATAAAAATAAGACACAGACTGAAATACAGGTAGCAGGGATAGGAACTATTCTGAAAACCACCTGTGTCTTCCCTGCAGGAGGGAGGGAGGGCTTGCTATATAACAGCACATAATAGAAAATGGTTTTAGTATAACCCATGAACTGAGACAGGTTGAATGGCTTTGTCCCCAACTGACTTTGGCCGTGGAAATAACCAATCATGGCCAATTATAATGGTGCCTGTTCAAAATATTATGTGGTATACTGGCAAGGGTTGGTTGTGCTGGAAGGCATTCCAACTATCTCTGTAATTCTTACTGATTTTTGTCCTGTAATGGAACAGAGTGTACCATGACCGTACTGTACTGTATACTGTAACATTGGCATTCTTGGTTAAGATTTGGCTTCCTTATGTACATAAGTCTTATGATTATACTCATGTTAATGATCAAATACACTGGGAGACTGAGTTAAAGCCTCTTCAGGATATAACACCAATAGAAAGAAAATGACTAATCTGAAGAAGAACTGGATTAACTAACCATCATAATGGCTATGCTAGATACTTCTGCACAAGTTTATCATAAGGTACAAATAGCAATAGATGAAATAGTCAAGTTAGCACAAAATGTTAAAGTGATTTTAATGGCTGTTATAGGATGGCTTAATTTCTTTAAATCTATATCCTATCGTACAAATGTTAGGCATATTCATACTGATACTATTTCTGTCTTTGTCATATAAATGCTATACTAAAGGTAGATGCTCAGATAAATATGATCATTTCTCCATAAGAAGAGATCCTTGGCCAAAGGCCAGGGTGTGGCTTGTGTAATAAGGAATTTGAATTTACTCAAGGTGATATCTGACCTTTGCTGGAGGTGCTTTCTAGGAGAAGTGTCTGTTTACCTGCGGGCTCTGGGCCACAAGAGACAACTAACCATGTGATTTATGATGATGGCTTTGGGCTGCATGATATCTGCTCTACCTCTGGAAGAGTTCCAGAGGAGCTGGAGACCCAAATCAGCCATGTGTGCAGACAACCATGTCTCCACAATAAAAACTCTGGTCACCAAGCTTGGGTGGGCTTCCCTGGTTAGCAATATTCTATGCATATTATCACATATTATTGTTGGGAAAGTAGAAATTGTCCATGACTCCATGGTGAGAGGACAACTGGAAACCCCATGTTTGGAACCTTCTGGGACTCTGCTCTTGGCTGATTTCAATCTGTACCCTTTATTTTTTCACTGTAATAACCCATAACCATGATTATTGCAGCTTTCAATGAGTTCATCTAGTGAATTATGGAGCCTAAACGTGGATTTGGGAACCCATGAACCCTAAACGTGGTCTTGTGGACTCCACCCCCTAACTTCACAGGTGGATTTTTTGACTTCATTCAGACCATTTTTCCTATACTCAACACCATCCACTTCTTCAAATACATCTCTGCTAGAAACATTATCTTTTAAATGGTTCCTTGGATGCCATTACGAATATGGCATAATCTGTAGTAAAGCACCATTAAGATGTTAATACAGATGTATGTGTGAATTAAAAAGTAACTCTAAATGCATAGTAACCAATTTACTTCCCATTAATAATTCAGCTATTTTTATTTGTTTCTAAACAAAAAGCAAAGAGGACCCAGTCCACCAAGCAATTGTAATAGTGTGCACAATTTTTATTAAACCAAACTAAAACCTTTTGAAGTTCTTGGCTTATGAAAATCACTCAACTTCACTTCTTTTTTCCTATCAAGCTTTTCCTTTGCAATTTGTTCATTCTGACCGAAGTTAGAAACTGACACATCCTTCCATTCCTTCCATTCTCCTTTTGGGGCAAAAGGAGACATCAATACTAGTCCTTTTAATAGGAAATCAAACCCACCTCTAACTAGAGTATTTATTCTAGTTTTGTTCTAGAATTATTATTTATTCTATTCCATCTGTTTCAAATAAGCACAGTAAAGTGATCGGAGATGAGCTACAAAGAAAGAAAATGGCAGGCGTGCTACACAAAAACCCTTAAATCGCATATTTTCAAGATTTTCATGCTTCAGAATAGCAGGCATCTGTGATTCACAAAGGACTTCCCAGAGCCATATTCTTGGCCCCCATTTCGTAACTGGCAACAAAACAAAACAAAACAAACAAAATGACAACTGTGCCCACCTCCCCGAGAAAAAAAAATCAAGACCAGGAAGGCAGGGCAATAATAACATTATTCAGAGTCACGGAGGAAAGATGAGGAATTCCAGATTCAGAGCCAGTCCCCCAGGGGCAACATTTTTCTGTTTTTCCCCCTTTGCATGCCTTGGTATTGGATTGCAGTTATCCAATTTCAGTTGTGGTTACTTAACTTACAGTCTGCAGGCATGTTCAGCTTTTATAGTGTGTCATGGGCACATTGTTGCAAGTTAGCCTCTCTGTCTCTCTGTCTCTCTGTCTCTCTCTCTCTCGACTCTTCTTTCCCTGATCCATTGCACTATGTCACGTGTGCCGCTTCAGGAAAGCCTGGTTATATGACTGTACGTAGAAAGAGGACAAAATCGCCTGGAGATGGTCTATGTGCAAAAAGATTTCTCATTTAAGGAGAGCTCGCGGGGTTCTTCTAGTTAGTTCTTCCAGGTCACCACAAACGATTTAACTCATTCAAAGAAATTTTACTGATGAGTTTGAGAAACATTTCTATCTCATAAAAGCAATGTTTTCAAACTTATTAACACCGATTTTTATCTATGTGGTAGCCCAATAAAATAATTACCAATATACAATGATAATCTCATGAATATGAAAAAGTGTATAATAGAAGAGTTTACAAATATATGAAATTAAAGTGTGCATATTTTTGATGCTTATAACCCTTGAGGACACATAAAACAAATAGAAAATTTCAAATTATATGTCCTTCAAAAAATCCTTCTGAAAATGAAATTCAATATATCATCTTTACATGAATGGGGGTGGGGATTTTTTTTTTCTGCAAGGACATCCCCTTTGTAAATAACTGCGGTGCTGAGTCCTCTAGCTTAGGTATTTGGATCCGGCAGACATTTGCTCTGAGTGATGTGTGGTGACTCAGTTCCCTCACTGTTTCTCGGTTTCTCTAGTCATAATCCCGACCAAATACTATTCACAGGTCTATTGGTCTTTATGGGGCATGAACGCATCATATGCTTATCAGAGGCACCTCAATTCTTTTCACATTAACTCATTGAATATCGAGAAGAATTCCTCTATGCCACTGAGATGCTGAAATCTCCCAAATGTACTCGATTAGAACCTGTTTATTTTAATCGATCCAGAATTTACACCATTGATGGTTTTTTAGATAGTCATCAAAATGAATATAACAAACTAACAAAATAAAACTTTTACAGAGTTATCAGGGAAAGCAAAGATTATGTTACTTGGTCCCTAGGATCCACAGATTTTTTAAAGGTGCACATGCATGTGCATTTTGATTTAACAGTACTTGATCTAGTAATGATTCTCATCATGAAATAATTTAACTGTTTCAGCCGGGGGCACCTGGGTGGCTCAGTCAGTTGAGGGTCCGACTTTGGCTGAGGTCGTGACCTTGCGGTTCCTGAGTTCACCAAGTTCACAGCTGTCAGCCTGTCAGCACACAGCCTGCTTCAGATATCTCTGTTCCCTTCTCTCTGCCCCTCCTCCACTTGCACTCTTCCCCAAAGTAACTAAATATTTAAAAAAATAAATAATTCACCGGGTTGTTGTAGGAACCAATGGAATATTCTATGTGAAAATATTTTGCAAGTTATTAATCACATAAGTATGTAGTTAATTTTTTCTACCTTTTTCATTTTCTTTTTCCTCAAAGACATACGTAAGACACACACAGAGTCGTATTGATATACTTCCCTTTTAAAATTTTGTTGCTTTGGTCTTTTTTTGTTAGTGTATTGATCAGCTATCATCCATTACTTCAGAGGCAAGCTTCATCTGACTGTTTACCACATTGACAGAAAGACAGAGGTGGACTTTTCATGATTTCTTGGATGTTTCTACTGTTGGAAATAACAATGATTCAAAAAAGGGAGCTTCTTGAAATCTTCCTGTTGGAGTTATAGGGTTTTAATTTATCCCACTGTATCTGATAATTGTGCTACCTGAAAAGAAATACATAGCACTCAGGATACGTGTGTAGGGGACAGAGATACCTTGTAATAATCTCTCTAATTGTACTTAAAGGAGAAGGGGAAAAGGAGTCAACTGTCAGGACGTGCTCTGCCCAGACACTTACAAGGCACTATTTGTATTATTGGCATGATTTCTCTGTTGTGCAAAGAAGCAACTGACATTCAGAAAAGCTCAGAAATGTGACTAAAAGCACAAAAGATATTGGAGCAAAATTTGACCCTAGGTTATGGCTTCCAAGTCCATGTTATTTCCCTGATACTTGGAAGAGTGAATAAGGATTCAGGGAACATAAGCCAGGGTCTTGGGCAGAAGAAACCAAGCTTCCCCCACTTGTATGTGTCAAGTCACTCGTGGCCTCAAACTCAGTTTTCCAAAGTCAGTATTTACTACTGCCTGCACCCCTACCTTCCCTAGTTATATCTCCTGTCCCTCTATTATCTGCGCTGTCTTAAGTGGCAGCTTATTCCCAGACAACTAATTTGTCTTGAAGATGTGCTCTGAGACTGGTTCTCTCTGTTGATAGAACTGACCCCGAGTTGGAAACTTTTGGGTCCTTGAAAGTGAGCACAGGTGTGAGATACACTTTGGCTCGCTTCCATCAACCAGCTTGGGTGACCTTGATAGCAGAGCAATGACAATACAAATAATAACATTTACTGAGTGACTACAATGTGCCAGGTACAATTCCAATTGCCTTGTATGTATTATTTTATTTAATCCTCACGAAAAGCCTTTGCAGTGCCTATTAATGCCATTTTACAGATGAGAAAACTGAGACACAGTGAGACCCAGCAACTTGCCCAAGACTACACAGCTGTAATAAGGCCACAGTAGATTATGATCCACTATCATTACATTCCTAGTACTCTGTGCTGCCCTTCTGAGCAAACCTATGTGAATTGCTATGACCATGGATTTCTATGTATGTGCTATGCATACCTGATTTCTGGTCTCAGGTTGCAAGGTGCTTGGTCCAGGACACAAGTGTTCCACTTTCCATGTAGCCCACATAGTACAGAGCAGTTCTGAACAAATAGAATGGGTTCAGTGAACAGGGTTGATGTGTCCTACATGAAACAGTAATATTCAGGTACCTGCTGTGAAGGCAGAGAGAAGTAACTCATTTTAAGTGACATGTTGATATCAAAAGGGAAATTAGATTTTAAACTAACATTAAATACTGTTAAGGGCTAAAAATTCATTTATTGAAGTCCTAACCCTCTGAGCTATACTTAGAGGTAGGGTCTTTAAAGGGACAATTAAGGTTAAGTGAGGTCATGAGAGTGGGCCCTAATCTGATAGGAATGGTGTCTTTTTAAGAAGAGCAGATTGGGACACAGACACATCCAGAGAAAGACCATGTGTAGATACAGGGAGAAGATGGCCATCTATAAGCCAAAGAGAGAAGCCCTTAGAAGAAACCAACCCTGCTGACATGTTGGGACATAAATTTCTGTTATTTAGGCCACCCGTTCTGTAGTATTTTGTTATGGCGTCCCAAGCAAATAGATATTGATACCATTGGGGCAGAAAGATAATAGGGCCTGGATGAACTTCTTAGGCTCTGAGTCCCCAGAGAAGCAGAGTCTTTTCCACATTTTCCCCAAATTCTTCTCCCCACAGTCTCTGCCTGTTTCTTCCTGGTCGGTGAATGCTCAGTCTATTTACTTTTGCCGAGTGATACAGATATTACCAATTAGCAGATTATGTCTTTGCTTTCTTTTTTCTTTTATCCTCTCCTCGTTCTTAGTCTTAAACATGGACGGCAGTCTAATGTGTTGAGATATTAATTTATACCTTTGCTTTTAGTCCCCAGAGGAGGCTTGATGGAATTATCAGCATATCTCCTGTCTTCATCCCAAGAAGGAACGCAGTTTTTCTTCGGAGTTTTTTAGCTCCTAGCCTTAAGGAGTTGTTAAAGGCTTTCTGTCAGGGCCACAAAGAGAAGTTATATATTAAAGTTGTGTGACCTTGGGGAGTTACTTAATCGTTCTAAGCCTCAGGTTTTCCCATCTGGGAAAATGGGGATAATTATGGTACTAAATCACTGGCTCATTGGGAGGATACATAAGGTAATGTTTGGAAAGGTCTATGAGATATCTGTCTATATCTATCTGTATCTATATTTATATCTATATCTATATCCCATTCCTTGGTATTGCTTTTGGGGTCCATATTGACTAATGCATAACTTGTTTGGAAGGCCTGTAATTAGGGGGAAATTATGGTAAGCATTTGGGTGGATGAAGTGTGCTCACTGGAGTGGGGGCAGATTCTTGGAGATTAAGAGAATTTTTTTTTTTTTTTTTTTGGTATGTGGGGGCATGTCCATGAGTTGTGGAGAACTATGCTCTACTCATAAGCCATACCTTTCCTTGGAGCAGAAAGGACCATGGCCATTAAGTGAGGAGGCTCTGCATGGAGTAGTGGTGGAGGGGGTCAAGCCCTGTCCCCACCTCCGAGTGCCAGTATCTGCTGCATGGCCACATCTGGATGCTCAAAGGAAGAAGAGAAAGATGAGATACTAAACACTGAAGGTCTGGTTTCTTCCTCAATTTTTGTATCCATTTCAACTCCAGATTGCACTGAGGGCCAAGAGGGCCCCCATCATGACCACTATTAGGCATCTTGCCTGCCCTGGGCCTCAGCAATTTGATCTGATCTAGAGTAATCAAGTTATGTGACAGTTTTTGCACCTGAGAATTGCATCCCAAATCGTTACGCTTGCAAGTATTTATTGATTTTGTTTTCTTTGCTTATAAAAATTTCAAAAACTCAGTTTGTAAAATTTAAAAAGTAGAGAAAAACATAAAGAAAAATAAATTAATATTGCCTGCAAACTCACCACTGGGGACTAACCACTCATATAATATTTTTCTGAGTTTGAACGATGTAAATGTAATACATATACAGATACAGAAGGGGTACATTGTACTATGAGTAGTCTTGATCCTATTTTTCATTTAACACTATTATAAGTATTTTCTCATGTAATATAAAGTTCTTCAGAAAGACCATTTACATGCTGTATGAACCCTGTTTTATGGAAGTGCTTTAGATGATTTAACTTCTTTATTATTGGAAAGTTAAATTGTTTTTAGTTTTTGGCTCTATTAAATACTGATGTAATGATTATTTGTGTTCCTGCCTCATTTCCTGAGAAAACTTACCTAGAACCTGTTCTCTCTTTAAAAAGCTCATCTTATATTTTCTTAAACCCACTGAAATCCAAAATTATTTCTTCAAAGAACCTTATTTTCTTGATAACATTTTCTCCTCTCCCATCATCCCCAAACACCTTCATTTTCAGATGGTTGAGGACTGTCCAAATGGCAAATTAGCAAGATTGGAAAAACTTCTGTTCGGTCATTTAAATCAAAAAGTTTCCTTAGCTGCAGCCAAACCAATGCTTCCAAAAATGCATCCAAAATTAAGGTTACGTTGGTTATTTGGTTTTGATGTTGTTTCCACATCTGGCCATACCAAACTCTTGCTGCTACCAAAAGGTCTACTATTTTACTCAAAACTGCCTTCAGCAAGATTGTAAAGGAGTAGGGAGCTGGGAGTAGGAAGCTGGGAGTAGGAAGCTGGGAGTAGAGAGCTGGAAGTAGGAAGCTGGGGCCCTCAAAGGAATAGCAAGATGGTACTTGATTCCAATGTGCCAATCGGTTGTTGCTTTCCATTCTTTCCTGGATCTCTGTCTGTTTATGAGTGTGTATGCATGCGCACACACGTATATGTTCTAGGTGCATGTGTGCTTGTAAGCACTGGTAGAAAGAAGCTCCCTAGAGGTGTTTTAGTTATCCAGAGTCCCAAATCACCTTGAGGCAGTACCAGACAATCTGCCATGCTGGATGTCTGAAAGCATAGTGGATCCTCACTACAGAACCAGCATGGATATGCCCTTTCCCAGATTTCTACTCTGCTATCCCATTTTAAGTGGTAAATTTGTGATTTCCCCTGGAGTTGCAAGTTTAATTTGCAATGAAATTGAATATACAGCTCCGCAGTATTGTGGCTATAACAAAGGAAAGCCCCCTGGCTGGTCTGTGATAGAAACATTGGCTTGTCAAGGATGATTGTGCATGGATGATGTGTTTGTCCATCCTTGTCAGGCTCTGCCCACTTCGGACCAGGTCCTGCATCCCATAGTCAGAGCCAATGGTGCATTTTCCTTGCTTCTGATGAAGAGTAACAAGGACTTTTGGTTTTAGGGATCAGATGGAGAGTGATTCTCTTTGAAGCTTTCACAAAGCCAGCAAGAATTTCACACCATTTTGAGTGCTGCAGGTGAAGAATTTAACAGCTGGTGGGAGTGCAAATTAGAGCCAATTATAATTTGATTGACCTGCCTTGACAATAAAACTGTCTTCCCTAATTTAAAATGCCTAGCAGGATCCTCTCTGCCCCGGTAAGGTGGTGATTTCAAATGAAGAGCAGCTCAAACTAGGAAATTCTTTAACAATGCTGTGACAGTAATAAAGATTTATTTATATAGCACTTTTTTTTCCTCTTGGACTGAAATGACTATGTTCAAACTGAGGAATAGCACATTATGTACAGGAATGAAAAGGACTGGGCTTGGCAGAAATGGTGGCAGCAGAAGTAGAAAATGCATGTAAATTTTGGAAAGTAGTGAGGAAAAGGAGGAAGTGTCTCAGTTCCAAAATGTAATGCCAGGTGTCATAATATTTATAAAGAAACCAAATGTAGAGTTGAAAAGCATATTTTTTGGAACTGTTTAAAAATGGCATAGGAGAAAGTTCTTTTTCTTCCTTGTTTGATTTTAAAGCTAATTTATTCCTCCACCTTGTTTAAATAGGACACAGAAAGCTTCAAACTCCAGTTCAGACTCAGTATGGTCACCCCCTGTTTTTTATTCACATTAGCCTGGGTTTTCTTAACTATCTAAACTTTAGAAGGAAAGGAGTTGGTTGCTCTGCATCGTTTGCTCTGCCTTGAATCAGGTCTCTGGGTCATTTTCATTGAACTGTAATTTAGATGCAGGTGACATACCTGCCCCATGCTTCTGGCTTCAGGAAGGCAGCGCTCCAAGGAGCCAACACATGTTACCACCTGGCAGAGACTAAACAGATCTACTCTCTAATCCCACCTCTGCCACCTAGACCACACTTGATTGTAGGGCCATGGTTCTCTGGGTCTCAGGTTTTTCATCTGCAAAGTGGAAACAATAAAATCTTCTTCAGGGGTATTGGGTGATTATTAAGATATGACAAAGGTTTTCTCCTTGACCAACCTCTAGCGAGGTTCCCCTGAGCACTGCTCCCAACTAGGCCTCAACCTTGGCCTATGAATGAACACTAACATAGTTTACTGACAGCTCTAGGCTGAATCCTTAGGGTGACACTAGCCTCCTTAAATTGCCTACCTGAGAAAACTCAAGACTACCCAGAGAATTTACTGTTTGTTCTGGATGATACCTGAAGATAGGGCCCTTGTGTCCCAGCCTCCATAGGAAGGTAGAAGCTTAACTTTGATGAGGACCAGTTAATAAACCCAGATGGGTTTGGACCAAACCCCTCTTGTGCTTTTGTAATGATTACTTCCCTGACTCTACTGAGCCCCTGCTCACCACTCTCTCATTCCCTCATTCTCCCTTTAAAATATCCTATCTTCCTGATTTGAATTCCTTTTATTTATTTTTTGTCTGATTGCTGTGGCTTGGACTTCCAGTACTAGGTTTAATAAAAGTGGTGAGAGTAAACATCCTTGTCTTGTTCCCGACCTCATCTCTGTCCAAATCAGTTCAACTGAGTTGAATTCGGTTCACCCTGGACTCCTTCCACTATTACAATAGTATATTACTGATTAAAATCTGCCCTTGCCACATTAACTAACATCGAGCTTTGTTAATCTTTGACAGGTACTGTATACAAAATGGCTTGGCATGATATCTGGCCCAAGAGGCTCTCAGAAAGTGGGGAGATCCTGTTTCTACTTCTGTCAGGATGTCCTTCTCTTTCTCTCCACCACAGAGCCTGCCCAGCCAACTTGTCTTAGTCCCATCAACCTTTGCGATGATGGGGTGGGGATGATGAAGAGGGTGGGGGTGGTGGGGAGGATAGTGGTGTGAGAAGGTGGAGGGGAGGGGGGAGTGAAGGAGGGAAGATGAGGGATAAGAAGTACTATTCTTGACACCTTGATGTTGTTCTTAGAACGAATTTCACTAAATGACAGTGTCATTCCTGTTGAGTTTCTATAATACTTATACAATTTGGACCCAGTGTATGTTAAATGTACCTTTGTCATTGGCTTTGAAGTTTAATCTCTTCGTCATACAGTTTATATAAAAGTAAGCAAGAAAGGTTAGGAAAGTAGCTGTGACAAAGGCCATGCGTTTTATGTCATAGAAAAGGTATGGATACTTTCAGGTTTTGGATGCATTGTACCAGTATTAATACAACCTGAATTTTACTACCTTCAACTTGATGACAAGTAAAATTACCAAAGGGAAAGCAGCCTGAGCTCCAAACAGTCAACTTAATATAAAACTTTTGGTTTGTCATGTCATAAGCTGTATACTGCATGTAGCCAAGTTTCATCTTCAAGGTTATGAACCATCAGGAAGCTCCTATTTATGGTGGCCAAATAAAGTGCATGAACTTTGTGACAGTGTTATTGCTCCTCTTTTCAGATTAGTTCTGGATAAGGATTAGGGTTTCTGGAAGTCCAGTCTTTATAAAATGCAAGCTTTCCTCTATCATTATTAATGTGACTCCTAGGGTCACTTCCTAAAAAAATTAGAACTTAGAAAGATCTATGTAGTGATGGTTGAATATATTCTTGTATACATCCATGAAACCGAAATTTCTGGTGGGTAACACATCTGGTTAAAAAAATTACCTATAGGAGTATTAAATGGCAAGCAAGGATCCCAGTAACCAGGTCCTGGAGCGCGGCCAACCCCCAAGCAATGAAATGATGATTTCTGCAGGGCAGGCTTGACGGGGCTGGGTCTGCATGGATGATGGAGGGGAGCAGGATGTTCCGGCAGCTGCTGTCTGGTGAACTGAGACGGGGCATTCACAAGGTGGGCAGACAGATGCCGTAATGACCCACTAAAGAATAACCACATGCAATACAACATAGCTGTGAAACGTGGGGAAACAATGGCAGCAGATGGACAAAAACCTGGCTCACAGCAAGCAGGGAGAGGCAGCTCATTTATAGCAAAAAGCCCTGCGTGGCTCAGGGAGGGACAGGAATCCAGACCCAAAGCAAGCCTGGAAATAGCAACAGGCCCTGTAAGCAGTGTTCATCCTTTTCAAGTATTTATTGACTGCTTTGCTGTGCATAGCACACTTGGCTAGGAGTTATGCGATGAAGCAGGGATGAAGACAGGCATACTGACTTCAAGAAGTGTATAGTTTAATGGGTATGCAGTGGGTTTTGGTTATAGGATACGCTTTGGGAATTATTTTTGTGGTTACTGACAATGCTGGCATTTAACATTCTTCAAAGTCTGGTTATTCCTCTCCCAAATCTTGGAAGGCATGACTTCAAAACCAAAGGGGATGGACGTTTAGGGGAGTAGAAGGCTGCACTCGAGAGTTGATGAGTAACACCTCCAGCGACTTTGTGTCAAAATTGTCCAATAACTAAGATGGTCGAATGTGATGATAGTGCTTCAGTTTATGGTCACAAAGTATATGGTCACCTTTCCATGAGTACATTGCAGGAAGGATGACCAACAACTTATCTAAATCTTAGCTTATCCCAAAAGGTATCTGTGGAAGGAGGGGCACCGTAGTTTCCAAATACAAAGGGCAATCCCATTCTGTCAGGGACACACACACAAATGCACACATCCACACACGCATTCTGGATTATGTCTTATGTCTTGTATTCTTTGGTCCTGGAGAAAACATTCTTCATCACCATCATAGCCATCATCACCATTGGGTTGCCCAGTAGAAACTGAACTAAAAAAATCCCTTCCTGGTAGCTGAGTACTTTTAATAACCCAGACACAAGCTTCCTTTGATTATAATGGGTATTAAAGAGAAAAGAAGTCATCTTGGATTCTAGCTAGAATACTTTGTAAGGAGTTACACTGTGGAATTGTTGTCCCTCTACACCGTGTTTTTCCCCCACATTAGAGTAGGCTGACATGGATTGAACAGTCTGGTTGTAATCTGTGGATAGTAGAGCAGAGATGATTGCCTATCAATTAATGATTAAAATACCCGCACTTCAGCATGTTCTAGTTTGGCAGATTTAGTGGTGACTGTATCAGCTTATCATCACCAGTTTGATCATCCTCAGAAAAAGCAAAAATAATGATGGAGAGACTACAAGGCATATACATATAGCTTTATAGCCACATTCTAAAATACAAACAGTCTACATTTCTGCTAATGCCTAACCATAGATATTAAGTCTATGTAAAAATAAGAGATAAACTTGTGATTGAGAATATCTTCTAATTATGAAAATTTTAAATACAAAATAATAGTATGTGACTCATATCTTTATTAAACACTGAGTGGGACAGAGATAACCAAAAAGTTTCATGATTTTACCTCACCATATGGGAATAAGTTTGACAATATCAAGTGTTGAATAAGAACATCAGAAAATCTCTACACTTGTTAGTAGGAAGATAACAGCCATTTTGGAGAACAATTTGGAATATCTATAAAGAAAGCTGAAGGTACGCATACCTTATAATTAAAAATACCCACACCTCAACATATTTCATAAGAATAACATTAGCATATCCAAGGAGATATAAGTATTTTTACAGTAGCATTATTTGTAATAGCAAAAATTGGAAATAACTTAAAGTGGTAAGTCCTTATAAAGGAGTACTATACCACAGTGAAAGTAAATAAACTGTAGCTACATGGTACCTATATTGAATGCATTTTATAAGCATAATGCTGCTCTTAAAACATTAATTGTAGAATGTCCTATGCATTATGATATAATTTATGAAAATTATAAGAACATGCAAAACAATACTTAAAATTGTCCAAAGGTAAGTATAAATGTAGCAGAAGTATAAAGAAATATAGGATAATGATGTTTGTTTTAATTCTTTATATTCTTTTGTATGTCTTTAACACTATATGATGAATGAATACACAAATCAACAATATCAAAACCAAGGTAGAAAGGGTATCATAAAATTCCATTGAAGAGGTAGAAGTAAATTACTGAAGGCAATGAATTTTTCTCCTCTATTTTCTCTGTTTGCCTCTATGAAAGCACATATTAAGTGCAACTTTCTTTAGAAGGTGAATTCAAAGAGAGAGGCAATCACCGTTCCATTTTTATCCATCACAGTTTCTTGTTCCTTGAGGTGACCTGAGAACATGGAGTGTGGAGGCAAATTCTCTCAGAAGCTTTCCTCTCTGAGGGACATGAGTAGGTCAATATGTCTTAAGCAGAAAATTTCTGAAACAGAGGTACATTCCATTGGAACCAGATATTGGTCAAACTGTAGAAAATCTTAAACTTCAGTGTCAAGAGATGAGACTATGTCATGAACATTAGACAGCTACTAATGTACATACATATGGGGGGAAATGAGAAAAAGATAGATAGATAAAGTAACCATACTTATGTATCATTATGTATCTGTACATAAATTCATCTTCTATTTCCATACTACCTACCCAACAATCTACCTACCTACCCACCTACCTGTCTATCTATCTATCCGTCTAATCAACTATATCATTTACCTGCTCCCTTAACCACCTATCTACCTAACTTTTTATCTATCTGTCTATGTCTATGACCTTAATTACAACTATATATCTACATCTTCTTTAGAATTCCCTGACTTATCCAGGATGGGGTGGGATGGGAGGCAGAGTGTCGAAGAGGAATTATAACAATATTATCTGGTTTCATTTCTTTTATTATAATATGAGAAGGGGAAATGGAAACTTTAAGATGAAATGCCTATATTTAAATGTTATAACTTTAATCCTAATGGTAACTAGTATACTTTGCAAAGAGCTTTAAAAATGAGAACAGCATAAGCTGGTTAATGAGAATGACTATTATTGATGACAATAATATTAACTTGCTAGTACACATTTGGGAAGGGAGATTTACAAAGGATGTTTTTCCTGTGTAAAAACCCAAGATTGATATTTTTGGCTGTGGAATGTAAATTCAGAGATTAGCCCATTCTTTCACATCCCTTTTAGAAATGTGACATATGCTTCTTGGGAGATTTCTTTTCATCTTTAGAAAAAGGTATAGAATGACATTTATTTTAAAAGTTAGTTTTTGGTGCTAGTGTTACCACATAAAACCATGGTAGGTGTTCAATTGTTAAAGTAGCACAGTTATCCTAACAATAGCAATTATATTTAATCACTCATTTTTTCATTCTTTTACCTGTTCTTCTACCGACCACTCAGAGAACGCCTACTTGCTTTAGACATTATGCCAAGCACACAGAAGAAAGAAGTACAGTAGACATGAAACAGTCTTTGGAGAGTGCCAGGCTGTAGGAGAAGACAGAAAGTGAACAACTGAAAGGTGATAAGTGCACTGAGGAACAAGCACTTTAGGAAAGAAGCATTACGTTAGTTTAGAGCAGGATTTCTCAGTCTTGATACTGGGGACATTTGGGCCAGATAACTCTTCGTGGGTGGGGGAGAGGGGAGCAACTGTTCTATGCATTGCAGGATGTTTGGTGGCATTCCTGGCCTCTGCCCATGAGTCTCGGTAGCACTCCCCCCAAGTCACGAACATCAGAAATGTCTCTGGACATTCCCAGCTATCTCCTGAGTAACAAGATGGACTATAGTTGAGAACAACTCCTCTACCGAATCCTATATATTTTTTCTTTTTTAAAAAATTTTATTTAAATCCGAGTTAGTTAACATAAAGTGTAGCACTGGTATCAGGAGTAGAATTTAGTGATTCATCACTTACATATAACACCCAGTGCTTATCCCAACAAATGCCCTCCTTAATGCCCATCACCCATTTAGCCCATCCCCCCCACTCGCCTCCCCTCCAGCAGCCCTCAGTTTGTTCTCTGTATTTAAGAGGCTCTTAAAGTTTGCCTCCCTCTCTGTTTTTATCTTATTTTTCTTTGCCTTCCCCTACATTTATCTGTTTTGTTTCTTAAATTCCATATGAGTGAAATCATAATATATTTATCTTTATCTGACTTATTTCACTTAGCATAATACACTTACATATTTTTTAGAGTGAGAAAGATTTCTGTAGGCTTATTTAATAGTTATAATTATTTATGATCATTATTTTTTTTTCCATTCAGCCAACATACATTTATTAAAGTAGTGCTGGATATTAGCATGGAGAGAGTATAGCAAAGATTTTCAATTCTTTTTTTAAATTTCCTTTTTTAATTTGAGAGAGAGAGAGAGCAAGAGAGAGAGACAGAGAGAGAGAGCATGGGCAAATGGGGGAGAGGGGGAGAGAGACAGAGGGAGAGAGAAAGAGAATCTTTAGCAGGCTTTATGCTCAGTGCAGAGCCTGACACAGGGGTCTATCTGACGACCCTGGGATCATGACCTGAACAGAAATCAGGAGTTGGATGCTCAACCAACTTAGCCACTCAGGTGCCCCAAGAATTCCTTTTTTTAATAGAAGATAAAAGATATCAGTGATTCTGTGTGAGACTCGCTTACCTGAATAATTTCTATATTCTTATGTTTTTTAATATATTTTTTAATGTTTATTTATTTTTGAAAAAGAGACAGGGGGAGGGGCAGAGAGAGAGTGGGGTACAAGAGATCTGAAGTAGGCTTTGCACTGACAGCAGCGAGCCTGATGAGGGGCTCGAACTCACTAACCATGAGGTCATGATCTGAATCGAAGTCTGATGTTTAACCGACTAAGCCACCCGGGGAATCCTTCTATATTCTTTTGATTTTCTATGAGGCAAAAATAACATCTGTGTTTTCAAAGCCTTTATTGAGGAGTGATGTACATACCATGAAATTCATCTATTTTAAGTGTTTAGTTACAAGAGTTTATTTGAGTTTATACAGTTATGAAGCCATTGTACCAATCTAGCCTTAAAACATTTCCACCACCCCCAAATTTCCCTTCTGGATGTTTGCAATCGATAATTGATTGCTTCCACTCTCCAGTCCCATGTAACCACTGATCTTTTTGTTACTATAGCTTTGCCTTTTCTAGACATTTTATTTAATGGAATTGTATCATACACAGTCTTTTCTGTCTGGCTTCTCTTAATTAGTACAATGTTTTTGAGGTTTATCCATGTTGTTGTGTGTTATCAATAGTTTTTTCCTTTTAATTGCTAAACAGTATTATGTTTTATGGATAACCATATTTGGTTAGTCCATTAACCAGTTGATGGCGGTTTGGATGGTGTCTAGGTCTTGTTTATTATGAATAACACTAGTATGAATAATCTTCAGACGGACATGCTTTCTATTCTTTTTGGTGGATTCTTTGGGGTCAAATTGCTGAGTCATACAGTAAGTTCCTGTTTAGCTTATTACTATGCTACTAAACTCCTTTTTAAAGAGACTGTCCCATTTTATATTCTCAGCAATAATGTGTGCAGTTTCCAGTCACTTCTCTGCCAACACTTAGTATTGTCGGTTTGTCTGATTTTAGCCATTTCAGTGATTTTGTAGAGGTATCTCATTGTGTTTTTAATTTGCATTTTATTAATGACTAATGATCGTGAGCATTTTTTTTATGCGGATGTTTGCCATTCATACATATCTTTGGACGGAGAAGAATCTTCAAATATTTTGTTATTTTAATTCTTTTATCTTATTATTGAGTTAGAAGGGTAATTTCTACATGCTGAGTAGAAGCTGCTTTTGAGATACATGCTATACAAATCTTCTCTTCCAGTCTGTGGTTCCTATTAATTTTCTAATGGTGTCTTTTGAAAAATACCTATATTTGATGAAATCTAAGGATCAATTTTTCCTTTCCAAAATGGTGTTTTAGTTGTCATATCTAAAAAATATTTGCTTAACCTAAGTCAGACAGTGACTTTCTCCTAGGAATTTTATAGTTTCAACAAACTCAGTCTTACATTAGGGGAGGGTTGACATACATTTTGGGTTAAGTTTGTGTATGGAGAGAATAAGGGTCAGGTTGAGTTTCTAAAATTTATAAATTGATATTGATCCAAGGTCAAAATACATGAAAATACAGTATAATTTTTAGAGAAGACAAGTCTTTTTTCATTGAATTTTTTGGCACTCATGTTGAAAATTAATTGCCATATATGTTTTGATCTATTTGTAAACTCTGTGTTCTCTTCTGTTTAATTCTATGTCTGACCTCACACTTATACCACATTTTCTTGATTATTGTAGCCTTACAGTAAGTTTTGAAGTCAATTAGTGTATATCCTAACAAGCTTGTTCTTCATTTATTTTTCAAAATTGTTTTGGATATTTTAGATCCATTGCTATTTCCAGTTAGTTAGGACTCCTTTAATATAAGTTGTGCACTTCTTTTGTTAGATTTTTTCCCTAAGTATTTTATTATCATTGATGTGTTTGTGAATGGAATTGTCTTCTTAATTTATTTTTTAATTCATTGGTGCTAGTCTATAAAAATGCCCTATATTGATTTTTGTTCATTGATCTTATAACATGTGACATCACTAAACTTACTTATTAATTCTAGTAGGTTTTTTTTTTTGAAGATTCTTTAGGATTTTTCTTTTTCTTTTTTTAAATTTATTTTTATTTGTGTGTGTATGTGTGTGTGTGTGTGAGAGAGAGAGAGAGAGAGAGGAGGAGGAGGGACAGAGAGAGAGAGCCAGAGCCAGAGCCAGAGAATCTGAAGCACAGAGCCTGATACAGGGCTCGAACCCACAAACTGTGAAATCATGACCTGAGCTGAAGTCAGAGCCTTAACTGACTCAGCCACCCACGCACCCCATTCTTTAGGATTTTCTATGTACAAGATCATGTCTGTGTAAAAAGAGCTTTACTTCTTCCTTTGCAATTTGTATGCCTTTTATTTATTTCTCTTGCCTTATTCCACAGTGTTGAATAGAAATGGTACAAACAGACATCTCTGCCTTTGCTCCTGATCTTAGGGGATAGCAGTCAGTCTTTTGCAATTAAGTATGATATTAGTTGTAAGTTTCTTGTAGAAGCTTTTATCAAGTTGAGAAAGTTCCATTTTATTCCTGTGTGAGAATTTTTATCTTTATGTGCTGTGTCTTATCAAAAAATTTTTCTGCCTCTGCTGAGATTATTTTCTATTTATCCTTGAGTCCCTTTTAATTATTTGTGTCTTTCCAGGAATCTTAAATTTATCACAACCTAAGGCCAATACTGATTTAATTTGAATAAAATATAGCAACTTCATATTAGTATACCTTCATATCCTGTCCTTTGTTAGTGCTATTGTCATATATATTATCAACCTATATTATAATATAGGTATAACTATATTACAATATAGGTATAATTACAGTATTATAATTATTGCCTTTAACAACCTTATGTTTTATAAGGAGATTACAAGAAGAAAAGAGAATAAAAATACACACAATCTTCAATTTTTTATATCTTCTCACATATTTATTATTTCCATACTCTTCATTCCTAACCATGGATCCCAGTTACCATTTGGTGTCATTCTTTTCAGCTTGAAGTCCTGACCTTAGAATTAATTGTAGCACAGGTCTGCTATCAGAGTTGTCTCCATTTTTGTTTATCTGAAAGTGTTTTTATTTCATTTTTTTTTATTTAAAATTTTTTTAAAAAAATGTTTATTCATTTTTCAGAGACAGAGAGACAGAAAACAAGCAGGGGAGGAGCAGAAAGAGTGGGAGACACAGAATTGGAAGCAGGTTCCAGGCTCTGAGCTGTCAGCACAGAACCCGACACGGGGCTTGAACTCACAAACCACAAGATCATGACCTGAACCAAAGTTGGTCGCTTAAACGACTGAGCCACCCAGGTGCCCCTATTTCACTTTGTTTTTGAAGAATAATTTTCTTGACTATAGGGTGCCTTGCCACATTTTTCTGTCAGCGCTTTGAATTTGTTATTCCACTGCCTTCTGGCTACCATTGTTTTTGGTGCATAGTCAGCTACTAACTGTATTATTATTGCTTTTTACCCAGTGAATCATATTCTTTGGTCACTTTGAAGATTTTCTCTTTATTTTGGCTTTCAGCAATTTGACAACGGTGTATCTATATGTGGTCCTATTTGTGCTTATTTATTTGATGCCTGTTGAACTTGTCGAATCTGTTATGTTCAAGTTTTGTGGGCTTTTTTTTATTGTCAAGTTTAAGAGACTACAGTTTCTTTTTTTGTCCCTCTCCCTCTCTCTCCTCCTCTTTTGGGACTCCAATTACACACATGTTGGAATTCATGACATTACCTGGCAAACCTGTTAATTTTTCTTCAAAATTTTTCCTTCTTTGTTTTTTAGATTCAATACTTTCTACTGATCTATCTTTATGTTTTCTCTTCTTTCTTTTGCCTTCTCAGATCTGCTGTTTATCCTATCTAGTAAAGTTTTCGTTTCAGTTAGAGTCTTCTAGAATTTTCATTTGGTTCTTTTACATAATTTTTGTTCCTTTATAGAGACTCTTATTAGTTGACTCTTAGCATACTTTTCTTTATCTATTTCAGCACAGTTTCTTTTAATTCTTTGAGCATATTTATAATGGCAGTTTGAAACTCTGTCAGCTAAATCGAACATCTAGGTTCACTCAGAGTCAGTTTCTAATGACTGATCTCCCTCCCCCCCCCCACCCTGGACTATAGGTGACACTTTTCTTGTTTCTTTACATGTCTCATAATTCTTAGTTGAATATTGGACATTTTACCTCAGATCTTGTAGTAACTCTAGATTCAGTTAAATTTTCTAGAGTGTTGTTCTATAGATTAATTAGTTAATAACTTGCCTGAACTTACACTGTAGAATTTGTTTTTCTCACAGTGTGCAACTGCTGATGTCTCTATCGATTTGTTTTTCCTATTTTTTATGTGTTAGCCTGGTTCACTAGGGTAGGTCATTCCTCCCTCCATAGAGTTCAGAGATCCAACAATGATCAAGCCTCAAGTTTTGTTCAAACACTTTGAGTACATTAAGCTTTCACCTGTGCCAACTGAGTTGTGTGTGATTGCGGAGCATGCCCAAAGTTGCGGCCAGTTCTGAAGTCTCCCTTGGTTTTCACATCCTCACGGATCCTTAGGACCTCCCCAACACACGTGTAAGGTTGTAGTCAGCCAGGGATGCGAGGAGGAGAGCTCATCAAAGTTCTTTTACGATGCTCTGAATTCCTGCAACTCTCCATTACATTTCTGGCTGGTTGGCTGCCCACCTTCAACTGGGAAACAAAACGCTGGTCTAAAAAAAGCTGCAAGTTGTTATGATCTATCCGAAATTAAATCTCCCATTTTTTTTTTTAGCTGTGAATGTCATAGGCATTTAACTGTCCCCCTCTTCCACCTCTGCTCTAAGGCAAGTCAGCCTTCTTTGGCAGCAAAGTTACTTTTGTATTGCAGCTAGCTAAGCTTGCTATGGCTATAATTCTTGCCAACTGACTTGGGGGAGAGGGGTCTAAGATCAGCCCCAGGCAAGAGGTCCCAGACTCCCACCACCCCTATTCAAAACTCTGTTAGTTTTTGTGTTTCAGGTAAATGTTTCTAAATTTATTTTCTGCCTTTGATAGGTTTGTAAATGCTGACATAATTTTTTAGGACAATTTTATCCACTTTTATGCTTGTTTTCCATAAAAGGGAATCACCTGCTCTCTTCTATCACTAGAAGATCAAATCTGTGTTTCGAATAGATTTGTTAAGAGAGTAGCATTCCGTGAATATATGTTGAGCGTGGTTTATTGAAACGGAGACTCTGGGGGCTGAAGAGACTTCGGGGAGTGATAAACTCTGTTTCTCAGGATGCCAGGTTATTTTGGGAGGTCCATAAATGTTTGTTGAATGAAAAGATGTTCTAAAACACCGGCCAAGTTTTTCTTTGCTTTTATAAGAGAAATTAGAGAATACTAACCTAAAAATTCCTCTGAAACTTTGTTTTGGTAATGAATGTATTGATTTACTTGAGCCATTGTATTAGATTCTACTAAGATAATAAAAATCCCTTTCTCATCTACATCTTAAGAAGTCTTTTCCAGAGATTCAAAACCACTTGTTTTTCCTCTAAATCATATATATACGTATATATAAATAAGCAGCGAGAGTACAATGTAGGTAACCGTTTTCTGTCATGCTACCCACCCCTTTCTAGTTCAGACTTCTGGACAAGGTTGTTAGAAGGTCAGGTGATGTTCGGAGAATGTGTCAAAAGGACGGTGCGGTGTTTAATTATCAAGTGTTTCCACTTAGGGATTTAAAAATTCCAGCTCTGAAGAAAGCTATCTTGAGCCAGGTATTTCTGAATTATTTGGGGCTTTCTATTCTCGTTAGAATGTTCATTTAATCTAAAAGTATCCATCAGAGGTGTCAGATTGACAGCCTGGATCAGCCCACAAGCAGATTTTATTTGGCCTAGGCGGTGCTTTAACAGTATCTCTTGCCACAATTTAAAAATCAGAGATTTTAGGTAGCAATACAGATTTCTTAATTTGAAGACCTCACAACACAGCTTTGTTCCCTCAAGGCAATAGTGAGCCTTCAGTAGGCACAGAAACTCCTGGCCTCACACAACCTAATTCCCTTTTCACATGACCACTGTGCCTTGTAGACATTTGATTTCATGAATTTTGGGACCTTGCTTTCAAAGGCCAGACTGCTACCAAGGGGACAAGCCGGTAACCAGTGAAGATTAAGCTGTATTTATCATAAGAGAACTTGGGTCAGGTAGAAAGTATTTGAACCCAGGGTAGAGAATAATTTTGTAGCCAAATATATATGTGACCTAAATGAAAATTGAACTGAAATGATATAAAATGTCATTCATTTGTTCATTCATTCACTTATTCACAGAGTATTTATGGACTGAATGGGTTTGGTTCACTGTTGTCTCCACCCAAGACTAGAAGTTCCTGATGTATAATAAGCATAATACAGTAAGTTTTCCAACATGTAATAAATTAAGTGTTCCATACATATTCTCTAAATAAATGAACAAGTGAATGAATTGTATTCATTTTATTTTGTTTCCCTGGAAAATGAGATAACTTACTTCCTTGTTCTTTCCCCTTCTGGCAACCCTCAAAATTCATTTTTAATTGATTTAAAATTAGCATCTAGTAGTATTAATAAAGACTTTCGTACCCTGTTAACGAAAAAAGAAAGGAGACACCCCCTCCCAGAAATACTAGACATTTTACCTGTAATTGAGACTGAGCAGTTAACTTCTCATAAGGCAGAAGAACCCAAATTGGTGGGATCAGATAGCTTATTATTATAAAGAAGACTGTACAGCCTTCCAGTTTCTACATAAAATCGGAGAGAGTTGAGTTAGAAAGTGAGTGGACTATTCATTTGAGAAGCAGGTTAATTAATCCTTCAGTAACCGAGACAAGAGAGCAGGGAAAATACAAACCAGTCTAAAACTGACGAACACAAGTTCAGGTTTACATGTTAAATTCATAAGATCTGTAAATATCAAGGAAAATACAGATTTTAAATTTAAGAACAGATTCCTCCGTCCGCTCATGGCCTAAATATATTGTGGTCAGATGCTGGTGTTATAAACCCATGCTCTGATAATTCTGCTCCAGGAGGCAAGGCTCTCATGAGAGAGAAGGAGAGAGAAAGAGAGAGGATTGGGAGCACTTCAGAGAAAAGATCCAAAAGAAAAGTCTGGGACTCTGCCACCTAGCTCCCTGGCCCTGGGAGGGTCCATGGCAGATGTTTGGAATGAGGCAGCTTGATGGTCCCCAAGGGGCCTTCTTATAAAGTCAGCTCTCGTAAGTGATAGTCTTGATACTTGATGTGTTGCCAGAAGTTAGAATATTGCTTTTCTCTTAAATATACACATGCTGCTTGGAGGCCACTGGGTTTCTATTTAGAGTTATAGATACCCCAGCAACGATTTTCAGACATCATGCAACATGTATTATCAATCCAGGCATATGTAGATATTTGGGCTTAAGGAGGCAGTGGAGTATCATAAAGAAAAAAGAAAGCATTGCATCAGGAATCAGGAGGCTTAGGGCCCAACGGTATTTTCGATTCTGTTTGACGTTAGCAAAAGTGCCTAGATTTGCTGAGGCACTGTGGTCTCTTCATGGCAAGAACCATGCCCCCCTCCCCACCCCCTTCATTGCTGCTATCTTCATAAATCCCAGAGGGAAATGCTACTCAGCTTATTTCAGAGCTGCAAGGCTCACAACCTCCTGGTCAGGATTTTAGACTTCAATCCATGTAAGAGATCATGGTCTTTTAACAGAACTAAGAAAATGTCCTCAAATTGGGAATAGGGTTATAGAATTAAAAAAAAAAAATTGGAAAGCCATCTGTAATTTGCAGTAAGAAAAGACTTGTAAAATGAATCAAATTGCATGAGTCCAAGATGAATAAGAATGCCGCTTGCTGACTATGAATATCTGAATAGTGCTACTTTCTAATTGCTTCACTTGCAACAGAGAGAAATAAAATTGTGAGAGTGTGAAGTGTATAAAGGATTCTACCGCTCTCTCGGGGCTCAGAGACCCACAGATTGGAGAAAGTAAGTGAGTGCCTTTCTGACCATTGAATTCCTCACTCTTATTGCAAGTTAGAAAGCTCTAAGGAGGACTTAAATGAAACGTCTTTGGACTTCTGGAAGGAGAACTGAAACAGCCTGGGAGACAGCGCCACCTAGTGTCCGTCGAAAAAACTTCCTGGAGATCACTTCGCGGTAATTGGCCCCAGTAACTTCCATGAACCAGGGCAAAGAAAATAAATCCATCAAAGCTGACTAACAGAGAGAAATGCCAGCTGAAAGCATTTTTGACTCTTGATGCTTTCAAAAGCCAAGAAACTTAATCCTTGCCTTATGTTTCTTTCTTCGTGCCCAAAAGGCAGCCAAGCTCGTCACTAAACCAAGGGAGGTGAAGCAGGTCACTAAGTTTATAATGTAGTTGGTAACTGGTTTTCATTTTTTCAATGCATCCTGGCAGCAGGAGATAGGCAGCTTGTTATAACTTAGAGGGGGCTCCTGGAAAGCCTGCTTGCTGGGTGTATTTCTGTAGGCGTGGGCTCGCTGGGAATATTATTACCTCACGGAGTCACAGATTTAATAACATTTCTTCCACTTCATTCAGCACAGCACTAAGTTAGTGACTCCGGCTTCACATTACAGACGCACATTGTTCCCGATAGCATCACATCGTCACAGTCCCATGTGGGTCCCAACCACACCGCCTGCTTTGGCACACATACCGCACACGCTCTATTCTTACACTTCCAGGCTTTCTGCCTCGGGTGTTCCCGACCTCCTTGGTTTTCCCCACTCTCTCCTTTCTTCTTTCCCTCCCTTTTGTTCTACTCCCTCTGCTGTATCATCATAGCTATCCGTTTGGAGCACCCACCATGTTCCAGGCACGACGACTGGTGCTTCACATGTAATTTGTTATTTGAGATACAACTGTGTGTATCTTGTGGGTTAGGAGATGGTGGCTCTCAGTGGAATACAATCAGAGGGGTGGGGTGGCCACTCTCTCTCGCTGCTTCCGATCTTTGGATGTTTCTACTACGTGGACGGGCCGCTAGCAATGACACTCCTGACCCACACTCTTGCTCCTCCCAGAAGAGGAGGTGAGCACCTTAATCTGATAGAGGGTGGGGAAGGTGGGGTTTGGAGACAGAATGGGGCTTCTCCAGCCCAGAACCCACTATTTCACCACTGCGAGCGAAGCTTCCTGTGCGGAGCATGAATTCTGGTCTGTTTTTCATGCTGTATATTTCACAGGGCAGACCCTGTCCCTTTGCTGCCCAGTGACTGAGCAAGTCTGTTCAATTTTGGGGTTCAGCAGTAGGAAAGCCCATGCACGCACACCTGCACCGCAATTGCTGCTCAACTCTGTCACTGATTAGGTGATGTTTTCATTTCTCTCCTCTCTTGTTTCAGAACTTTGATGAGTTCTTTACTGGGGTATCTAAAACTCCTAACATTTAGGAAAGTATTTCATTGCTAAATACAGAGAAGATGGGATTGGGATTATTTGAACTCCAACTTGAAGTGATTTAAACCCAAATGAGGGCTTTTTTTGTTTTTTATATTTTAGTTCAGAACCAATTTGCTCTAGTGTAGAGAATGTTCTGGACTGGTGATCAGAAGATACAGGCATTTTTTTGGGCTTGAAGCCTTCCAGCTCTGCAACACTGAAAGGGAGTTGCTCTCCGCTTTGGCTTCTTCATCTCGGCTTCTGTGATTTCAAGGTCAAGATGCCATGATATGGAGGTACTGTGGGGTGGTGATGCCCATTGTTGTGCAGGGAAAAGCCTTGCCTCCGCTTGAAATGAGCCACTGTCTTTCCCTCTCCCCTCGTTGGAAAAGCCTGTGTTGCTTTCCAGAACATTCTGAAAGCACTTCAGAGCACTGATGGCAGCATTTGCCTAACTACCTGCTTTGTTCCTGCCACACTTAGGAGCAAAGCTTCAACCATTTTATTGTTATACACTCTGGGCAAAGGGCAGCTGGTATGTTAGATTTTTGCTTTGGAACCCCAAATTGGGACTTATGCGTTCACAAATTATTTTCTTCTTGTGTTGTGATTTTGTTCCATCGTTACTCACTTTGAGTCACATTTAGTTATGCATTTATTAATTTGGCTTTATTGAGAATAATGATCCAATGTGGACTGTGGAGAAACAGTCAGTCACCTAGAGGAAAGTGTAAGAGGGTAGTAGAAGCATTGCCTCCACTCTAAAATGAGAAGGAAAGGACATGGGACAAGGGATGGAATCTGGTCATTCTCAGTGTCATCCCTGTAGCCTTGCTCTTGACCCAGAACCTCACCTTAACTTTTAGGACATTTTAGCACCAAGTCACGTTGTTATTTCCCCTGAAATAATTAATTGCTCCTCCAGGCCTTGATACACCGAACATGCCAGAAACCATCCACATGCCAAGGGGCACCCCCACACCTTCATCCCAAGTTCACCTCTTTCTGCCATGGAAGAGTCAGAATGGGCTTTGCTGTGGATTTACAGGTTAGAGAAGAGTTAGTAAAGAACACGATTAATGAAATGCATGTTGGTATTAATGCCAACTCTAGAGACTTGATAAGTAGGAGTCTCCTTTCTTTGGTGAACTCATCCCTTCTCTATGCTGATAATTCCAAAATTGTTATCTCCAGCTTAGACCTCTCCTTATTTGTCTGCCTCTCTGTCTGTATTGCTATCTATCATCTAGCTCAATGGTATATATGTCAATTATACATAATATATTATATAGTATATAGTATATGTATACATTATATATGTCAATGATATATAATATATTATACATATATATTATATATATTATATATATATATGAGCTCCTGCTGTTCTCCTCCTACATCTGCTCTGCTCTCAGCCTTTCCCTTGGCCTCCCCATCTCAGTAAGTGGCATCTTTCCAGTTTTTGGGGCCAAACCTGGGAATCATCTTTGACTCCTGTCTCACTTGCATCCTATGTCTGATCTGTCAGGCCAATCCTGTCTTCTCTACCTTCAAATCCTGGCCAGGTGTTGACCATGTCTCCCCACTTTCACAGCTACCACCCTGGTCCCAGCTGCCCTCCCCTCTTGCCCGGACTTTGACAACAGCCCCTTGTAGGTCTCCCTACCTTCCTCTGTCCCTTTCAAACTATTCTCAGTCCAGAGGTCTGCGCCATCTTGTTAACATATGTCAGGCCACGGCACACAGCTCAAAACCTTCCAGTTGCCGTCTGGAGGCAGATACAGTCTTCTGGGCTGTGCCCATTGCCTCTCTGCTGTCATGGCCTGCTTGTACTGTTCCCGCCACATTGGTGTCTTTACCTTTCCTTGAGTATGTGAACAGCTTCTCACCTCAGAATGTGTGCACGTATCATGTCCCCTGGGTGGGACTCTTGTCCTGGAGTTCAGGTGGCTCACCCCCACCTCTTACCAGAGGTCTTCATACAGCTGTGAGAGCCCCTCTGGCTCTTCTTCTAAAATTGTCTCCCTCCCCACCAACACAGCTTCCTCATTGTCTCTGTTTCGTGTCCTTAGCATTGCCACTGTTTAATATTCTCTATATGCTGGTGCTTACACTGTCTCCACCATGGGAATGTAAGCTCTATTGGGACAAGGATTTCATTGATTTTGTTCCTAGCTGTATCCCCAGCAATGAGAGCTGAGTGCTCAATACATATTTGTTGAATAAATGAATGAGGTGAGGAGGAGGAGGAGACACAGCAGTAGCCATTCGTGTGAGCACTGGAGACATGGAACAGACAACCAACCATTTAAAACCCAGGCCGTGGTGCACTCAGGTGACAGGAATTAACTCAAAACAGGGCTATGTTCTGATACCAGAAATTATATTAGTAGAGGTTTATTTTTGTTTTGAGTTATTATTTACCATCACTTGATTGAACAGATATTTACTGAGTAG
Organism: Cryptoprocta ferox; assembly: GCA_028646485.1. Classification (NCBI taxonomy): domain Eukaryota; kingdom Metazoa; phylum Chordata; class Mammalia; order Carnivora; family Eupleridae; genus Cryptoprocta; species Cryptoprocta ferox. The sequence continues at coordinate 42,568,883 of CM053566.1, forward strand.
CTGCTATGTCACTTTGCTGAGGGCTGAGAGTACAAGTGTGGTCCATGTTCTCGGGTAGGGTAGGATGAAGGTGAGAAAGTCACACATTAGTAGATCATTTCAATACAGAGTGGTAAATAAATGCTCAAGCATATCATTGCAGGTAAACAATTTAGGTGTCCTCAATGACTTTCACCTGAGATTTTTTTGTTTTTACTAGTTTCTATAGGAGAGTATATTTTGAAGGACAGGGATGGAAGGGGGAAATAATATGCATTTACTCAAGAAGTGCATCCTAAATAAGAGTCTTCAGAAAAAGGTAACTGAGGAAAAGCATGGCTAAATAATATTTTGATGGCCTCCGCTCCTCTATTGAGAATTAACTTACAGGTTACTTTAAATAAATCTTATAAACTCTCAGTGCCTGGTAATTTCTCACTGCAAAGAGAAGTTAATAAGATCTTTTTTCCACCAAAGGAATCCTACACAATTGGACTGGACGAGCCCCAGTCTTCACCTTGATCTATGCTATAACCAACAGCTCATCCTAACAAAGATGGCACCTGTTTGAGGTGTGGTTGGCCATTTGCTGGCTCTGTGTTCCCCGAAGGCCTGGAGTTTTGTTTCAGTTGTTGACTGGATACACTGAGCTCAGGGACACTTTTCTAGGCAAAATCAGAGTATTTTAGTAACCTGGGAACTTAAAAAAACAAGGACAATGGTTTGCTGAGAGCTACACATCCTCTATGGAATTGACTCTGCTTTCCTAAAGATTTACCTTGAGCTTAAATGCTTACCTGGCCTTCAAGTGCCAGGGATAACTTTTCCGGGGCATATGCCCTGGCATCTCTCCCCCACCCAGACTGGATCATGTGAGCCTCTTTTATGTGCATATAGCACCCTACATTTCCTTTGTTACAGCCTACTCAGAGTCAGGCAAGGCTTCTCAGGTTGAGTACAGGACTCCAGAATGCTAAGTCTTCCCAACATTTCTGACTCCAGCTGCAATTTCGGGGGTCCTCGCAGATGCCCTCAGGTTCAATAATTCACTAGAAAAGCTTATGGAACTCACTGAAAGCACTATACTTAACCAGTCAAAAGAAGGGATGCATAGAGAGAAGTCCAGGAGGGTGGGGAGGGTTCAATCATCCTCAGGGATGCCTTATCTTCCTGGCACATCCATGTGTGACAATACATAGAGTACTGACAACCAAGGGAGCTCGCCCAGGCTTTAGTGTCAGAGTTTTAATTGAAGCTTCGTTACATAGGCATGCTTGATTGAGCCGTGGCACAGGGGCTGAACTCTATCTCCAGCCCCCACCCCTCCCCAGAGGGCAGGCCGATATCACATGGCTCAAACCCCAAGCCTCTAATCATGTGGTTGATCTTTCTGGCAAGAGGGATCCCCATCCTGAGTCGTTTGTGTTAGCTATTGGGTGTAGTGGGAGGGGCCCACCAGGAATGAAAGACCTTCCAATCCCTGGGAAATCTCAAGGGCTTGCAGTCTACCTTCCAGGAACCAGGGATGAAGGCCCACCAAATTCTTTGTTACCCACAGTCCCCACGACACTGTAATAATGGCTGTGTGTCTACCGGTCTCCCTCATGAACCTCTTGAAGGTGGGGAATATGCTGCCTTGTTCATCATGGTCTTTGCAAGGAAACACAAAGTGGGGGCTCAAAAAATACTTACTGTATGACTGAGCAACAAACTGCAATTTTTAGGCAGATTTTATTCAGGCATTAATTCTAAACTATCACCATTGGGAGTTGTTAAAATCCGAAGGCACACGTAGCTAAGGCTGTTGTCCCCATCTAGATTTTTCTTGTATGTTGCCTACTGATTTTCTCCTGTATCTCCTGCTGGTCCACTCCTCACAATGTCCAAGACACTTCAGTCAGAGTAGTGGCTCTCTTATCCTGAGATTGATATACTTAATGCAGTGTGGAAATACATGAAGTCTCCATTCACTGTTTTTATTAGTTCTAGCTCCTAGCTACTGCACAGATCCTTGTAAATGCAGGAATAATATCAAGTTTCTTTTCTTAAATGCTTTCTCGGCACGAAACTGCCCACTTCACTTGCTTTAATCCTTTCTGCTGCTGTGGTATGGCTACAGCGGGGTGACACAAGGCAGAGAGGCTTTGCCTGCCCTGACTTTCATCTATTCAAAGCTGCTTCCAGCAAGTCTTTCCCTCTCTTTACGACTCAAACCACCTTTGTTTCATAATTGTTTTTTATGTCGCATTAATCAATATCTCCCTGACTCCCCAAAATACTCCTTCCCACCGGCTATGTCAGTCTAAGATTTTATTTCTAACTTTTGGGAAAAGGTTCCACCGTATGGAATGCATGCCGAGAATAACAGTAGAAAATGGCAGGGGCCCAGAGAAGACCTGAAGAGCAAACCCTCCCTCTGAGGGCAGCAGAGGTGGGTGGTTCTCTTGCTCTAACAGTGGCTATTGGTGTGTTCCCCGATAAGAGTTTTGCTATGCCAACGTTGATGTGGCATTAGCTCACCAGCTGCCGAGTGCACCATCTTTTCTGGACTGTGGCTTGCTCACAGATCTGGGAGACATTTGAGGAGGATTTGTGGGGGTCAAGGGAGGATGTTTCACTAGCACTGGCCTCATTTCAGAAGAATACAAAGCCTCCCTACAAAGAGTTGAGACGATTTAACAATTGCTTGAATATTCCATATCCTTTCCGGAAATTTGAGAAAATAAAAGTAAGCAAAAGATGTCCTCACCCTTCCTTATAAAACACTATAAAATATACTAAAAGGACATTGGTTTTACCCAAGGTCATAAATGTTCAAAGTCCACGCCTTGTAGAACTGGTGATGTGAGAGACCATGCTGATCCTTTTCTTCTTGTCACTTCTCTGTCTCTTCCTTTCCTCCTTTGAAACAGAACAATAGGAAGAGTGAGACAATGGGGCAAGCTTGCAGCGGCTTTTATGGGGAGCATGCTGTTGGCTTGCGGAGCGCCACCTGAAGGGATGACAATTCTGTGAGAGGTGAGGCGAAGGGGAGCCCAGGTCCCATCCACATCCAACCCCTGACAGAAAGGCACGCTCGCTATTGTGTGTATGGAGTAACAGTGACATCCTGTGGCCAGTCTGGTTGATCTGAGTGGCTCCTTTATAGATAAAGAAGACCAGTTGGCTCCTTCCTCAGACAATACACAAAAGAGGGAAGGACTAGATTCTCACCGCAGGCTTTCTGGCGTCTTCATCTGGGCAGCTGTCTCTGATTTAGGTGGGGGAAGATTCTTGGGACAGAAATTATGTCTGTTTTTATGCTTGATCAATTTAAATGTTACCATTTGAGTGTTGAGTGAACCATAATAATAACCATGAGAACAGTGAGAGAAAATAGTGACAGGAGAGAGAGGCACTTCACTTCTTTATACGACATCCCAGAGGATTAATGCAGAATAATCTGTTACTTAAAAATGCCTAAATTGCTTGACATTTAGCTGCTTTTTTTTTTTAAGTTTTGGAAGCAATAACTTTATTTTGACCTTACTTAAGAGAGAAGAGGGCTGGGCAAGAAAACAACTCTGATCTTACATTATGGTAACACACTTACGAAATCAGGCTATGCCGCCAAGTACGTGGCTGTGTGCTCATTGGGGCCTGGAAGTTTTGTGGTTCCAAGTCTTGAATGTGTAATCTCCCATAGTGTTAAATGCAGGTGGGCCCCTGCTGGCACCTGACTTTGGGTGTGATCCAACAGTGCGTGTGAAATGTGGGCTCTGATATGGCAGTGGGTGTGAGTTGAAGGAATTCATTCAATTTAACAAGATGGGGGTGCCCGCCATCTTGTGGTTTCTATCAGAAAGGTGCTGTTGCCCTGAGACTCTTTTCTAGGCGTCCCCAGGGTCCTGCTCAGGGAATACGGCAAAGGAAATTTGGAAGTTAAGAAAGGAAGTTATGCTCTGGAGTTACACAGACCTGGGTTCCAATCCCAACTCACCAGTCACTAGCTCTATGACCTTGGGCAAATTCCTTAACTGTCTGTAGTCACAATTTTCTCAGCTTTGGGAAAGGGTTAATAATAAGCACCCCCTGTATGGGGAATGGGGAGGAATACTCGGGAGTGGCAGGGTGAGCGCTCGTACACGTAGCCTGGGCCACAGCACCCACACAGGGAGCTGCCGCACTTGTTGCTGTGTCCACAGGCACGAGCCCTGGGCTGCAGGCAACTTAGTAGGAGGGCTCCTTGTCCCTCTTTCTCCGAGCTTGGCAAAAGATCTCTGTCCTTGTTGACTGCAGCAGGTTTGGGTTGAGGGCAGGAAAAAGTGAGGGGTGTGTGTGTGTGTGTGTGTGCGCACACGAGAGGTGTGTGTACTGTGGTATGTATGTGGTGTGGTGTGTGTGTGGTATGCGTGTGTGGGGTGTGTATGTATGTGGTATGATGTGTGGTGTGTGGCATATGAGTATTTCATGGTGTGTACGTGTGTGTATGTGTGTGTACGTGTGTGTATGTGTGGGTGGTATGTGTGTTATGTGTATATGATGTAAGATGTGTATATGTGGTTGTATGTGTGTGGTGTATGAGTGTGGTGTGTGTCTGATGTGTGTATATGCGGTGGTGTGTATGTGTGTGAATGTAGTATGTATGTGTATGTGGTATGTGTGTGTGTACATGATGGGGTATATGCATGTTGTGGTGTATGTGCATATGGGGTGGTGTGTGCATGTGCTATGTGTATGTATGGGGTAGTGTGCTTGTGTATGTGGTGTGTGTGTATATGTGTGTGACAATGTGTATGTGTGTATGTGGTGTGTATGTAGTATGTGTGCGAATGTGGTAGTGTACTTGTGTATGTGGTGGTGGTCTGTGTGTGGTGTGTGTGTATGGGGTGGGGTGTGTGTGGTGTGTGTGTATGTGGTGGTGTATGTATGTGGTGTATGTGGTGGGGTGTGTATATGTGGCAGTGTGGATGTGTGTGTGGATGTGATGGCATATGTGTGTTTGTGGGGGTATGTGTGTATATGGTGTGTGGGTGCATGTGTGTGGTGTGTGGCACCTGTGTGAGCCCGCGCACGCACACACACGCCTTCACTAGCCCATTGTGTGCTGCTCGGCACGGGCAGTTGGCCACAGCCGAGCGAGGTGCGAGGGCTGCCCAGAGGGTGATCTCCGGGCTCAGGATGGGAATAGGAGAAACAAAAGGGCAGGAAGAAGGGTTAGGCAAGCCAAGAAAATGCCAGTAAAGGAAGGAAATGGAGAGGATTAGTAAAAAGTAAGACTTTCAGCACTGAGTATTCTCTTAGGCCATTTTAAAGTTCTCCAAAATCATGATAACTTAATTCCTGTGTCAATAACGGTTTCACATACTTTCTGTCTAGTGGCAGGAAAAAGGGCAAGCCAAAGTTTCCTCCCAAAGGGCAAAAATCTTGTGTTTTAGTCCAGAGGTGACTTAACCGAGAACATGAAAAGGATGGCTCGCAGCTATTCGAATCTCTGTCCCAGCTGATCAGCCCATTGTGCGGGGAAAAAGTGGTAATTTTTCCAGCTCTCCATTTTATGTCTATTTCCTGCATTTCTTCCCTTTTCCTCCTCCTCTCCCTCCTTCTCCCTCTGTCTTTCTTAGCGTCTCCCAATTCTGGGGGATGACTCTTGGCCTACACAGATAGTGTTTACTGACTTTGTCTCGAAAACTTTTTGCATTCCAATTTTCTCACAAATTTCTTTATGCCTTTGGGCAGCCACCCTATTTCACTCCAGTTTCTGCTTGTGCTAAGTGACAGATGGATTTCCCACGTCCTGGCTGTAAAAGAAAACCAATTTGTTTGAAGATAGGTTCACTTAGGTGTCAATAAAAATAAAGGGGAAATAATGTCATAGTGTCTATTGGAGACAGAGTATGAAATCACTGCCCTTGTAATTACTAAGGGAAAAACAAAGTTGAAGCCCTTAGAGGGTATTTGAAAGGCATCTTGGCTTGAAGATTTGACTGTAGTGACGGAAAGGCAGAGAAACAAGGCAAACCAAGTTTTTACTTGCTTGGACGGAGGTTTGTTTATCCTGATCGTGTGAAGTCTGGGCCAGCAGCGCCAACGATTTTGACTGCCCCTCCGCGTTTCTCTGCACTTGGGCAGGAAAGATATTAAGATGGGCCACATGACATGTGCAGGACAGAGCTCTCTTTTGGGGAACAAATGCTTGAAGTTTCTGATTATGCAAACAACAAAGCTAATCGCACTTCAAATTTATTGGTGAAAACACATTAAACCCAGTTTTATACACTAATATTTACACTTTTGAGTATGTGGCCCAGAAGAGTGAATGTGGTTCCAGAAAGTGCTCCATGTAATCAGTGTATGCCCATATGGAAAGCTCCAGGGCAGCCCACAGATGATGCTAACACAATCCAGTTGGCACCTCTCCCCATGTCCTCCCTCTCATTCCCTCCTCCCCCTCCTCATTACTGCACTACTGCTTCCTCAGTGTCACAAAAAGAAAGAAAGCTTAAGAGGCACTGGTGGATGAATGGCTCTTATGACTCTCCATTCCTTTCTCCCTGCCTCTCTTCCTCCCCAGAGTTGGAGCTCACGTTAGAAGGTACGGGAAATGTTTTCCTCTCATATTAGGCTGAAATACAGTGTTCTGACTTAGTTCCTGAGTATCATTAGGGATGTTTTTGGTTCCAAGGGACAGAAACCCCAATTCCTAGTGGGTTAAACATTAAATGACTTTTTTGGCTCCTGTATTTGCACAGTCTATAAGTAGGGTGCCTTCAGGGTGTCTCCAATAGTCCAATAGTATAAACCAGGACCCATATCTTTTCTTCTTTCTGCTCTACCCTCTGCATTCCCTGCTTCATTTTATTTCATTTATTTTTATTTCATTTATGATTTTTTAAATTTATTTTTGAGAGAGGGAGAGAGCAACCAAGTTGGGGAGGGGCAGAGAAAGGGGGATAGAGGATCTGAAGCAGACTCTGTGCTGATAGCAGTGAGCCTGATGCGGGACTGTAACTCACAAATCGTGAGATCATGACCTGAGCCAAAGGCGGATGCTCAATTGACTGAGCTAACCAGGTGCCCCTATCTGCTTCATTTTAGGGCCAGATCCTCTCACAAATTGACTTCCAACGCCACTGGAGTGGCTCTATAGCTCCCTATCCATAAAGAAAGAGGGGTAGGGGTAGGAATAGAAAAGAGTGTAAGCAAGTGTACACTCAACCAGGTTTTTCCTTCTCTCTCTCTCGCTTTTATTTTGGGTGTGTGTGTGTCAAAGCCATGGAAATAAATCCCAGGCAGCGTTCTGATCGGATAAACTTAAGTTCTATACCTGTCCTGAAGTAGTTGCTGTATTGCTATGCCTAGGGGCTGTCAGGGGCTAATTTTTTTATGCCAACAGGACCTACCCCTGAAGCTGAGAGAGAAGGGGGCAGGCAGAGAAGGCATGTGGCATGCTGTTACTCAACATGGGAGGGATCTCCTCTACCCCTTCTTATCTTGTCTTTATAAACTCTGTCTCATTCTCCTCATCATGTGTAAGAATCCATTTGTTTGGAATGTACTTACTATTAGGATTGGCGTATATTGTCTTTATAAAATCAGCAACCTGTATTATTGGTTATTTGAATTGCGTCCATAGAATCCCCATGTCCCACTGAGGGCAGTTCTGCACTTAACAGTAACGGTGTCCTTCTGTGGGGAGAGCCTCAGTAACTTTGCAAAGGGAACAAATATGGTATTTCCCTTGATTCTTAGCTATGGTACTTCTTCCTGGAACAGAATCAGCACCCTGGAAGTGAGACTCTTTAGGGTCTGGTAGGTAGATAAAACCATATAAGCAGGTGTTAGAAGCCTGACTTAAATGAATTCTTTTCTGGAGTAACTGCTGGAGATCTGGGCCATTGACAAAGCAAAGCCTCTTTAGACAGTGTGCTTCTACACGCTGACCCGGATGTTTTATCACATTTCTCCCTCCTTTCCCATCTGTTATTCATTTATTTATTTTTGCACCAGAGAAGGGAAGGAAATCAATCCACTGACACATCTATACTCCAACAGGTTTGGTTGTAAAACCTTGCAAGTGAATCAGAGACTGCATCTCCTTCCTGCCAGCAAGAACAGTCAGTAAGGATTCTAGGACCAAAGCAAAAATAAAATACAAATTCTCATGTTCTGATTATTTATACCAGGTTACTAATGAAGCAAGTGATAAGCATCAGGTTAAATTCCCACTACCCCTGGGTGGGGGGGGGGGCTGGTGGTGGTGGTGGTGGTGGTGGTTTGGAAGTGCTGGAAAGGACATGTGCCTGTCAGACGTTAGCAATGTTAACTGTTTGTCGAATGGAGAGGTGAGCACTAGGCCTTGCCTGCTGCTTTGAGATACTCTAGCATTCCCCAGTAGTAAGTGAGAGGGTTTAAATTAGGTACCATTGAGTTCTGACCATCATTTTCTACCTTCTCTACTAATAAAAACTGAGAAGAGAAGCAGGACATCAGGATGTGCTTTTCTACCTGGAAGCTAGGAGAGATCTTGGGTAGACTAGGGACCATAGCTATAGTCAGGTAACCAGCGTGTGTCATCTCCATGACAACCTCTGGGAGCCCCAGGGTTCATGTGCCAGTGCAGGCACGTTATCCGGGTGCTAGGGGCCTTGAGAGGTGCCAGACCTCTCACACCTTACAGCTGAAGACTCCTTCACTCATTCTCCTTACCAGGCAGATTCAGGTTCCTATCTCTTAGTTCCTGGAGTTCTGATTTGTTCTCTTATGGGTGGTTGGATTCCTTTCTCAGGTGAGTTACCTCTTTCTAGATTTCTCCTTCCAAACAACCACCTTTTGCTTTATACACTCTTTCAGTAGCTATATTCATTTATTTAATCACTTGTGCTAGCTTGATAGAATTCTGTTTCTTTCAGGTGAGCTTGTCTATTTTTGTTATCTCTTAGGGGCTATTGTTCAGCTGAAGTCTTGAAGGCAATCTTCTTTCTCATATGTTTATAAGCAGGCACTTTATTTTTGACCTGCTGATCTATCCTTGACCACTCACTGCCTTTTTCTTCTCTGGCTTCCATTACAGCTCTTCCTCTTGGCTTCCTTTAAATCTTCTCCATCAGCTTAACCTCCAAGACCCACTTCATTGGAGAGATCAACTGAATGCCTACCAGCCAGGCACATGTGCCAAGCCCTAGCCATGTCAGAGAGGGCTGGTGAGAGGGTCCTTTGGTAATGAAACTGGCCCTCGCAGGTGAAAGAGAAGCTGAGGCTCCCCACTCTACTCCGGGTGTTTCCTCCATTCTCTCCCACGGTCTGGTGTCCTTTCTCCTGGACTCCTGCTCCTTGAGCACTTTCTCTCCCTGACCTGGTCTTCTTCCAGCTACTTTGCCTTCTCACTGCCCTGCAACTTTGCCTCTCACTGGCAGACAGCAGCGTGCCTTAGAGGAAAGCATAAACCTTCCCCTCAGAAGGCTCTCTGTGGCCAATATCATCACCCCACTAGTGACAATATGGGTAAAGTGTACCTGAATATGCCACCCAAGATATGCCACTATGGCCTGAGGATTATTTTGAGCTAAAGGCAATTAAAAACCAGTATATTCGAGAAAAACTCTTCACCTCCCCTTAGCTACCTAAAAATAAAGTATAGGGGTGCCTGGGTGGCTCATTTGGTTAAGAGTCCAACTATATAGCTCAGGTCATGATCTCACAGTTTGTGAGCTCGAGCCCCACATTGGGCTCTCTGCTGTCAGCACAGAACCTGCTTTGGATCCCCTGTCCCCCTCTCTCTTTGCCCCTCCCCCACTCATTTACACACACACACACACACACACACACACAAACACACACACACCTTCTCTCTCTCTAAAAATTAATAAATAAACTTAAAAAATGAAGTTTAAATTTCCCTGTTTGTAAAGGAAACTTATATGTATAAAGGAAAATCCAATTTATAAAGATATCTCAGATAGCTACTTCCTGGAGACAACTTTTACCCCCCAAAGACTCACATCCTCCTAATGGACTGTCTTTATTTATCACACATTTTTTTGCTGCCCCCCCTCTGTCCATAACTTGCCTGCCCGAACCATAAGTTCCCTTGTCCTTTGTTTAGCTTAGGATGATATATAATAAATCTCAATCTTATCGGGCTGCCTCCTTGTATCTCACCTAATTAAATTATTTTCCCCTCTCGTTAATCTGTCTTTTATCAGTTTGGTTCTCAGTTCCCAGATGTTGAAAGTAGGAGGGTGGAAGGAAAAAAATTTTCCTTCCTATAGTAGCCATAGCAATTCATTCCTAGCTGGCGCTCTTGAAGATGTCGATCTTACATGTGTATTATAAATATTTTATCTGTAGCCTCCTTTCAAGAACATTCCTTCATGTTTGTGTGAACTAAGGCTCCCATCCTTGAGATGGGTCTATGCTTATATTAAGACATGAGGCGTTACTGCCATCTCCAGGTTTCTCCCACACTTTCCACGTCAGAGGTGGGTCATGTTGAATATCCCACCCTCTAATTCCATCACACATGCCACCCCCTTAGGTCCAGTGACTCTCCTTCAGCCTGTCTGTTACTTCCTCTCCATTGTCAGAAAGGTGGTAACAAGACTAAGGGTATCCATCAGGCTTTCCTTTTCTATTCAAGTTAGTTTATCTCTTTTTACCCACTTGGTGAAAGAAGCATTGGAGATATATTAGGAGAAGACGTGAAATGTGGTAATTCTGCTAAGGTTGGAGAAATCCTGACAGAGTTGCAGCAAGAAAGCAGCTTGTTAAACACCAGCCGAGGCAGAAGGTTTTGTCTCATTGGAACGCTACTTATTCAATGCTTGAACAGCTCTTGGAACAGCAGGAACCTGGGAGTGTCTCTGGATACAAAAGGCAAGCATGGTAGATGTTAAACTGGCATTCATTTATTGGAATCCATGTTGGGTACTTTTCTCATTTCTCTCCTGGGAAGACCTTGTTGGTGGTATCTTTGAATTAGATTCACTCATATTTCAGACACTTAGGCCTCTTGCTTAGAGGGAAGATAGGCATGATTTGAAAATGAAGTTGACATTCCCGTCATAGCCCAAACAAAAGATGTTGTCACAAAAAAAAAGAGAGGGAGGGAGGGAGAGAGTTTTTTGCTTTTGTTCTCATTTTTAGTTGAGAAAAATGTCACATGTATTGAAGCCACATTTCAAAGGGTGGAGTGCAACCACAGGATTCGTACATCAGTCACTGGAAGGGTGTTGCAGTCAACAAATTAATACAGACCATGTCTACCTCCTCTACATTTTGCCCTTCTTCTTGTGCATGCTATTGATTGATATACCTCAGGGAGGAGATTCTTCTGACTCAGACACTAAGCAAGTTCCTAAAGAAAATATCAGCTTTAAAAAGGAATAGAGGAAGTAGCAGCGGCAGCAAAAAATTGCTAATCTTTCATTTATAAGAGCTACCGAACATCTGGAGAGCAGGCGGCTCCTTTAACCCCTGGAGTGCAGGAACAAATGAGCACCAAAGGGCAGCCCATGCTAATGTGGTGCCATTAATTTGAATACAATGGAGGGCCCTATAATAAACATCTACAGAGCCATCTGGGTATTCCTTTATACCTTGCTTGGCTCCTTGGGGCACTGGAGGCACAGCTTAATGGGAGAGGAAATTCTTTGGAGGTTGAAGAACAGTGAAGATATCTTTAAAGAGCAACACTTAGTTTCAAAGAAAAATGCGTAATGACCAAAGTGAAAAAAAGATCAAATAATTCATAGGAAAACTATGTTTTAAACGATCCATGGGGGTGTTCCTGAAATTAATATTTATGTCTGTTTCTTGCCCAGCATTTATAGAATTTTAAACCAAATGTCAGTGTGTTGGGGAAGAATAGAGGAATCACATGCATTGGGAATGATTAATGTGAAGTTCATATTTGGGGGGAGAAGATGAGGTCTTGAATCTAGTTGAAACCGGGCAACTTCTTCTATCACCTTTCCACGGGGCACTCCATCTGAGGCGTCTTTAACTCCATTACAAAAATAGGAATTGAAATTATAATACTTGTTCTGTTTCCTATTCTCAGGGGGCTTGTGGAATAATGTCAACATGTGGGGGAGTTGCTCTGTACAGAAGCCTGAGATAAATAATCAATGTAGGAATTAAAATGTAAGCTCCAATTTTAGAAATTGGGAAATCTTGCTAAGCATTCCCTTTCCTTCAATTCAGAAAGATTTCCCCACACCTGCCTAGGACAGAGCTGCATGGGGCAGTCAGGGGCCAGGTCTGTCCATGGATTGGGCTGGTTGGCTCACGCAGAGTTTTTGAAATATTTTGAAGTAGTTGCCAACATTGACGAGAACATCCAGATTTTTAATTTCTCTTAAAAAATGGAAAAATCTGGCAGTGATGGTGCTCTCAATATGACACAGCAAAAATCAGCAGGAGAAGAGATCAGGTGGAACCCCTACACTTGACATCCTTTCTCTGGGTTTATTAACACTTATCTGGTTTTATTTACAGGTGTTTGGGTTGGCACTTCTTGCCTCGAGGAAGCCTTGGAAGGTGTTTGTCAGGACATGGGTGTAGTAGTCAATCCATCTATCCATCCATCCATCCATCCATCCCTCCATTCAACAGATTTATTTTAAGAAATCAGCTCTCATGACTAGAGAGGCTGAGAATTTCAGACTCAGGAGAGCTGATAGTGTAAGTCCAAGTCCAAATTCAAGCCTAAAGACAGAAGAAGACTGATGTCCCAGCTCAGAGACAACTAGGCAGAGAGAAAGAATTCTTTTGGACTCAGATTTTTATTCTATTCAGGCCTTCAATGGAGTCTATAAGGCCTACCCACATTGGGAATCATTCCACTGTCTCGAATATTAGTCTCATCCAGAAACACCCTGGCAGACGTAAGACATACCCAGAAATAATATTTAACCAAATGCTTGGGCACCTCATGGATTGACACATAAAATGAACCATTACACAAACCTAGTAGCCTTCTAGCTTGGATGAGTAGAGAGAAGATCCCCTATGTGTTTATCATTTCTCTAAAACCTTGACAAAGCCACTTGGTTGGAAAGGCCTTTCAATGAGAGTGCTGGAGAGAAAAAGGTTCAAGCTGGGCAGGTCCCAGAAAAAGAAAACTTGCTGACCCAAAGGACCCGTTCATTTCTTTCTCAAAGCTCTCTGGGTACCTTCAGTTCTGATGTCATAAAGAGCTACTAAACAGGTCTGAAAGTCTATGTGCACCTGGAAAATCAGGATATCAACATGGTGAGAGCTCTAATATTCTGCTCACCGAGACTCTGACAATTAACTGGGGTGAATCTGCCCAGGATTGGGAGTGGATCCCAGGAGTAGCACCACCTAGAACCTTTACAGGAAAATCCCAGGGAAAGTGAGAGGCTGCCCTTTTGGGACACACATCATTATCCACACTGGCTAAAACTTCCTGGGTGTTGGAGGTATTTAAGACTGGATGAGAAGAAGCCAAGCAGAGCATCCAGCCCTTAGAAACAGTAAGAATCCTAGTCAGTATATTGGTCCAGTATCTTAAAAAATGGTGAAACCCTTTTCACACAAAGGGAAATTGAAGGGCACAGTGGTATCTCTAGTCCCTAGTCACTGTTGATGAGCTGGGAGTGAGTATGGCAACTAGAGTAATTATTTTTCATCCAAAGCCTTGAAATGAAATAGCCACATACAAAATGCTGTGTACCTCATGAAACATAAGAATAATAACATATGTTGGCTTAGTTTTTTTTTTTTGACTATTGTTTAAATACAACTGTAGACAGTTTCTCTTTCCTCGCTTTATAAAAATCACTTCAAATGAATGCCCACTTGGTGGCTGATTTCCATCAGCATCAGATCTTGAAATCCTTGCCCCGTTTGCTTTTTGCAGGTGTTCATGCCTGCTCAGCCCCCTCCTGGGCTGTGGGCATTCCTAGCAGGGCTAAGAAAGAACTAGCACAGCCGTTCCACTGTCTCTCAATGAGAACTCCCTCTCCGGGGCCCTCGCCTACCCCTGCCCTTCAGACAGGGAGGCCAACCTGTCCAAGTGGGCGTGAGTGGTCATGATTTAAGCAGTGCCAAGTGCTCAGCTCTCCATCGGGAGCTGAGTTCTCTGCCTCGTAGCATTCCTGGCCATCTGGGCTGGGAGAAGGAGACCACCATGGCACCAGAATAACCTTGGCCAGTTCTTCCGCAACTTCTGCTTTAGGAATTGCCATGCCCAACACCGCGGCATGTGACACCAGGCACACGGACACCGTGTGACCTGGAAAGGCACTGTCCTATGCTCTCACCTGGAGTGCCCCTCTCTTCCAGCCCTGCCCCCACACTTACTTAACATTCTGCCTTCCAAGCCCAGGGAAGGAGTGCTTCCTTACTGGGATACAAGGCCAGCCTGAGCACACACACACACAAAGACACCCACACACCCTCACACATTCTGAATTCCTATCTTCTTCATAGGAGGGAAAGGGCTCCTTACAATGGCTTGTGAGGCAATAATTCACTGAGCCCTGCAAGGAGCAGTCAGGCTGGGGATAGAGTTTGATACGGTCTTGGAGAAGAAATGCTCTGGGGTTTATTTTGCTGAGGCTGGGAGTCTTACTGCACGCGTTCTCAGTTACCATTACTCTCCTTGTCTTCATAAGCAAGTTTCCTCTTTCAATCTCTTTGCCGGCATCAGTAACCACACACAACTGGCTGGTACCTCAAAGACTCCAACCATCACTTAACATATTGTCTTCATTTATTTCACATTGGATTAGATGGTCTTTCATGACCTTTCAAGTGAATATATCCTTAAGGCTACAAAATGATTTAAAAAATCGTGTGTGTGTGAAAGAGAGAGAGAGAGGGAGAGAGAGGGAGAGAGAGAGAGAAAGGCAGCAGGAGGGCATATGTTTCATCTCTCCTGCCACCACCCTGGTCCAAGCTACTGAATTTGTCACTGGGATATGCAATGGCCTCTACCTTGTCTTTCTGCTTTGGTTTTGTCTTCTTCAATCTATTCTCGTCATAGAAGCCCAAAGTGATTTTTCAAAAATGCAAACTGTGTCTTTCCCTTCACTTAACTGAACAAATATTTATTGACCACCTACAATGTACCAGGCATTGTTCAGGTGCTAGGAATATCATGGAGAATAAGACAGACAAAGACCCTTATGAGATTTACATTTTAATGGCTCTCAGAATTCTTAGGCTAAAGTCATGAGCCTTAAAATGATAACAAAGCCATGCCTGCCTGATCTGGTCTCTGCCCAAATTCCTAGCTTCTTGAACCTTTCTTTCTAGCCCATGCTGCCTTCCATCACACTGGGATGTGTCAAGAACTTCCCTCCTTGAGGTCTTCATGCAAGATGTTGGCTTTTCCCACCCGGTCACTTACCTTACTTTGCTGCTACGCATCTTTCACATCTTAGTTCACTGTCCTTTGCTCAGTGATTTCTTCTCTGGCTCTTCCAATCTATATGAAGTTACCCTCTGATATTCTTTCTCTTAATACCCTTCCCTTTCCTTTTCTAACACTTATCACACAATATATTTCATGATCCCAATACTATATGAATGACAGCTGTCTTCCCCACTGGACTGCAAGCCTCTGGCTAGTAGGAATCTGGTCTGTTTTGTATTTTGTTGTATTATCTTTCAAATAGTGTTCAACAAACATTTGAAAAATGAATGAATGAATAAGAAAAGTGAAAGGTGCTGACAAACTAAAAATGGCTTTTTAGATATAGCATAGAAACATTTAGGTTTTTACAGAATTCCTCAATTTTTAACCTTCCTTTTTCTTTTCTTTTTTTAAAGGGGAATATTTATCCAAAATATATTTCATGACTGTCAAGGTTGAGAGAAGTCTGAGACTTTATCTACTTGCAAGCTAACAATTTATCTTGTCATAGTTTGATGGATTCTGGCAGAAGCCATGAGACTCCTGGGTCAGAGACAATGAACTTTATTACTTACAGAACAGCAAGCAGCACAATCATCAGTAAATTTGTTCCCCTTCGCCCCATATCCCATAGGGATAATGGGGATGGACCCAGAGGGATATGTTACAGAAGAGGATTCCTGAGCATAGGGAACTTGAGTCTTTTATGATGGACAGTAAACATGCTTTCCTTTCCTTCAGAGGAAGATACTATCTTTATCTTTTTAAGACTATAAGCAAATTTGCCTATTGTTCTGTGGGGAGACACCATCTCTATCTTCCAAGGCTGTTTGCCTTACAAACACACTGGAAAATAGTCTCGGAGGACGGCATTTAGTGCATTGCTCAAAAAAGGTGCTGAAATATTAGAGACCTATGGAGAATTTTCTCTAACAATATCCATCCCTCATTTTTACACCATCTTAGCTTCTGGTGAACTTTCCAGGAGTATGTCAACCCTTGGGCTGTTCTGATTAATCTGACAGAGGCTGGAAGCAACTTCAATCATTTGTCCCATGCAGCATTAAGTCCACTATCAACAAGACATTTCCAAGCAGCAGGATGAGGGCAGCCTGAAGTATTGACCTCAACCAGGGCTGCAGTGTCCTGGATCCAACCTGCTGAACAAATCCCATAAACCTACAGCATTTAACTTGGAAAGTCAGATGACTTTCTCCTTAAGTTTCTGAATTGACCTTTCCTCTTGGCCTGAGAATTAATCCAGGCAGGGAGGATATATTGGTAATCGCACAGGCTCTGCCTTGGCCCACAAGGAGAAGGTCGAGGGCAATTTTCTTATCAGTAACAATCTTAGTCAGTGAGTTGAAGTTGACTTCGAGTTCTTCAAGATCCAAAATAGCATCAATAAGCTTTTCAGCTAAAGTCAGAGACACATTTTGGACCTGCCTTTTGTTCTGGAGGGAGACACTGTCTATCTTCCAAGGCTGTTTGCTTCACAAACACCCTGGAAGATAGTCTGGGAGGAAGACATTTAGTGTGTTATTTGCAAGAGGTACAGAAACATTACAGACCCACAGAGAGTTTCCCCCCTTTTCTAATTTGATGACTTCTATCATAGAGAAAGTTGTCCACTGGGTATGCTTAAATAACAAGGCAGTTATCCCTCCTGGAAGTTCTCCCAAATAACCAACGGTAGCTTCATTTTGGAGAGAGCTCCACAGTCTTCTGAGGGCTATGTGATATGCTGATGATATTTCCCTAAACATCAGACTTGAAATATCCTGTGACTACCTCTGAAGCGCAAAGTAGTACCTGGCTTCCACCCTCGAAGTACAGTCCCAGGAGTGTTCATGTCCCCCTGCATAGAAAGTGTTATTTATATTTGATGCCCTTTGTTCCTCTTGGGTGAGACCCATACCAGTTGGAGGGCACAGGCTGACAGTACTTCCAATTGGTCTTCCAACTGACTGGTAAACCTTAAAGTTCCTAGTTCATTTTAAATGAATCTACTACTTTTTTATGGCCTGAGTACAATTGTCCCAGCCTGTTCTAGTTGTCCATGTTATCAGATGGGAGCCCCATGGAGTGACTGATAGCTACTGATTGGAAATAGTGGTGAGGAAAACACCCAGAAGTGTTGACAAGTGTTTTCTGGGAGGTGTAGGTCCCAGGGCCACCCCTTGCTATTTTTCTAGACTTGTTCAACCCATTGGTGGAGGATGGCAAACCTAGAAGTCAGTTAAATTTAAAGTGTTTGCATGAGTTTGGAAAGGTGGCACAAGGTGTTATCTATCCTTCATGAAGAAGGGTCCAGGGAAGTTTATGAAGGATAAGTATCATTAGTATCCATCACTCCCCCATCTCACCTGGATTCTGAGATATTCTGTCCTCAAGTGCCAAGATAGTTACAGTCCTTCCATAGCCATAAAAGTGGTGTGTCCCCTTCCAAGAGCTACAATGTCAACTTTTATTGATCATCCCCTATTCACACCCAGACTTCGCATTCAGAGGGGTCAAGTGTAAGAGGCACAAAGGCATTTTAATAAAACTTAGAGACTTATCGTGTCTCCCCATCTTGGCACATGGGAACCACTCCAGGGGGACTCAGTGAATAGCACTTAATCAAGTGATCATCGTTTTTATGCTCTGTGACCATGTCATTCCAATAGGAGAAACTTGGTGGCTAACATAGAATAAGTTGGAGTCTCTAGACCACCTATTGGCTGTGTTTTCACCTAGAGAGTGGATCAACTGAGCTGTCTGGGGTTTCTGTTTAGAAGAAAGGAAAGAACATCTTGCCTAATAATGGTCAAGTAGAATCCAGAATTTTAAAAATAGGTTTATGTACTGTTCCCTCCCCCAAAAAAAAATTTTATCTGAATTTTCATCCTTATTATTTCCCAGGAAATAGCCAAGAGAAAATGATTCCTTTCTGGGGACAGCCACATTCAGTGACCAAATTGTCTTATGAAAGTATATGGATCAGGAGGAGACTTTCCAAGTCTCAACAATTCCATGTACCTGTGGATGATAGGGAACATGGAAGGTCTGTTGAATATCTTGACCATTAGCTTATAATTGAGTAGCTTTTATGATAAAAAGTTCATCATCATCAGTTGGTCTAGGAAGCCAAAAACATGATACAATAGCTTGAAGGGCTACAATGTGGTCTTCCTCACAGAGAGAGAAATGATTCAACCTTTGGCAGGAGGCACAAGTCTGGTGTGTAGAGGTAGCTTATGCATCAGAAATGTAGAGTCATTTCCTTTGTGACCAGTCCATGATGGTGGATGTGTTGTATTCAATGTGTTGGCCCTTTTAGTGTGTGGAAGATGATGGATCCAGGCAACAACAGTGTCAATCTGAACATCACAGACCAAATCAAAAGTTTGATTCCAGCCGGGCTCATCAGAGCACAGACTCTTACTGTGGGCATCTACAGGAGTGACCCAGATGGTTTGATTAACAGCCATGATATGTTTCCACATTTCATGGCCCCTAAGAGGAGTGTCTTTGGTCTGACAGTTTGTGGTTTTCCAAATGACAGACAAAATAGCTAAGCTATTGGCAATAGCCCAAGAGATAGGAAAAATATAATATGGTTCATCAAAGGGAGTATTGGCCGGAGGTATGAGAATGACTTTGAGTTCTGCCTACTGAGCAGAGCAACCAGATCCTAGCTCTGTATACAGGGAGGTTGAAAGGCCCTAGCAGG
>CM053566.1:42588440-42695302 GCA_028646485.1 Cryptoprocta ferox
AAAAAAAAAAATCTCCCCAAGGGGTGGCTACTACTTTCTCATATAAATATAAGAGGCTTCTGGTGTGGGTGGGGGCAGGCAGGCTTCGTTCTCTTTTGATAAGTGGGACATGTTGGACTCATTCTACCTTCTTAGTTGTTGAGTTCTAGTTGACCTACACCAAAAGAATATCAAGAGAGTCACAAGGCCTCTGTGGGTCAGGTGTTCAGTGTTGAGAAGAGCCCTGTAGCAAGCTAATAGCTGATTTTTAAAAATGATGTCCACATTACTCATGCCAGGGAGGTGATAAGACTATAATCCCAAGGGGTACCTCTGAGTAAAAGCTGCTTCCCTTTGCCAAAGGCTCCAATAGGCAAAATCAACAGTCATAGAGACTCAAGGTCGCTGTAGCTTGTCTTGCTTACTGTGAACCTTGCTCAAATCTCATCAGTTGAATTTGGATCCTCCCTTCTCCCATAGGACCAGGCATAATAGTGGCCTGGGTACCTGTATCCAACAGTGACACACAGTTAGTTTCTTTCTCCTTCTCAAAGTTCCCAGGTGGGTGCAAAAGGCCCTCAGTCCCACCATTCATAAGTTTGAGTCTCTAGGCCCCCTATTGGCTATGTTGCCACCCAAAGAATGGACCAACTGGACTGTCTGGGGTTTTTGTTAGAAGAAAGGAAAGAGCTTCTTGCCTAATAATGGTCAAGTAGAATCCAGAATTTAAAAAATAGGTTTATGTACTGTTTCCCTCTACCCCCCAAATTTTTATCCTTATTATTTCCCAGGAAGTAGCCAAGAGAAAGTGATTCCTTTGAGCAAGGGATTTGAGCAAGGTTCACAGTAAGAAAGAGAAGCTACAGCGACCTTGAGTCTCTATGACTGATGATTTTGCCTATTGGAGCCTCTGGCAAAGGGAGGCAGCTTCCACTCAGAGGTAACCCTTGGGATTATGGGATTATGGTATTATCAAAGCAAGTGTAGTCTGGGTAGAGAGAGGGAGGGATGGGGGCCATGCAGATTCAATAAGTGAGACTTTGCATTCATGTTCCCTTTCTAGCGGCTACTTGTTCCCAGCTCAACCAAACAATTTCTAATATTTTCAGTCTCCCTAAAGCTCTATATACTCATTGTTGATGCCATTCATTTTAGCTTTCAGGACTCTTCTCAGTAGTCATAGCCATGTTGCCTTTTGACTGAGGCTGCAGGCTTGCTGCTCTACATTTCTTCTTCGTCTCTCCCTTCAAAAACCAAAGAACCATTTGGGTACTTGCTCAATCCTACCTCTTTCTGCTCACCCTCTAAACATTCAGTAACATTATTGCTCCCCACTTGCCCACCACTTTGGAGAGAACATTCTCCTAGCTCTCAGGGAATTTTCTCGCATTCTCAAACATGCCCTCCATGTCGCTTTTTCCTCTTCTAGAAAGTGAAGCCAGGTATCTGTCAGCATCCCATTCTCATCACCAGTATTGCCAAGAGCTGGGGAGAATCAGATTTTACCATACTTGCAAGTTAACAAGGTAGCTGCTGTTTCCTGAAAGTATCCCCCCCCCCCAAATTCATACGTTGAAATTCTACCCCCAAAGATGATGGCATTAGGAGGGGTGGGGCCTTTTGGGAGGTACTTAGGTCATGAGAGTGAAGCCCTAATGAATGGGATTAGTGTCTTAATAAAAGAAGCTCCAGACCTTTCCCTCACCCCTTCTAGAGGTGAGGAGATAGTGAGAAGGAGTAAATTATGGACCAGAAAGAGGGCCTTTGCCGGAAAGTGACCATGCTGGCAACTTGATCTTAAACTTTCCAGCCTCCAGAACTGTGACAAATCAATTTCTGTTGTTTCTAAGCCATACAGTCTGTGGTACTTTGTTATGGCAACCAGAATGGACTAAGACATTCATGGATACTGACAGAACACAGGAGACTCTCGGATCAGAAACAGCATGGCACAGAACACAGCATGAGCATCAGCATATTTGCATCATTCCCCTGTTCCCTAAGCCCCACAAGGGACATGACAATAGGCCCAGATGGATGCAGTAGGTGTATTACGGGAGAGAATTCCAAAGCATGTCTATCCTTTGCTCCAGAGGGAAACACTATCACCATTTTCCATGGTTATTTGCTTTATAGATGTCTTTAAGTAGATAGTTCAGAACAAAGGACAGTTAGTGACCCATTTGTAAGATGTGCTGAAATATAAGAGACCAATCGTGAATTGTGTTCCAGTAACAACCAATACTGGGCAACAAAAAAAGCACATTGAATTAATGAATGAATGCACCATCTAGATTTGGTTTCAAATCTCAACTGTTCTTTACATTGTTGTGACTTTAAGGATGATTGAATTCCAGTTCCTCTTATATAAAATGACATAATTACAATGACCTTGTCTGAGCATGTACTAAATGCCAAACGCTGGATGAACACTAAGTGTTGTATG
This sequence comes from Cryptoprocta ferox, assembly GCA_028646485.1. Lineage (NCBI taxonomy): Eukaryota > Metazoa > Chordata > Mammalia > Carnivora > Eupleridae > Cryptoprocta > Cryptoprocta ferox. The sequence continues at coordinate 42,590,866 of CM053566.1, forward strand.
TAAGCAATGAATCACGGGAATCTACTCGCAAAACCAAGAGCACACTGTATATACTATATGTTAACCAACTTGACAATAAATTATATTAAAAATAAATAAATGTCAAGTACTATTCTAAGTCTTTTAACATTTTATTTATTTAATCCTTACAATAATCTTAGGAAATAGAGACAACTTTTTTTTCCATTTCATAAATGAGGAAAGGGGTCACGAACATGTTATGTTATTTGCCCAGCATCACACAGCTAGTAGGCACCAAAACCAGGATCTGAATCCATACAATCCACTCTGGTATCAGTGGTTTTAGGTACTGTTCTCTGCTTCTGACTTTAGATGCTATCACGATGCCTGCCTAACCGGGGTGTTGTGTAAAGACGGAAAGAATTAGATGCTTAATCAAGGGCAGTTTTTTCTTTCTTTCTCTTCCTATGGTTGCTTAATTATTAAAAAAAAATCCAACTTCTTGGAATCTTTTTTTCAAAAATGATGATTATCATTGTATCAAGTAAAAGTGGAAAAATATGTTTCCCCAACAATAAACGTGGAGAAAGGCTGACCACGGGGTAGAGTGTGGTGACAGGGATTAAATGCAGCCCTCTCCAGGTTGAGGAGGAAAACCACCCACCATGGGGCCTGGACGCCCAGGTGTCTGTGAAAAACTGTGTAGAACTGCAGACTCTGGTCCTGAAATAGCTCTTCCTTCATCGACTCCAGATGAACCAACCCACAGAGAGCACAGCATGAAAGAGTTGCCAGAGAAATACTGAGAGAACTTGCAGCGAGGCCTCTAATTTGTAGCAGCCTAGAACAAGCCGGTCCCTTTGTGGTCTCGTCTGGGTGTTGTAGCTGTGGTAATCTGAGCTGCCTGCTATCATCACCACGTTCAACAGACCTGGTGTGGGGCTTCACTCCATCTTCAAAAGAGAAGAAAAATCTTGTGGTTTCAAAAGAGACATGGCCAAAGTTGTAACTTTAAAAAGCCTGTACATTTAGTGAATGTATAACAAGTAAATTTGAAACATATTTAATGGAGATATATTTATGTGCCATTAATTCTCTTGGAGGCTAACTTATGCATCTCTGCATAATGTTGGCATTCAATAGATGTTGACGTCACACTGCTTAGAATCATTTCAAACAGACACTTGGGCAAAATGAACAAAATGACATTTGATGGATTTTATGATCCAATTACTCATTCCCAAGGTATGCATTTTCTTAATAATGACATGCTTTTTAGATAAATATGAAAGATTTTTGGTGTGGATTTAGTAATCTTGAAATTCTCCTTGCATTCACTTGGCAATGGCCCCCTACTGGGACAAAGGTACTTTATTGTGTGTAAGTGCTGTTAGCTGGGCTGGGTGAAAACTAGGTAAAGAGGAGGGTAAGGTACACTCTTCTCATATTGTTCTTAACATACATGTCCTGAGAAAACCTAACCCCCAACAAGAGATGATAAATCATACTCACTACTACCTGGGAGACTGAAGATCAGTCAAAGCCTGAGGAATCATGTTGAAGTCCTGCTCTAACGGCACTTTGTACTTTCCACTATTACGGCTTCTTTTTCTGTCTTATTTTTTTATTGCATGTATCGCCTTATGGGCAGTGGATTCCTCAAGGGCACTGGCTATAACTAAGTCATCTTTGCATGTAGCATCTCGAACAGACAAGGCTATAACAAATGTTTTCTCTTTTGGGTCTGACCACGTTCTCTCTTTTGCCATGAGCATTACTTCTGCTAAACTCGGACACGACTAGTTAACATTCTGACGCCACTGGTTCTTTGCAGATGCTATTCTGTCTACCGGCAATGCTTTATTCCCTGTATGAATTTTGCTAACTCCTCCTTGTCTTTCAAAACTCACCTCAAGAGGCTCCTCTTCCTGGAAGGCTTCTCCAGCTCCCCCTGCCCAATTTCATGCTCTCTGTGTGGCCCCGGCATCTGTGTAGATGTCTATCAGAGTTCTTAGCATCTGTTCCGTAATTGCTGACTGGCCTTGTGGACACAGGCCACATACTACTTGGTTTTCTTCCCCTGGCATGTAGAAATAGCTCAGAGCTCATTGGAGATCATCAGGCCAATGTTTGCTGAAGTCACAAATGGATAAATGGATAAGAAGCAAATAGTAGACACAAGAACAAGCAACGTTTTTTAATTTTTATTTGAGTATAGTTGACACACAATGTTGCATTAGTTTCAGGTGTACAACATAGTGATTCAGCATCTCTATATGTTATGCTGTGCTCACCGCATGTATAGCTACCATCTGTAACCATACAGTGTCATTGACTGCATTCCCTATGCTGTACCTTTTATTCCCATGACGTATTCATTCCATAACTAGAAGCCTACGTCTCCCACTCCCCTTCACCCATTTTGCCCATCCCTCTGGCCACCATCAGTTAAAACAAGGAATGTTAACACTTAGAAATTTTATACTGTGTGTGGTGGTTCTCACTTATCAACTCTAAAAGACTAGGATTTGATGAAATTATCCCAGAAAACATTATTAGAAATGTTATCTATTTTATGGCCATAACTCATTTTTACTTGGTATCAACAGTGCCTCTAAGTTTAGGGGCTGTAGGAGATGCTGTAAGTGCCCTGCTCATTACTGCATCCCTTATCACTTCCGTGGTTGCCTTTTATGGACCAGCACCTGCGTTTCTTTGCCTTAGGGCTTTCTCTGCTTCCCAAAGCCTACTTTGCCCACTTGCTCTGTAAGCTGGAAGTGCTGGGGAATTAATGCCTTCTAGGAGCAGCTGTCAATCAATGACCAACAGTATAAATACCCCAGTTCCCACACCCCTCACATGGGATAACTCTGAGGTTTGTGTTCTATACTGGTCCCCAGAGACGCTCAGTGGGATTGAGCCCTAGCTACCCGCATCAGTGGCCTATACTGGTTTCATTTTCTTCTCTGTTTTGCTTTCCTGCTCCCCAAACAGTATTTACTGGGATCATTATCCTGAAAATCACATTTGCTATTAGAGTAACGTCAGTCTTTTTCTGAATGAATAGTTAGAAAGTCATATTTTTCATCCATGAGCTTGTGTCTGCAGCAAAATTTTAACTACTATAATTTGATGATCAGAAAACTTTATTCATCAAGTTAAGAATTATTTTCCCAAAAATTTCTCCTGTGAGAGCTAGTCACTTTTGATAAACTCTAGAGAATGTGTCTTTCACTGGTACAGAGATCTTGCCTCTAAACTTAGCAATAAGGGAATAGGAAAATCCTTTGTGAGCGAACCCGGAAAAAATCAATACCTAATGGATCTGGGAAGAGTGATACAAAGTCAAATTTTGGAGTGAGAAAGAATTCTAGGCTAGCAAAGATACACTGTTATAAGATTTTCATACATGTTTAAAGAAAAGGTGCAAGGGTCAGAGAGGGTGTGTGAGATTGTATTAGTTTCTTATTGCTGCTGCAACAAATTACCACAATGCAGTGGCTTAAAACAAGGTAAATGTTCTGTCTTATAGTTATGGAGGTCTTAGATCTGAAATGGGTCTCATGAGCTTAAAATCAAGATGCTGGTGGGGTTGCATTCCTTTAGGAGGGTTTAGGGGAGAATCTGTTTTCTTCCCTTTTCCTGTTTTTAGAGGCCGCCCACATCTCTTGGATACTGGCTACCTTCCATCTCCACGCCAGCAATGGCCAATTAAGTCTTCCTTAAATACCATCATCCTGATTCTGAGTCTTTAGCCCCATTCAAGTCCATGGTGATCACATTGGACCATTCAGATGATCTAGGATAATTTATTAAGATCAGCTGATTAGCAACTTAATTCCATCTGCAACCTTAATTCTCACTTGCCGTGTAACATAATTTATCCATCGGTTCTGGGGATTAGGCTGTGGGAGCCATTATTCTGCTTACTGAAGGAATATTGGGACAGTCATGGATACGGTTAAAAAGAGCATCACAGAAGCAAGTGTTCCCAGTGACCTAACACAGAGGAGAGGATATTTTGGTGCAGCAGTTTCCCCAAAGTAGAGTCTTCTTGCTCAGAGTATAACTATTTGGGAGGATGGTGCTGCAAACTGCGTAGTCTAAGAGAGACTTCTTTAAAAAAATCACCCAATTCGTCTCATTCTCTTTCCATTTGTATCCATTTGTATTCTGACAACTTGGGTTCTCATTTATTTTGATTACAACTTGAGAAGTTACCAGGAAGCTCACAATAAACATCTGATTTAGAAACTGACATTATGCTATGTTTTTTCTTATGTGATAAATAAATCTCTCCGTGAGTTCAGTTAATGTGCTTTTATATTGTATGTGAATATCTTATCTGATCTACCTATTTCTCCATCCTTCTATCTGGACTCTGCAAGCCTGATTAATGTGATTGAATTTACCCATTCTCTAGGCATTAGTAACATTTCTGACAACGAAATCTTGGACCTTGGTGAATTCTGCTCTCTGGTGAATTGTCTGGGGACTAGCTGGCCTTCATGTACGGCTTCCTACATTGCTATGTGGTGTGCATTTACAAAAAATCTACACAGCACCTATCTAATGAACAGACAGAAAGGAAACAAAAACCGTAAAATTAAATTAAAAATCTGCAAAGAGAATACCCATCTGCTTTTTGTAAAATTGATTAGAGGTAAGGCAACATTAGTGAGTATTTGTTTAAGTGGAATCTTTGGTAATGTTGGTAAATATGTCACAGTTGTTAAAATGTATTTACAGGTAATTACTAAACCAACAATCCAAATGCAAATCTCAAATTAAGATACTAAATTCTCTTTTCCAGACCTGGTTACTTCACCTGGAATATCTGACCATCTCTGAAAATACAAAAGATTCTCATGTATCTTGATGTATGTGAGATTCATACTAGTTATTCCGGTTTGTTTTATGCATTGCTGAATATTATTAAATGTTAACAATATACCCTGATTTTTATATCTCTTCTCCTGTTTTAATAAGGAATTTATGTAGCTTCCAGTTTGGGGCTATAAGAATTAGTGTTAGAACATATTTTTATACGTCTTGGTGAATATAGGCACACATTTCTGTTGGGTTACTTAGGAGTGGAATTGCCAGGTCCTAGATTATGCTTATTCTTATTCTTAGTAGATACTACTAGTTTTCCAAATTGGGTGTACCAATTTGTACTGCTCTCAATAGTGAATGGGAGTTTCACTTCCTCTATCCACATCCTTGCCAATCCAGGGTACTGTCAGTTTATTTCTGTTTGTTGTTGTTGTTGTTGTTGTTTTGTCATTCTGGTGGTAGTGTTATGGTATCTCATTGTGATTTTTAAATGTTTATTTATTTTTGAGAGAGAGTGAGTGCAAGCAGGGGAGAGGCAGAAAGAGAGGGAGACAGGATCGGAAGCGGGCTCCACGCTGACAGCAGAGAGCCCTAAGCAGGGCTTGAACTCACAAACCGTGAGATAATGACCTGAGCCAAAGTTAGGTGCTTAATCAACTGAGCCACCCAGTGCCCTGCATTGTGATTTTTTTAAAGTTTATTTATTTTATTTATTTTTAAAGAGAGAGGGAGTGGGGGAGGGGCAGAGAGAGAGAGGGATCAAGAGAGAATTGGGCAGAGAGAAGGAATGAGAGAGAATCCCAAGCAGGCCCTGTGCTGACAGTGCAGAGCCTCATGTGGGCTTGAACTCACGAATTTGAATCATGACCTGAGCTGAAACCAAGAGTTGGATGCTTAACTGACTGAGCCACCCAGGCACCCAATATAAGTATGATAAATGAATACTCCTATTTGCACTCTATTGATAGTACCTTTTAATAAGCAAATGTTTTCATATTTATAAAGTCCATGCAACAAATATTTCCTGTATGGTTAGTGTTTCTCTGTGTGTCTAGTTTAAGGAAACTTTGTTTACCCCCAGGTTGGGAGTTATTCTCTTGTGTTATTTTCTAAAAGCTTTGTTGCTTTTCCATTTGCAGTTTAGGTCTATAATCCATCTGGAATTAATTTTTTGTGTTTGGTTTGAGGCATGGATCAAGGTTCATTTTATTCCCATGTGGATATTCAATTACCCCAGCACCGTTTATTGAAAAGACAATCCCTTCCCCACTGAATTGCAGAGGGCCTTTGTCATTAATCATGTGACTGTGTAAATGTGGATTTGTTTCTGGACTTTCTGTTCTGTCCCTTTCATCTCTTTGTCAATCTTTGCACCAATACTACTCTGTTTTAATCACTGCAGCTTACAAGTAAAACTTGATATCTGCTAAGTCCTTCAACATTATTCTTCAAAATTGTCTTTATTATTCTGAATCTTTTGCACCCTACATAAATGTAATTTGCACAAAAGTTGCTGGAATTTTTTTGTAATTGCATTGAAACTATAAATCGAATATCAAATATAATTAAATATAAATTTGGGGGGAATCCACATTTTTACAATAGTGTTTTCTAAGTCATGAATGTGTACATTCTTCCATTTATTTATTCTTCCTGAATCTGTTTGGTAACATTTTATAGTGTGTATAGCTTTGGGTATCTTTGATCTGATTTGTCCCAATATTTGACTTTTTATGCTAATTTACGTGGAATTTTAATAATGCAATTTTGTTACTAGCATATAGGAACATATTTACAACAAGGTTGCTAAAGTCACTTAATAATTCTAATAGTACTTTTTAATATCTTAAATTGGTGTTAAACTGTTGAATTTGTTGAAATGAACATGAACGTTTTATCCTTTATTTTCATAATATAAACTCTGCTGATTGCTTTTAAAATGTTAAACCAACCCAACTCAGTCATGATGCATTATCCTTTTTGCATATTGGTAGATTATATTTTCCAAATTTATATTTAAATGTTTTGTTTCTATGTTTACAAGAGATATTTCCTTGAATTTTTCTTTCTTGTATAGTGCTAACATGTTAAATTGTGGTAATATTATAATGGCCTCATATAATGACTTGGGAAGAATTACCTCTTTATTTTTATTCTCTATAAGAGTTTGTGTAAGATGGTGTTATTCTTCTTTCAATTGTTGGAAGAAATCACAGTGAGACCATCTGGCCTTGACATTATTTTGTGGGAAGGGTTTGTTTGTTTGCTTGTTTGTTTGTTTTGACTGTGTGTCAGTCAAGGTCCGGACAGGAGACAGATACCACACAATAATTTCAACAGCGAGAGTTTAATATAAGAATTATTAACTATTTACAGTGTCTAGCTATTTTGATGGAATAAAAGAGAACTCTAGAGTTACTCTAGGGCTGAAGCAGAATACCCAAGGCAGGAACAAACTTGGAAGTGGGATGTCCCATCTCAGTTTGGGATTCAAATATTGTGGAAGGAGGGAGGCATGGCCATAACCCATGTATACTGGAGAAATTTTCTGGGTTCCTCTGGGAGAGAGTGGGTCCACAGCTAATGGGCTGAGACTGCAGGGCACAGAATCATGGGTCAGGAATGGCAGACTGAAAGCTTCTAGTTGCAGTGCTAGCTTCCCAAGTCTGGCACATAGGGAAGTTGAAGAGGGAGCCTCCTACTGGGATGCTGGCTGGCTGAAGGCTGACGGCCAGGGAACTGTAGGCCACAGCTAGCAAGCAGTTGAGTGCCTCTAGGTGCTTGCTTGTTGCTGGCCATGTGCACCTACGAACAAGTAGGGAAGAGCACACTGGAACCAGGAGGAAAGGGTGCTCTACGCTTTCAAACATCTGGCACCCTCTACTGACAAAGCTGAACATGGTGCCAGCCTGCAGAGGAGAAATAGTCCAGTATCACAAAATAATGAGGGCGGTTTTGGAGCTGAGAGGCTAACTGGCACAATTAGATTCAATTTTGTAGGCAAATATAGGACTATTTAGATTTTCTAATTCTAATGTCAGTTTTGATAAGCTTTTCATGGAATTTGTCCATTTCATCTAAATTTCTCATTTGCGGTCACAACTTTGTTTATAACAACCTCTTAAATTGTCTTATGTATCTATAGGATTTACAGTGATAGTCCTTTTATTGTTCTTAATATTGGTAATGTGTGTTTATTTTCCTTTTTCTTAGTCTTGCCAAGCATTTATTAATTTTATTAATATTTTTGAAGATTTATTTTGTTGCCTTGATGATTTTTTCCAATGTATGTTTTCTATTTCAATGTTTTCTGCATTCATCTTTATCTTTTCCCCATGTTTCTTCTGCTCTCTTTTGGCTTAATTTGCAGTTCTTTTACTAACTTCTTGATATAGATGCTAGTGTTGCAGATTTTTTTCACTTTCTAGTTTGTGCATTTTAGGTTACACATTTTGTGTGAGCACTCTTTTCCTTTTATCAAGCGAGTTTGATATGGTTTTAAAAATGTTTATTTATTTATTTTGAGAGAGAGAGAGAGAGAGCATGTGCATGCATGTGTGGAAGTAGGGGAGGGGGAGAGAGAGAGAGAGGGAGAGAATCCCAAGCAGACTTCATGCTGTCAGCACAGAGGTCTACTCGTGGTTCAATCTCACAAACTGTGAGATCATGACCTGAGCCAAAATCAAGAGTCACACACTTAACTGACTCAACCACCCAGCACCTGATATGTCATATTTTTATCATTGAAATAAAACATATTTCCTAATTTCTTTGTAATATATGTGTATTATATATATATATTTAAATATATATTTAATTTATCCATGTATTATTTAGAAGTCTTTTGTTTAATTTGCTAGCATTTATTGATTTCTAGTTTAAATTCATTGAGGTTATGGGCGCCTGGGTGGCTCAGTTGGTTAAGCATCCGACTTCAGCTCAGGTCATGATCTCACTGTTTGTGGGATCGAGCCCTGCCTCGGGCCCTGTGCTGACAGCTCAGAGTTGGGAGCCTGCTTCAGATTCTGTGTCTGCCTTTCTCTCTGCCACTCCCCTGCTCATGCTCTCTCTCTCTTTCTTTCTCTCCTTCAAAAATAAATAAGCATTAAAAATTTTTTTAATTCATTGAGGTTAGAAAATATATTCTGTATGATTTAAATTACTTTAAATAACAGATTGGGGCGCCTGGGTGGCTCAGTCGGTTGAGCATCCAACTTTGGCTCAGGTCATGATCTCGCAGTTTGTGGGTTCGAGCCCCATGTCGGTCTCTGTGCTGACAGTTCAGAGCCTGGAGCCTGCTTCAGATTCTGTGTCTCCCTCTCTCTCTATCCCTCCTCCACTCACACTCTGTCTCTCTCTTCTTCAAAGATAAATTAACATTTAAATTACTTTGAAGTTTGTTGGAAATTTGCTTTATGGCTAAGCATATGGCTGATTTTGGTTGCTATCCCAAATGCACTTAAAAAGGATGTGCTTTCTGGGCACCTGAGTGGCTCAGTCAATTAAGTGTCTGACTTCAGCTCAGGTCATGATCTCATATTTTGTGAGTCTGAGCCCCACGCTGGGCTCTGTGCTGACAGCCTAGAGCCTGAAACCTACTTCAGATTCTGTGTCTCCCTCTCTGTCTGCCCTCCCCTGCTCTCTCTCTCTCTCTCTCAAAATAAACATTAAAAAAATTTTTTTAAAAAGGATGTGCCTCTGAAGTTTTTTGATGCAATGGTTTCTTATGTCAAATAGGTTAAATTTATTAATTATGCTTTTCTAATCACCTATCATATATTTACTAATTTTCTTGGTCTGCTTATTCTATTAATTGCTAGGAAAGTTCTAAATGTACACATATATGGATGTATCTGTTTCTCCATTTAGTTCAGTCATCTTTTGCTTTAAATATTTTAAGGCAATATAAATTGCTGCATAGAGTTTTAGAATTATATATTCTTTAGATTGATACTTTAATCATTATGGAATATCTTTCTTTATCGCTAGTAATCCTTATTGCCTTAAAGTTTATTTTGTCTGATATTATTATAGCTACAACAGACATCTTTTGGCTATGTTGTATATGGTATATATTTTCCAACCCTTTACTTTCTACTTATAAGATATGCATCTGTCTTTTACATACATGCACATTTTATGTGCTTTATCCAGTGCAATCTTGTTTGTCTCTAATTGGAGTATTAGTTCTCTTTCTATTCAGATATATCTGTATTTAAATGTATTACCCTATTATTTGCTTTCTGTTTTTTAACCTGTTTTTCTATTTATAGCCTTCTTTTGCTTCAATTATATAAACTTCTAAAATTATTTCATTTCCTCCCCAAGTTATTTCATTTCCACCATTCACATGAAGTTGTACATTCTTTTTCTTATTTATTTATATTTAGTTATTAGTAATTCTAATATTTATTCTTGACTCATGAGTGTTGAACTGAAATCAATATGCTTAACTTTTTGGACAGGTCGTTTGATACCTTAACTCCACTTATCCATTACTCACTTTTGTGGTATTGTTATGCATTTTGACTCTACATATATTTTAAATTACAAAAGACATTATTACTGTGGTTATAAAGAGAATATTCACTTGGAATTACTGAATACTTAGCCTTTGTGGTTCTCTTGTTCTTTCCTGCAGTAACATGTTTCCATCTGGGATCATTCTCTTTTTGCCTTAGTTTTTAAAATTTATTTTTATTTGTTAAAAGTTTGCCCCTGCTGCTTACAACGTCATTAAGTATTTGTTTGAAAATACCTCTATTTAGCCTTTATTTTTTGAAAGCTAGTTTTCTTGTGTATGCAATTCTAGGTTGGCCAACATTTTATTTTAGCACTTTAAAACAATTATTCTATTGTCTTTTTGCTTCATAGTTTGTGTCGAAAAGGCCATCATAATTCTATTGTTGCTCCCCTAAAAGTCATGTTATTTTTTTTCTATGTCTGTCGATACTCTTTTTTATCTTTGGTTTTAAGTAGTTTCATAGATGTGGTTTTATCTGTATTTACCCTGCTTGAAATCTGTAGTGTTTCTTCAACATGTTACTATTTTTTGCTTGTTTTGGAAAGTTCTCAGAGTATCTCTTCTGTTCTGTTATCTCTCTCCTTTCCTTTTCAGACTCCAGCTACACTGATGAAAGTCCTTTTCACCATGTCCCATATGTCTCTCTCTCTTTTTACTTATGTTTATTTATTTATTTTGAGAGAGGGAGAGAGGGAGAGAGAGAGAGAGAGAGAGAGAGAGCAAATGTGGGGGAGACAGAGAGAGAGAGGGAGAGAGAAAATCCCAAGCAGACTCTGCACCATCAGCACAGAGCTCAATGCAGGGCTTGAACTTATTAATCATGAGATCATGTCCTAAGCCAAAACCAAGAGTCAGACACTTAACCTACTGAGTCACCTGGGCACCCGTCCTATATGTCTCTTAAGCTCTTTGTCTGCGTTTTTAATTCTTCTTGTTTCTCTGAGAAACTATAATTCTAATATTTTCTTCTTATTTATCTTCCAGTTCACTTATCCTCTCTGCTGCTATGTTTAATCTGTCTGTTACTAAACCCATTTATTGAAATTTTAATTTCACTATTGTAATACTGGGCTCTGTATTTTCTAATTGATTTAAAAAATACTTCCTGGTACTCTGATAAAAGTTGCCATCTTTTTTTTTCTTAATTTGATTGTGATGTATAATTATTTTAAACTCCATGTTCAGTAATTCAAATATATCCTTTTGAACTGGTTTCTAAAGCCTGTTTATAAAAATTTATTTATATTACAAATATTATTTTTACCTCTTGACTTTTGGTCCTATGATCCTGTGTTGTGGCTTACTTGGTAAATGTGATCAAATGCCAAGCATTATAAATGAAAAATTGTATATAGTATAGATGACATCTTTTTTTAGAGAGGACTTAATTTTCTTCAGACAGGCAGATAGACCATAGGGAGATCATCTAGATCCTCTGAACTTGGGTTTCAGACTCAATGTGAAGGCTGATGAGATCTGTACTATTTTGGCTTTGTCTTTATTTCTAGAGCCTACCTCTTCACGGATCTCAAGGATAAGTCTGGTATGATTATTAAAGATTCTCTTTCTTGGAAGGCTATGAATGTCAATTTTTGTCTTCCTAGAACCAGGAGATTACTGAAATGTCTGCTTAGATTTTTAGCTTCTTAGCAGCTGCTTTCTGCTTGGTTTTCCTGGCAATTTGCCTCACACATGTGCAGCTTAGGAGTTAAAAAATACCTTAAGGAAAAATTGCACATATAATATCCACTTTATGTTTCTACAGTTAGATTTCTCTTAGATCATGACTTCTCAGGTTCTTGCAGCCTTGGTAGCCCTGTACATGAATTTCCAACTCCCCTGTCAGCAAGACAGTTATAAACTCTTAGCTGGTGTGCTTTGCTCAGCACCTATGTTCCATAAAGAAAACTGGCAAATGCCTGGAAGGGCACCAGTACCCCGCTAGAGTAGTGCTCATCTCTATGTATTTTCCTTCTATCAACATTTCAGTCTTTCAAGACTGAGATACACTTGGAAGATACAGTGGGACTTCCAGAGCAAAGGGTCTGTGTAGAGCAGGCAGCAAGAAAACCAGGGATGGTAGTGAGGATAGAAATGGATAATAGAAGAAAAAAACCTAGCATCATAGAAGTTGCAAATAGATGAATCTTAGCAAGGAAGTTCAGGTAAATCCACAGAAATGCCCATGAGAGACCAAGAATTGGCTCACCCATCTGCTTGGCCCAAAAGAACAAGAAGCTGTCTGCTATGGACTGAGTGTTTATGCCCTCCCGAAATTCATATGTTGGAATCTTAACCCCCACAGTGATGGCATTTGATGATGGGGATGGGTTGGGAGGTAACTGGACATGAGGGTGGAGCCCTCCTGGATGTGATTATTGCCCTTATAAGAAAGGACATGAGAGCTTGCCTCTGTTCTTACCTCTCTGCCATGTGTAGATGGGCATTTGCAAACCAGGTATAAAGCTCTCATCAGATACTGGGTTTGCTGGTACCTTGACTTCACACTTCCCAGCCTCCAGAACTATTGTTTAAACCACTCAGTCTATAGTAACATTACAGCAGCCTAAGATGACTAAGACACCATTTTAGGACAGTACTGGTTCAAGTAAGGAAATGGTTTTCTTATCCTTTCTTTCCTGCCCATGCTCCAACATGTTCTGGATTATTGACAGCAAATAGATAATGGGAGTGAAGGTGAAGAAAAATAAGGAAAGAAAAATAAGAAAAGAAGGACCCAATCCTCTCTCTTACTAAGACACATGCAGTATGTTCATGCCAAGAGCAAGTAGAAAGGTCATGGAATTATCTACACTTTTTGGTAATTCACTAGGTTTTCCCAGCCTGGTTTCCAGTGGATAAACACCTGTATCACTGATGCTTGGGCTCCAGTCAGCTATATGTGGCAGCTGTATGGGAACTCTCAGAATGCAGTTTAGAAGACAGAATGGATTGGAAGGCTCAAAGTCCAATCCCTGCTAAAGAGGAACCCTGAAGAGCAGAAATGAACCCAATATGCTCATATTTTTTTCCCAGAATTCTGGACTTCTCCCTTCTGGGCTTACTAATTCCACCCATTTCTAAGCATTAAATAAATATAACTCTGAAAAAAGGTGTTTGTGTTCCAGTGACAAATATAATCCATGTAGTTGTTAAACGGGAAATTCCAGAATCCTCCTGTGGCCTTGCCTCCTATTTTGCAGGAAGAAGTTTTTCCCCAAAGACAGAGTTGACTAGAGCCTTATGTCCCCAGAGGGGCTCATTGGAAGTTGGTCTTTGGAAGTTCTAACATAAACATACTCCCACCCACCTGGCTCATGTACAGACCATGAACAACTTGGCTTTTCTTCCCAAAAGAGCAGTTTTCTGTATGAGTCACTTAACTTGTGTCTCTTTATTTTGGACTTTCTGCATCAGGGGACCTTGAGGATCCATCCAATACTGTATTGAGAATGCTTTCAGTATTTGGCAAACAATGAACAATAGAAAACCTACTAAAAAGGCTTAATCCCCTCCTCCATGTGCATGGGAATCTGGACCTGGTACTCAGTTCAATGGAAAACCAACACAGATGCAAAACACACAATGGAATATGCCAGGAGATGAAGCTTTCACTTTCTGAGCAAGAGAGATGGATCGATTTTGGTCTGGAAAACACAATGTCTCAATGCTGGGAAGTATTGGAAAAATTTTTCTTGAGAGCAGTCAAATCTCTAGACCCACTCTTAGTTTCCAGAGTTGTTGCAGTATATCTAGCCTGTTTTTAATGAGTGGGCACACTATAGAGAGTCACTGCTTGTGAAGAGAAAATTCAGGGAAAAGATACAAGAGGGCTCAGGGTAGGAGAATGGAACATACTCTTCCTATAAACATCGTTGGCTTGGTATTGTGTCTTCAGTGGGGGCTCCAAAGATTTCTCCTGATGGATTTGGAGTATCAAAAACTATTTGGTTCTCTGTCTGTTTTCAGATCTTGGAGAGAGCACATGAGGTCAGAAATATAACCCTGCACAAGCTGAGTGTAGTAAATGAGTTTTTATGCTTGTGGATTATTTTTAATATTGTGAGATGAGAAAGCCTTCTCCTTTTTTATCTTAATTTTCTGACTATGTGAATCACTATTAGCATCTTGGGGCCCCTGGAAATATCCAGGGTCCCTACTGGTGCTTCCTTGAACATGGACTCACTAACATTTGTCTGTCTAAAGTGAAAGGTATCTCTAATGATCCCAGCTGACATTTATTCAGTGCCTTTCACTCAGCGATCCCAAAGAGCTCCACAAGCTGATTTACGGGCTGTCCACGGAGTGGAAGTGAATGGTAATGACCACAGTGATGAAGATGGTGATGGATCGCCCAGGCTCTGGTATTTGATATGTCATGTTGTTTCTGGGGCGTTTCCAATTTCCTGAGCTTCCCGGTGATTAGAAGCATAAGGGTAAGAGAGTGCTCCGTCCATTTCACCCTGCATTTCTCAGTGGATATGACTCTGATTGGGGCCTTGGGAGGTCTTAATTCTCTGCCTCCCTCACACAAATTTTAGTAACCAGCAGAGAGCAGACATTATGAAATGCTACAGCAAGGCCACTTTGCATATCTCCTCTTACCCTCACTCCCTTCTTGTACTATCTTCAAACACCTGAAATTCTCTTGGACTTTTCTGCTCCATGAGGAAAAGGGAGGAAGCAGAAGCTAGGGTAAATTCTGCCAGTTAGGAGGTTTATGGTAATATAATCTGGCACAGTGCTCTCCAAATTTTTTTAAACCATGGAAACCCTCACCCCCCAACCCCCCACCGTTCTTGTCAAGCAAAATTCTGTGGGGTATTAACATTTGAAGCAGATAAAAATGAACTGTACTGCTCCATTCCCTCACGGTCCCCCACCCCATCAGGGTGGCCCCTGAGACCAAGATTAAAAGCCACTGGTTTCCTGAAGTGCTGGGCTGTGATCTGTACATGGGAGATGTAGCTTTCTTTCTAGATTTCCCCACTGACTTTTGAGTAAACTGTTGGATAGCAACGTGCTCCCTTTTTTTCATTTCTAAAACAGAGACTAAATACTCTTCATTAAATATTACAATTAAAGCTTTAAAACTTAGAATGTAAATATATAAGAACTATAATAATAATGAGGATAATAAGGTTTGAGGCATAGTTTTAAATGCTTTCCTTTATAACCTTATTTAATCCTTATAATCTCCTTATGGGGTGGATGCAATTATTATCATCTCCACTTTAAGTTGGGGAAGCTGAAGCACAGAGAGGTTATGCAAATTTCTGAAGGCTACTCAGCTTGTAAGTGGTGTAGGCACAAATTAACCCCAGGTAGCCTGACTCCAAAGCCCCTTGATCTTAACCTCTGACACTTGGATTTTAGAATTGCTTGCACATACAATTGCTTCAGGACTTTTTAAAAATTCAGAAGCCCAAGCTACATCCCAGATCACTTAGATTACAGACTCTGGGGATGGGACATTACTGAAAATATTTTTAAAAATTCTTTTATTTCTCGTTATCAGTTGAATTGTATCTTCTAAAACAGATATATTGAGGCCCTACCTGCTAGTACCTCAGAATGTGATCTTATTTGGAAATAGGGTCATGTCAGAATGTAATCACTTAGGTTAAAGTGAAGTCATACTGGAGTTAAGGTGTGCTCTTAACCCAGTATGACTAATGTCCTTCTAAGAAGATGGCCCGGTGAAAACAGAGACACACAGAGAGAATGCCAGGAGCTTGAAGTCATGTAGCTACAAGTCAAAGAACATCAATGATTGCCAGCAAACCATCAGAAGCTGGAAGAGGCAAGCAAGGATTCCCCCTACAGGTTGCAGACGAGTGTGGCCTTGCCAATACCTTAATTTCAGACTTCTAGCTTCCAGAACCATGAAACAATGAATTTCTGTTTGTTTGAAGCCGTAGTTTATAGGTCTTTGTTCTGGAAGCCCCAAGAAACTAACATAGATCCCTAAGTGATTTCAATATATAAACACATTTGAGAACCACTGCTATATGTTAAACTCTCTTCTTAAGAACTTGCTGTATGGGGGCACTGGGGTAGCTCAATCTGAGTCTCAATCATGTCATGATCTCATGGTCCTGAGATTGAGCCCCATGTTGGGCTCTGTGCTGACAGTGTGGAAATTGCTTGGGATTCTCTTGCTCCCTCTCTCTACCCTCCCCTGCTCAAGCGTGCATGCTCTGTCTCTCAAAATATATAAACATTGAAAAACCTACATTAAAAAAATTTACTGTGTGAAGGGGGGTTAATCAAACACTATAAAGTAACCTAGTTTTGATTAGGGCTGATGTAGGTCATTGCCACTCTCTGCTCACACTGACTGTGCCATCCTCTAAAGCATGGGTCAGTGTTGATCAGGTATCAAAAATGGTTGGCATGAAGGAGGATTTCAAGAGTCATTCTCAGTGCTCCTGTTCATTGAAGAAACTGTAGTTGTGGGTGTGCTCCTGGGCACAGAGTAAGATGTAGCCAGATAAGAGTGGAGGATGGACAGGAGCTGAATGTGTGCTTCCTCTAAAAAAAGTACGGTGCAAAATCTGTGGCATTATTAGCAGAGAGAAAGGGCCATTAGTAAGACCACCTGCAATTTGGACATATAAGCACAGGTAAGATGGAGCCCTAGGAGAGATGGCTGGGGATATCTGGAAAAAGGGGATGTGTGAACACCTCTTAGAGAAGTTGATGTTTAATTGAGGGAAGGATTAATGATAGGTCACTATGAGTGCAGGGTGTTCTGCACTTTGAACAAAAGTGCAGAAGGGGGAATGGGCAAAATGGGAGGGGGGCTGATGAGTTGTCAATGGACTTCATGCTTAGAACAAGGTGGAGGAAAGAGCTTGGGTAAAAGGAGAGAAGTACAGAAAGGCAGGTTAAGACAATTTTTCTGGTGGGATTGGAATACCACACTGAGAAGTTCCCTAGATTTCATTTTGTAAGCAATATGGAGTCAACAGAGGATTTTGATCAAGGAAGAGACACCATTATTAACTTAAATGATCTTGATAACATTTCACAGGGTCCTTACTCTGGGTCTCATTTAATTTTCCCTTACGAGATGGGTACTATTATTATCCTAATTTAATATATTCAGAAACTGAAACTAAGATAATTTCAGTTACTGCCCAAGTCACATAGCTGGTAAGTGAAGAAAAGAGGATTTGAACCCTGGCCATCTGCTTCTGGAGTCTGTGAGCTTTCCTGACTTATCACTGAGGAGTCCTAGCATTGGTGTTGAAGAAAACTAGCCCTATCAACAGAATGAGGAGACAGCTGCACAGTGGGTGGCAGGAGGGAGAGAATGAGGACAGAAAGGCCAGTGAGGAAATGACTTCAGAGTCATATGAAATATCTCAAAAGGAGGCCAAAAAAGATTTAGCGACTTGCTGTGTATTGGGGGGATATCACCCCAGTCAAGGATAATTTAGTAACTGGGAGAAAGATTCCACCTTTCTGAGCTAAAGGAAGCAGGAAGAGGAGTGGGTTGGGTGGTAGAAGAGAATGAAATTTTGTGAGACATTTCAAAATAAAGTACTTACAGACTATCCATGTTGTAGATATTAAGGAAGTACATGGAAACATGATTTAGAGGTAGTTACTTTGTAGGACAGATCGATCACTGCATCTAATCCTCAGACTTTAGAGACAAAATACCATGGAGACGGTATAAGTGTGGTGTTGAAGTCCACAGACTTTAGGGCTCAGCTGAGTTGAAATTCCTAACTAACTGTTTATTAGTTTTGTGTCCATGGACAAGCATCGGTTTCTTCATCAGCAAAAGGGGGATAATAATAAGACCTTTTCACGGACATTCCTGCAGAGGATTAAATGAGATAAGACAGGGGAACACTTGGCAGAAGGCACAGGTTTATGAAATATGTCTTTGCTTTGTTTCTTGTAAACCAGAAAGCCTCTGCTTGATGCCACAACTCAACTTATTCCCTTTTCCCTACCCAAGACCTTTCTGTGTCCATGTTAGAACTTCTCCTTGTTTAGTCTTTCAAACTTAGCAGTTTCCTTTTTTCCTTAAAGACCACTTTCTCTACAGGCCCAGGAATATTTTGTAGTTTTTCCTCTTTTCTTTCTCCTGGACGTAGGGTGGACATGATTTTCTCCTGGCATGACCACCTTACTTCATGAAGTTCTGTTCCTTAGACAGAGGAAGGGACCAGGCAGCCCACACTGCACTGTCCTTCGTTATCTTTGGTGGCATAGTTTGTTTATTGTCCCTCCAGTTACCTCTGCGCATCTATATTCAATGATTTAAGGGTTTGCTTTGTATGCTCTGTGCACAGTGCCTGGTATTTTACAGAGACTTGATGCATAAATCCGAGAAATAGCTGCTCTTCTTGGGCAGAATCAGGTAACAATAACAAAAGTCTAAGATTGTTTTCTAGCCTTCTGGTTCTAGAAAACGGTGTCTATAACAGAGGAGAGAAGTTTGGAGGAAGTAATTCATTATGACCATTTCAATTTCTTAATGCTCCGAAAAAGAAACTTTATCTCTGGAGAAAATTAAAAAAATATGGCGTATGGATGGAGGTCATCTGTTGCTGGTGATTTGGGGGACCATAGCTAGAAAACAGTTTGAAAGGATGATTATGTGGGTCATTTCAATAGCCTTGTAACTGATGTCCTTCCCATGGTTGGTGTTTCTTTCAGTCCAAGGAAAATCTTGTTCTCTTCTATCACTCAACCCAATCCTCTCCCTGCATTCTTAAAAAAAAAAAAACCCACTTCTGTTAAGTCACACTTTAGCTAGAAATATCTTTAATGCTTCCTTTTGCTCAATGAAGGGGTCTCAAGGCTGTATGGGTAGTAATCAAAGTCTTCCGTTCTTAGCCCTATCCTATCTCTCCAGCCTTCCCTTTCTCATACCACTTCCATTGCAGTGAGGCAGAGCCTCTTGCTTTCCCTCACTCTTACCTCCACATATGGCCTTTGTCGTTTTGCTACACACAAGTGTTTCCCAGAGTCAGGGTCTATGTGCTGAGCAGTCAATGGCCCCTACTTCTCTAGTGCACTTTGCCCCTAGAACAGCATCACCCACTTGCCCTCTTAGCCCCCTCACTTTTCTAAGACCTACAACTTACATGACTCTATGCTCCCTGCATACTCAAGTTAAAACTTAGATTATTTACAAAAGGTCAATAAGCAAACTAATTAAATACATGTAATTGAACAGAGAATGTGATCTGCAATGTTAAACTTGTAAAGTTCTCAGAGCAAGGACAGTGACCTTTGAGCTTTAGCTTTTGCATAGCATTTGACTCAGAACAGAATAGACTCTGTGAGAGCACCAGCCTCCTCAGAGCCTCACTTGGTGAGGTAAAGGGACTTAGAGAGGAGAAGGTGTCAAGAATATCTGAATGATCTGAAAGAGTGAATAGGCGTCCTTGAACATTTACCTTGCTACCAGGGAGAGGCTCGGGATAATCTGACCTAGTGATTATCTCTGGTCTAACTGCCTGCCTATTGGACTTATTCCATCTACCAGCCAATGGGAATTTACCACATTTCCCTGATCCTGATTGAGTTGACTCATATAAACTATAGTGAGTTTCTTCTTGGGGTCAATTCCTCATGGAATTAATCAAAGTTTGGGTTTGTCTACTGTAATCAGCTCGATAGCTGCTTTCTGCTCATGGATGGCTTTCGCCTTCATTAAATCTGAAGGTTTCAGCTTTTGTTAGTGCACACCACCTCAATCAATACAAGCAAGTACAGCTGTCTCCAAAATGAGGATGTCAAGCCAAGGCCCCGATAACCAATGGTTACTAAATACTTAATGATTTGTGTTTGTGTCAACGGTTCCCCCCATCACATTTCAGTGTAGGGCCTTGAACTTACCTTTAAAAATGCTTTTTTTTCCCTGAGACTTACCAATTACCTTCCATATTTTATTTCCTTATTTATTATTTTGTAGCACACAAACAAAGTGCTTCAGAAAACACAAAGAGGGACCCAGGAGTTAGAAGACCTGAGAACCATCAGCTCCCATGGCACTTTCTATCCCAAAGCAGGTAGAATTTCCTTAGTGTGGTGGTTATTGGTGTTATTTACCAAATGTTACACTCTCCCCATTACAGGTACAGGATAGGATTGTATTTCCTGGGTCCTTTGTGATTGATGGGGTCATGTGACGAGTTCTGGCCAAAGGAGCTGAAAGCACAAGTAATGTATTACTTCTTTGCTGAAACATTAATGTCAGTGTGAGGGATTCAGGGTTCAATATTCCCTCTGCTACCATGACCAAAAATCCTCTAGATTGGAAGCTCTGCTAGCCTACATTCTAGCTATGATAACAAAGACACAGAGTCAAGCCCCAGACTACCTTCTATAGGCAGGTAGCATGAGCAAGAATTCAACCTTTCTTGTCTTTAGCTACTGATACTTTCAAGTTTTTGTTACTGTAGCATAACTTAGCTTTACTTAACTGAGATAAGCAGCTTGCAAGATAATTTTTAAAAAACTTGTAAGATGTGTAAGGAAGATATTATCAGCTTTCAAAAACCATTGCTAATCTAAAGATTCTCAAATGTATATTCCCAGCCCATGGTTCTTTCCTGAGCTTACACATACATATCTAATGACCCTACCTGCCATCCACTTGTATATCTCAAAAGATGCCTCAAAATTATGTACAAACTTAACTTGTAAATATTTGCCAAACCTGGATGTCTCCAGTCTTGTGTCAGCATTTAGCACAGCATAGTCTCAGTTACTAAAGTCACTGTCGTCATAAGGTTCTCCCTTTATTTTATGTGAAATGTGTTGAGACATAATCTTCCCCTTACCAGGACCAGATGATTCTCCAGAACATAGTTTTGTCTCTGCCCACTTGTCTTCATATTTATGGCCAACATTCTAGTCAAAGCCACTGACATCTAGCATCTAAATTACTGCAATGGCCCCATACATAGTCTCTCCATCTCTCTCTCTCTCTTTCTCTCATGTGTGTGTGTGTGTGTGTGTGTGTGTGTGTGTGTGTGCATGTGTTTAAATTGATGTATAGTTGACATACAATGTTACATTAGTTTTAGGTGTACAACATAGTGATTAGACCTTATGCTATGCTCACCACAAGTGTCGCTACCATCTGTCATCATACAACACTATTACAGTACCACTGACTATATTCCTTATGCTGCATCTCTTGTGTCTGTTCAATTGATCCTGCACAGAGGAGACAGATCTTTAAAAAAAAAGTATACAAGATCATGTTAATACCCTTCGATGACTTCTCACTAAACTTAGAATAGAAATCTAAACTCCTTACCCTGGTCTACAAAATCCTATGTCATCTGGCTTCTTCAATTTCACCAGCCTGATTTCTTACATCTATGGCACACACAAACATTGATAATCTCTCAGTTACTAGAACAAACCAAGTTGCTCAAGCACAGGGCCTTTGCTCTTGCTATTCCTTTTGCCTAGAATACTGTTCTGTTGGCTCTATAAATTGTGTATTCTACCTTATTGCTTAGGTCTTAGCTTGACTATCACTCTCTAAAGAGTTCTCAGACTCTCTCAAGAATAGGTCTTTGTTATCTTCCAATTATTCCTGTACATTTCTTTTTCTTTTATTAAAAATTTGAATATAATTGACACACAATGTTATATTAGTTTCAGATGTACAACTTAGTGATTTGACAAGTATATACATTATGCTCTGTTCACCACAAGTGTATCTACAATTTGTCCCGTTATGTTGCTATTATGATATCATCTGTATATATTTCTTTAATGGTACTTATCACAATTTGCAAATGTTGAGTTTGCCTTTTAGAAGTGTATTATTCTCCCCACTAGAATGAAAGCTTTAAGAAGACAAGAATCTTCTCAACCTTGTTCATCACTATGATCTCAGGGCCTTATGTAATGAGGGTATGTAGGATGCTCTTGAAATATATTTAGATGAATGAGTGGATTACCCGTATTTCACAAATGAAGAAAAGACTCAGAAAACATGTGACTTGCCCCAAGTACATAGATAGTGAGTGGCAGGGACTGAGTCTCTGACCACATCTTCTGACCCTACAGTTTGTGCTATGGTTCCATGTAACATACAGTCTCCTGTTGACACCTGATAGGCAGCAAAAGTTCATTTTCATGGGGTCTGTTCTCTACGAGAATCTCAAGAACTCTTCGCTTTTCCTCACCACTAAGACAAAGTGGCTTTGCAACACCAGCAGCCCAGCTGGTTTACTCATTTTTCATACTATAAAACGTTATTAAACTGCACCACACAGATAAGTACTAGAAAAATTGCCAGGTTATTTTCCTAACATAAAATTAGCCAATTTGCCTGTGTACAGGATTGTAAAGGATGCAAAGCATCCCATTCAAGTGATTAACCTCTTAGTTAATAAAAGCAACAATTTCATGTGTATAAATAATATAATAAAAGGAACATTCATATCAAAGTTATGTAGCCCTCCCCTTTCTCTGCTCGTCTCCTTAATTGGTAAATAATTCATCAAACTCTGAAATGAATTGTGCTCCCACCCACATTTCTTCATCCAATTATCATGAAATAGGAAAGCAGGCTCCTTCTCCCTTTGGAAGACAGGAGATAATGAAATCGTTCAGGGCTTCCCTGAGCCTGTGCTGGGCTAGATAGAGAATCCAGCTGGCACGGGCCTCATCGGGGCATCTGAGCGATGCTTCTTTGGGTACTGAAGAATTGGACTTGTCCTTTTAGTTTGCCCTCTTTTCCCCAAAGGTCATATATTTGTCTTTCCACTAGAGTGTCCATAAATATTACCTGTTGTGAGTGTGATGGGCAATGGGAGGAGTGGGCTGTGTGGAGCAGCCAGCTGCCTGAAGATTTTAATATGGCTTTTGCATCAAATGAGTTGCGCAGATCCATTTTTACAATGCTGATGAGCCACAATTCCTGGACACGGAGATGTCCTTTTATGTTGTAAATTATGTAAGATTATTGCCGAAAGTTTCTTGTGGGAGCTATAATTTTTTCCCCTTTGGACTTCTTCATGTGTGGAAAAAACCCTACATTAGATATAAATTAATATACTCTTGGGCTGATGACCTTTGGTTTTTTGCCTTTTACCTTTAAATTGAGGTAGAATAATGCCCAACATAGTGTAATTTGCCTTTGCAAAATTCTTCTATGTATGTCACTATAATTCCCAAGGATGGCCTTGCTAATAAATCCCATTAAAAAACTCTTTTTTTCCCCAGATCATTTTGGTTCCTCTCATGAGTTCTGTTTAGAATTTTATCATTACCGTATTCAACAGCTTCAACTTTGTTGTAGACAGATCACAGAGGTTGTGTACTGAACTTACAATAGCAGTGTTTATACCTGGGGTTTCTTTATTTTCCCTCCAACACATTAGAGTTTTATGGAAACAGATAAAACAGTTACTGCCTCCTTTACCACAGCTTTTTGAATAGCCTCTTCAGCTTGAAGTTTATGGCTGCCGAAAAATCATCTTAATTTGCAAATTGTACAAGCCCTGTTTTCTGGGTCTTAGTACTATAGTCAAGCAAATAGAGAAATGGATATGTCAGCAGCAGCATTTATGACTGACTCGGTGGGGAGACTTGTCCTTCTAAGTCAAGATGGAGCCTATTATCCAAGTGAGCTGGTGGAGTGTGAATGAGACTCAGCCCTGAGCACTCTTTCTTCACCATTCCATCTTTGGTCAATTCAAACAGTTAGCTTTTCTTTTTCACCATTTGAAGTTGTGGCATATGCTTTCTGTTTAAAAATAGTAGCTTGAAGGTGAGACCACTGTATGCCTTCCTAAAAATTTCCCCTTCCTTTTTCAAATAAATGAGCTTTTCTTCACAATTGCTTGAGAAACACTGTTGAGAAATTCTGGTTATTTCTGCCACTTATGGCTGTTCTACAGAGACAAAGAAATTTCTGTGGAAATGAACAACAGGAAAAGAACCATACTGCAATTGGATTGACTGGACTTGCTAAAGCAAATATGTCTTAATCTTAATTAACCAGCTTTTGACATCTGGAAGCGCGGATTGCTGGCTGTGTCACATGAGTACTTTATATTCAGTGTCCTCTGGGTGGCTCTCTTAGAATTTTTCTCTGTAGAGTAAATTCTTTCTATCAAACACTGTACCACCATATCCCAATCCACAGCAGGGAAACTTTGATCAAGGTCAAGACAAATGGACTTGGAGGGGATTTTAACTGACAAGGGCAGCCATTCTCTAGGACTGACTGGAGGACCTCTTCTCTTTATCTGGGAGGACCATACACTTTAGAGCAAGGTGTAGATTTGAAAGTGGTCTGCCCATGGCATAGTGAGAGGGAAGGGACACCTGTCTAGATGAGCAGCAACAGTTTAATCTTCTCAGGTCCATCCTTGGATCATTATTTAGGGTCCCCAGCCTGATGGCAGTACTCACCCAATGACTGGAGAAGAAACACTCTTCCTCAAAGTGTACTTTTCCTAAATAAGATCATGAAACAGACAACACTTGATATCCCTCTCCATGACACCCAGTTACCTTCTCCTGTCACTTTTCCATTTCTCTGGCAGGAACCCTCCTTTTGCCTCAAAATCTAGCTACCCATTGTCTAAGCCTTGAAAAGCCCTGTTTTCTGCTGCCTTGATAATAGAGGTGGAACAGGGAGCTAATATTAACTGAGTAATAATATATGGCAATTAACCCCCGTTTAAGAAGGCATACATATACTATTGCATTAAAGTTACAGTTATGCATGTAAGGTATCCCCATCTTACAGATGAGAACACTGAGGTTCCCAAAGACTAAGTGACTTGCCTAAGGCACACTGCAAGTAAGGAATAGAGCCAGAATTAGAATTTAGATGTGTCTGACTTTAAGGTCCATGTTCAACTAACTCTAACATAATTTCTGCCAAGTTACATAATTCCTTAAACTCAGTCAAAATTCTCTTATTCACATATAACCCTTTCAGTTCAAGACAGATTAATAGGGAAGATCTTTTTGATCAGACCATCTTCAGATTCAGGAGGGGTCCCTCAAATCCTTCCACATGGTGGACTACCTCTTCTGTGTTAATTGTTGATCCTGTTTTGACTAGGATAAGATCATGATCCTGAAAATGTGGTTGATTTTATATTCCCAGAATTCTTATATCATTAGGTGACATTTGTGTGTTCCCTGTTCTCTGCCTGTCCTGCCTTCTGTGATTCTGATGCTCTATGTGGTTTAACACAGTTGACTTTCTACAGTAGTCCCTATTTATCAGCCCTGGAATTGCCTTGACTTTCCGATTTTGACACAGCCAGGGTCCTCAGTGGTCTCACCTTGTGCCTTGGTTTCATTATGCAAATGCAGTTTGCTTACAATCATGTTGCCATTATCTCACTAATATATTATTCTAAAACTCAACGCAGTATTTCTTCTAGTTTATCATTCCTCTTTTGGCCCATTCTTTTTGTGCTATTGGCCATATCATTCTTCCTATATTTCTCCAATATTGACATGTGCTAACTTTTATTTCTTATGCTTGATAGTTGAGTGAGACTTACCTTGTGGCCTCAGAACTGGAATCTAAACCTGAGGACAAATTAGCATGAATTATCCTCATCTTCTAAAGGGTTCTGTATTAGTTTGCTAAGGCTGTCATAACAATACCACAGACTGGGTGGTTTAAACAATAGAAATATATTTTCTCAGTCTGAAGTCTAGAAGTTTGAGATAAAGGTGTTGACAAGGTTGGTTTCTTCTGAGGTCTCTCTACTTGGCTTGTAGATGGCTGTCTTTTTGCTGTGTCCTCACATGGTCTTCCCTTTGTACATATTTGTGTCCTAATCTCCTCTTCTGAAGAAAGTACCAGTAACATTGGATTCGATCCCAGCCTGATGATCTCATTTAACCTTAATTACCTCTTCAAAGACCCTATCTCCAAATATAGTCACATTCTGAGGTAATGGAGATTAGGACTTCAACATATCAATTTTGGGGAGCGTGCAATTCAGCCAGTAGCAGGATTCAACAATTGTGTCCTTATTAAAAGGTGGCTGTGCATTCTCTGCTACCTTCACAATCACCCCACCCTACAAATCCGTATAAGAAAATCACTGGGTGTGGGACACTTGGCTGGCTCAGTTGGTTGAGCATCTGATTTCAGCTCAGGTCATGATCTCACAGTTTGTGAGTTCAAGCCCTGCATCAGGGTCCCTGCTGTCAGGGACCCCCCACACTCTCTGCCCCTCTTCCCCTCACCCTCTCTCTTTCAAAAATAAGTAAGCAATAAAAAAAAAAAAGGAAAGAAAGGAAAGAAAACCACTGGGTGGATGAGTGAGGGCAATAAGGAATTTGTCAACTGGAAGGCAGTATTTGGGACAAAAAGGTTTTCTCTTCCCTTCCCAGAGGTAGGATAAGGATGACGTGCTTACTTTCTCACCTCCAAGCCACATGAGGGAAGTGCCAAGAGAATCACTTGTTACACATGCCTGTAACAAAAGGTAACTGTCATCCTAGTCCAGACTCACAGAGTCTGACCTGAGGCTTCCCAGTGAAGGAGAGTCAAGCATGATGAGAAACTTCTCTAGAGAGTCTGCCATAGCTCCTGAAGTAGGTAGGCACCCATGACATAATGACCAGTGTCCATTTTGATATCTCTTTAAATCTTCAAAATTAAGATGAAGCTGGAATAAATTGCATGAAGAAATTGTGCTAAGGAGATGGGAGTGCCCTCCATGTGCCAATTCCCTGCGGACTTTAAAGGACACAGAGGAGTGCCTGGGTGGCTCAGTTGGTTAAGTGTCTGGATTCAGCTCAAGACATGATCTCACAGTTCATGGGTTCAGGCCCCACAATGGGCTCTGTGCTAAGAGCTCAGAGCCTGGAAGCTGCTTCAGTTTCTGTGTCTCCCTTTCTCTCTGCTCCTCCCCTGCTCATGCTCTGTCTCTCTCTGTCTCTCAAAAATAAATAAATATTAAAAAAATTTTTTTAAAGGGCACAGAAAATCCTCATTGGTCTAAAGACCCCAAGTGAAGCACCAGTGGGTTCAGAAAGGAAACATGAATCATACAGTATTCAGGCAACTACAAGAGTTAGGCCCCTTCTGCTTTTGCAGCCAGGGGTTTGGGGGCACTGGGCAGTGGCAGGGGCCAAAAGAAGAAGTGACTGCTCCCTTTCTGAAGGAGTCTTCAGTACCTCGGGGGCTGTTCCAAGAAAACCATGGACATGATGTACACATCAGGGAGCATTGCACAGATGATGAAACCAAACCAAGCCAGAGGAAGACCAACCCAGAAATCAGCTAGTTGTATGAGACAGTACCTGCCATCTTTTCTATTCTTGTTTCCTATTTTAGTGCACTGAAAGGATTAGTCATCCAGAAGGAAGAAGATTTTTGAATTGTCCCAGAGAAGATTTTGAATAGTCCCAGAGAAGACTTTGCCCCTGACTCCAACTCTAAGATTGGAGAAGAAGAGAATTGAGAAGATTATGTAACTTTCTTGGTGGGCTGCCCCTAAATAAGTGGAAAGTCTAGCTGCCCCTAAGTAAGTGGAAAAGTTAAATATTAAATTGGAGAAGAGATTACAATGTTGAAACACAATGGGATGAGTATTTAAAAACTGAAAATGTCTGGAAAGCTGTGGGTTTTGCTGGGATATTGAGGGTTGGAAATGGAAATTTGACAAGGTGAAGGCAGTCATGGGAGAACAATAAAACTGCCATAGTTAAAAAACAATTCAGACTACTCAACCATAAATTGTATTTGATTGCCATTGAAAAGCCACGGTGAGCATTATTGTTTAGCAAGAATACCTCCCTTGGTCATTTCAAGTCACTTGTTAGTCACTTGGTTAGATTTTAGGTACAATGAGGTTAAAATGGAAAATTGGGATGCTACACATTGTTTTGTGCTTCAGAGTGAATTTATCTGATTCAAAGCAATCACAACTTAAGGATTAGGTTGAAAAACTAGCTCAAAATCAACAATGTTTAAAAACAAATTGCCTTATTTTAACTTTCTTTCTCTCAGACAGTGTGGTAGAGTGGAAGGTGTTAGGGTTCAAAAGATCTGGGTTTGGCTGTTGACTCCATCCATACTAATCTATATTGAAGCAGTCACATCACTGGAACTTACAGCATCTTGATTTTCTTCAGTTATTACCCTAATTCAGTAAGCATTTACCAAGTCTCCCATGAGGATAATGGGCTTTAGAATTCTACTGTGTAGGTTAGAGTCCACACTGTACCACTTAGTAACTTGATCCTGGCTTGGTTACTTATCCTTTCCAAGACACTGTTTTCTTATCTTTACACAGGGATGTAGCAATGAGACTGGGCCACAAAGAATCAGTGAAGTATCTTCTGTAAATTGGAGCATTTGAGTTATGTGATCTTTAAAATCTCTTCATTTCAAAAAGTCTATTATTAAACCACAGGGAAGAGAATGGATTTAAACAGAATCATGTGGCTTCAGGTTATAAAAAAGAAACAATTTCCTCGTTAGATACCAGATGTAATACTTTGAAGAGGTTCTGGATTTATCCTCCTAATTGAAAAAATAAACTAGTGAGTTATCTGATTGGAATGGATTTACTATGATTCTGCTAAAAGTTAAAGAGATGAAGTAAATCAGTGGTTATTGAACATAAGTCCCAGAATGAGCATCATTAGATTCACCTGGGAAGGTTTTATAGTGTTATTCATATCTGTACAGATTCTTCCTGATTTCTTGTCTCCTTTTTTTGGATCAGTGACTGAGCAGTAACATCTCCAGCAATAATTGTGGATTTGTTTATTTCTTTCTTATTTCTGACAGTTTTTGTGTCAAGTATTTTGGAGCTGTTACTGGGTGCATTCACATTTAAGCTTTGTGTGTGTGTGTGTGTGTGTGTGTGTGTGTGTGTGTGTGATGAATTTATCCTTTATTATAAAATGTTCTTTTTTATCTCTTTTGTCTTGAGGTATACTTTGATAACTGTATGGACATTCCAGCTTTCTTATGATTAGTGTTTGCATAATATATGCTTCCTATTTTTTTTCTTTTACCTAATATGTGTCTTCGTATTTTAAAAAGTCATCTCTTTTTATGTGTTTGGGCATATCTTTCCATCTGGTCTGATAATATCCACCTTTTGATGGCAGTGTTCAGTCCATTTTGATAAAATGTGATTATATAAAAAATGTGGTTAAGTTTAAATTTACCATCTTGCTACTTGTTTTCTATTTGTCCTATGAGTTCTTTGCTATTTTTCTCTTCTGCATTCTTCTGGATTAATAATTTTTTCAAGTTACATTTTATCTCCACTATTGGTTTATTTGCTCTATCTTTTTGTTTATTTTTAAGTGGTTGTCCTGAATTATAATATGTATTCCTATCTATTTGTCAGAGCTGACCTTGAATTCCTATTTTACCATTTCACATATAAGAACTTTACAATAGTATACTTCCATTTGTCCCTATTAGCATATAGTTTCTCTTATGTATGTTATAAATTCTAAAATACATGGTGATAGTTTTTTTTTAAAAAACAATGGTATACTAAGGAAATAAAAATCAGGAAAAAGTCTTTGTTTACTCATACATTTACTGTCCCTAGCATTTTTCATTTTTTCATGTAAGACTGAGTTCTGGTGTCATTTCCCTTCAATTTGAAGAACTTCTCTAACCTTTTTGGTAGTGCATGTCTTTTCTTGATGAAACCTATTTATGTTTACCTAAAAATGTCTTTTTCTTTCATTTTTGAAGGGTGTTTTTAGCTGGATATAGAATTCTAAGTTGATAGCTATTTTCCTCTTAGCATTTAAAAAATGTCACTACTTTGTCTTCTGCCTTGTGTTATTTAGCGAGAAAGCACCTTTCATTTTTATCATTGCTGCCCTGAATGTAACATGTCTTTTATTCTCTGGATAACTTTTAAGATTTTCTAATTATATTTGGTATTTAGTAATATTACTAAGTTATGCCTACCTAGGGTTTTCTTTATATTTATCTGCTCAGGGTCTATTAAGAGTTCTTGCATCTGTGGGTTAATATCAAATTTGGAATATATTTGGTTATTATCTCTTTTAATATATTTTTTCTGGCCCAATGTCTCCCCAATATGCTCCAATCTGTCCTTTTATTTTGGCAGTCTAATTACAAATAATGGTAGCCTATTTGACATTGTTTATTATGTCACTGAGATTTTGTTTATCTTTCTCCTGTCAGTTTCTTTTAGTATTTCAGTTTGGATAATTTCTATTTTCTTCTCTTAAGAGATGTGAGCATCTCTTTTGTGTCTAATGAATTCTCAAGCTCACCAACTGAAGTTTTAAATTTCAGATATTTGTTAATTCTCTTTTTAAATGTCTATTTATTTATTTATTTAGTTTTGAGAGAGGGAATGGAGGGGCAGAGATAGAGGGAGACAGAGAATCCCAAGCGGGGAGCCAATGGGGGCTCAAACTCACAAACCATGAGATTGCGACATGAGCCAAATCGGACGCTTAAACAACTGAGCCACCAGATGCCCCAGAAATAAAATATACCCTAAATAACTGGCAATATAACAATTAAAATAAAATGAATAATATTTCTATAGTTATAAACCTTCAAATATAATTACTGTGTCTTTAATAAGAGTTTTTTTTTTTTCTGAAGCCTGCAAGATGGTGATGTTCTTTTTTGGGAAAAATCATTATTTTGCAGATGAATTCTAAAAATAATGACAATATGAAAGTTTAGTGTATGTTAGTCACTGCATTAAGTGCCTTACATGGATTATGTCACTTAATGGTTATGACACTCTTCCCAATAAGACCCATGATTGGATTCCATTTTCCTTTCCTAATCAAAAAGTGCTCCAAGGCAGAAAACAGAGGTGGACATGGAGCTCACCTTTTTGTTTTTCTTATTTTGTGTATGTCTTGAAGTGCTTGCAAATTTTGTCTAGTTTTGTAGTTGGTTATGGGGGTTAAGTAAGTGATACTTACTACTTCTGCTTTGCTGAAATCCTAAAGAGTTCTTTAAATATATAGATTCCAATACTATACCAAGTATATGATGCTAGCTATGATTCTAGCATCAGTCTTTATTCTGATGTGCATTCAGAGTTTGGAACCACTGCAGCACATGTCCTGTGGTCACATCAGGCCCTGATGGCACTGACTTGAGAGCATTCTGACAAGCCTCATTTAGGGGTCTCAGCTGATATATCTCCACACTTCCTCCTGGGAGATGAATCATAAACTAGTTAGAATCATAATCCTCCCTATCATGAAGGATTTCTCCATATCCAGGTTGTTTTCAATCCTTAGACTTCCTTACTTCTAATAATTTGCCCTCCTGAATTAGAGTAAATAGTTCCTTATATTCTTAGTGTTCACGCCTCCAAAATTTAGTAGACACACATTATATCCCCTGCCAGTCATCATTTAACCAGGCTATACATATTTAATTATTTTAATGTACCCCCATAAATCAACTTCTTGAACTCCCCAGTCGTGCTGGTTTTAATATCTTGTCCTCTCTCTGCATAAGAATGAAGAAAGCCAGAACAGGACATCTTTCTTTCAGCCTTGTTTTCCTGAGGAGTAGGACCGATGTCCCATCTTCTCCAGTCAGTCATCTGATCTGGAATGTTCAGTTCATAAGCTTACAGATTTCTTTTTTACTCGTTGGTTCTATTTTAATTATACTGTAAATAATTGTCAAGTTCTTAAGCTTGCTTCTGTCACTGAATAAAAGTATTTAAGGTTTTATTTTTAATTTAAAAATTTAAAATACTTGCACAGTCCTCAAGTGGAATGAATCCATTAAAAATCCTGTGTGTGTAATTAAACAATCTTAGTGTCCCTAGATTTCTCTGTCATTTCTGGCACCTGGCATGCCTTCCTTGGAGGTTTTCAATTGTGGACTGTAATACTTCTAGAATAATGAGAATTCAGATTCCACAAATCACCCAAAGCCAAACATCAGTTTCTTTGGCCAATAAAGCATGCCCAGTTAGCTGATGGCTTTCAGAGGGGCCGACAAAGGGCCTTACATAATGCACTGAGTGTGGGACTGTTTAAGACCATCACGATGTGCTGTCATTATTGTGGCAGGCTCCTTCCTGTCTAAATATCTCCCTGAACAGTCGGCAGTGCGTCTTGGGGTTGACAGGTGGCTAGATTTCCCTCTGTGTTGGTGAGGATGTTAGATGTTGCCAGGAGAATTTAAAGCAACATAGGCAGTGTCTTAGCACTTGAATTGTTCTGATTCTTCCCTTAGCTCTGTGCAATATACATTTCTTAGGCACATGCAAGAGGACAGCTTCTTTTTACCCTTTTTCCCGAACTCCTCTCTTCACCAAGGCTCATTCTCCAATTTGCTGGCTGCCCCTGGGAGCCATACTTACTGTGTCCCCTGACAGCCCTGTGCCCATGTTTTATGCAAAGATGTGAGCAGCTGGCCACCAAGCCCCTGAGAGTCTGGGGCTTTTGTGTTCCAAAGCCTCTTCTCTGCCTTCTTATCCCTCCCCTCCTGGCTTCTAGGCTGTGTGATCTTTTCTCCACTGCTCCCTTGTGTCGGCATTTGCTGGATGTGCTCTGTGCTTTTTACATGCCAGGCATCCGTGCTGAGGAATACTGAACTTTCCTAAAAAGCGGTTGATAAACACAGGGAGTGGGGACAGAGAATGTCTGGTACTTAGTAGGCCCTCTTGGCTGAACCTTTGTTCAAACCTTCTGAAGAAGTCCCATATTACCAGGCAGAAAATATAAAGAGGCACTATAGCGTATCAGATGGAAAACAGGGATGGGAGAACAGAGTCTGTTATGAGGCTAAATCAGATAATGTACGCAGAATTCTAAAAGAGTGAGAGCTCTGTAGATGAATTTGGACCCTGGAATAAGACTGCTTAGGTTTCAAGCCCAGTTCTATTACTTACTATCTCTGTGACCTTGGGCAAGGTCACTCGTCCTCTGTGTATGTTGGTTGTTTTCATCAGCAAAATAGAAACACTAATGGTTTCGTTAAGGTTAGTCGGTTAAGCCTTTGACTTTGGCTCAGGTCATGATCTCATGTTCGTGGGTTCGAGCCCCGCATCGGGCTGTGCTGACAGCTCAGAGCCTGGAGGTTGCTTCGGATTCTGTGTCTCCCTCTCTCTCTGCCTCTCCCCCTCTTGTGCTGTGTCTCTGTATCAAAAATAAATAAAACATTAAAAAAATAAAAAAAAAAACACTAATGGTTCCTGCACCTCAGGTTGTGATAAAGATTCAAGGAGTTAATACATATAAAGAACTTAAAGTGCTTAGCAAATAATAAGTGCACAATAAATGTTCAATAAAAGGTAGTTAAATAACAATATTGTTATTATCATAATTATTAGGCACTTCCCAAATTTATCAGCTCCTGCATATATCCTAATTCCTTCAGTGGATCTAGAAGGGGTCATTGACTTGTAGAAACAGAGAACAGACTAAAAGTGCCAGTGCAAGTTCTGGGTCTCACTGGGGTGCAGTTCGTGGCCGGAGCGGGGGGCTCTTTGTTTTGTCTGCTCAAGCTGTTTGACAAAGATGCCTGAGAACTTCACTCAATGAGAACAATGGCATAGAGCTCAAGATACAGGCATGGGGATCTCCACTCTGCTCTGTGAACAGGGAGATGCAATCTAGGATCTAGGCTTGCTGGTGAGTTTAATCTTAAGGCTAAGAAAAAAAAAAGCTATGATATCTCTGCCAAAAGTCATGCTAATACAAAGAAAGTTACTTTCTTGTTCTGAGCAAGTTCAGGAAAAAGAAAAGGGCCACTCCATAAGCCAGAAATCCAGTCTTTAAAAACAAAATGGAGGTACAATTACCAATCATTTAGTAGGAAATTAGCCTGGTAGAGGTGTTGGATGATAGTAGGAAGACTTCCAACATTGCAAGGGGAATTGGAAGGACTTAGACATGGGGAAATGTTTCTAGCCACCTATCTGGACTTACCGATGAACACTTACCGACATTTTATTCCACACCTTGCACAGGGGACCTGTCGCTGGCTTTTTGTCCCAGCAGCCTTTTGCCTCATGCCCATTTTGGGAATAGGTGCTCTTTCTCCGTTGGCCTTCATTGCAGGAACTGCTCTCATTAATTAGGCAGGCCAACATAAAGCATGAGTCCTGCACCTAGCCAGAGTGGGTCACAATCGAAGTTAGGGTGTCTCTTTGGAAGGTAGCAGGATGCTCATCAGAATGAAATCTACCTCAAATAAAAGTTGGCATGGCTCGGCTCAAGGACTGGCTGAGGTCTGAGCTGCCTCTGGTTTCGTCTGACCCACAGAGAGAAGATAGAGATGCACTACTGTCTCCTATTTATCATTCTCAATGGGAACTGTGTAGGCAGCTTCCATTACGCCAGGCCAAATGTAGACGAATGAAAAGGTCGACTAAGTAATTATTGATTTTATATGTGTGCATAAATTAGAGCATAGAGTCCTTTAGTCACTGCTAAAAATAAGTCTTCTATGGATTGGGTCTGGGAGGCAGGGGGCCTGTGGAGCGAGGATAAAGCAATAACTGTGGTGGTAAATCTGTACATCGGATAACTATTTCCTTATGGTTGTCATGATGGTTCAAGACTTAGATAAAAAACCAGCCAGTGGAGAATTTTGGATATCTGGGAGAGGATTGGGCGAGGCAAGCCACAGCCATGCTTTCTCTTTAATCATAAAACTGATATTGGCCGTGATCCTTTGAGCAACAAGCTTTTTCTCAAGCAGCAGTGACTTATGAATGCTATTCTGAGGAGAACTAGTCAATATATTAGTTTTCTTTTAATTATGCAGCTGCAGCAGCAAGTCATGCATGAGTTTTATGGAGCTTTGTGAATTTGCCATCGGTTCTGGGAAGCAGAGAATTTATTTGTATACCGTGGAGCAATTTGCGCTGGTTAGAAGAGAACCATATCCTTCTATCTTAAAAATGAAGACCTGGTATTTGAATGGGAAATTCCAAGAATCTAATAATCAAATCAGCCGAGGCTGTTAATTAAAATTGAGGAGTATTAAGCATTTATGTAACACTTTAGAATGTTGTGGGGCTGGAAAATTACCAATTGCTTGAAGTTTGCAACTGTTGAAACGTTTACAAGGGACAAAAGAGGGTGATAAAAGAAGAAAGTATTTTGTTAGCAAACATCTTATACTTGGGGTGAATATTTCCTTATACCTTTCAGAGGTAAGTCCAGTTAAATTATACAACCATCTTAGTTCTGCTTAGATTTGAGTGGTTTGAAGCCAATTTATCCATTATGTGTGCATCTTAAATTTAGGTTACAGCAATTCTCTTTCTTCTTGGTGGGGGAGGGAAGCACAATGTCTCCTTCAAGCGTAAGTTGGTATTACTTAGAAGTAGACCCGAGGAAGCAAATTGCACAATTCTGCTTGATCTAATGGGCCACAACAGCTCCCAAATTGAAGAAATGAGGATTGGCATGTCAAGGAAGAGGAGTAGCTGGGAGGGAGGTGGTGGCCTGTGACTAGGAAATCCTGACCTCTGGAATTACGTGACCCTTGCATGTGGGTTCAGATCCACTCCAGGCTCTGAGCTCCAGGACCAATCCTGATCTCAGCCTGGGAGGGTTTTGTGGTCTGCCTTTGGGTATCAGCACTATTTCAATCGTCACTCAGTTGTGACCTTGAACTCCAGTTTACATAAAGGTTCCTCTTTCATGTGCAGAAGGTCCAGTCTACACTTTGTGTCCTGGAAGTTGGGTTCTTGTTTTGCTCCTTGTAGCTCTCAATCTGCTTTGTTCTTTTAGAACTGAAGTCTTCCATCGCCAATCCTCTACCTGGAGTCAAGAGGAGTATAACTTTACCTGTAACTTAACTCCTGTAGGACTGGATATTGCCTGCTTCTATTCTTAATGTCATCCTTCAAATTTTTAATCCTTCAAATATTTAATGGATGTTGGGACACCCTCTGCTCCTTTGAATTATCCAACTTTCCCTCCCCCTGCTTTATTCTAACTAGTAGCCTAGACAAAGCCTAGACAGAGGTGTTTATTGTTGAGCACTTTCCAAATTGCATATCCAGCATCTAGTGGAGTGCCTGGATGATAGTAGGCATTCAATAAATATTTGGAGGATGAATGAATTCATTCTATCTACTAGTCAGGACTTCTTTCTAGTATTTGCTGGCAAAGCCCATATTCCCAGAAACTGCCTGTCTCAGCTCATTCCATCTTGCCCAGGCTGCCTTGTGCTCCCTTGAGCTACAACATGACACTAAAATATCTTGCATCTTAGGGAGGCTGGCATCATCGGCAAGATATGCCTTTAATGCTTTGCTCTTCTTCCAGGCTCTTAAAAATGTCAGCCTGCTCTAATTGTATTTTCTCTCTCCATTGTCTCCTTATTCTCTCTCAGAAACTTTAGGAAACATTTAATGGACACCAAAGTGCCAATGACTAGCAACTCAAGGCAGTTAGCCAGTAAAATTCAAAGTATAGGCATGGGTTGTAGTTAGTGGAACCAAGAAGAAGTTCCACCTCTGCAATGGCAGGGATGTTTTTAAAAACTGGAGATTTTTTGCTTGGAGAAGAATCATCTTCGGAGGGTCACGGTTGCTGTTTTCATACATACATACATATTTGATATGTAAAAGGCAGAACACATCCATCCATATTTTACAAATAAGAACTGGTAATGACCTACCCTGAGGAGGAGACAGTACACTGTTCTTGGAAGTTGAACACTGGCTCTCTTCCAGATGTGAAGGTAGGCCAGGGTAGGGTGGTGGAGAGAGTCCATGATGGATGGTGGTATGTGACAATTACATGGTGGGCCTGTGGCTCTTGCCCCTCCCACCACAAATAGGAGTATAAACCCAGGCTGAATTTCACCAAGGGCATTTCCCCAGTTAGTCTCATCCCACTGCTATTTCCCATTTGGGCCATCTATGTGGTGATTCTCAGTGTTTGCTTCTATGGCAATTGCAACATCATGATGGTTGTGGTTGCTTTCCTCATCTAGTTAAAGTGATCCCATTCCTCTTGTCAAAAGTTGATTTAAAAATGGGCATACGTGGCCTGATTGTGGCCCATGCATTCGAGGGGAGGTCTTTTAGGGTAAGGATAGAGGTTCTTAGAAGAGCTTCCTCTCCTCTAAGAAAGGAAGACAGAGCCCAATTATTCCTTTGGAAGTCGTTGTATTGGGATGTCAAGTCTGGAACTCCAGCAACAACCTTTTTCTGACCAGAAGCTGAAGCCAGAGCCAAAATGTTGGTTTTTTCATGACAAGATTCACCAACTGAAGCAATTGATTCTGGAGCTATTCCACTTTTGGAACTGCTTTTGATACATTTCCTTATTTTTAAAGGAAATTTATTACCGATTCTGATACTTGCAGCCAAAATCATCCTTCCTGAGAAGGAGAGTTTTCTTTGATTTCTTCAAAAATGATGAAAGAAAGACACCCTGTGGTAAGAGTCAAGTTCAACCTTTGAATTACATTAGTTCTCACCAAACTGTCGCTGGTCAGATTTATGTGTCATTTTCTTTGCTCATCCCTGTGGGGAAACCAGGATAATATTTTAATTTTCATCTTGAAGTTAGTGTGCCAGAGTTGTAATATGTCTCCAGCAGTTTCCTTTAAATCAGTATTTAGATTAAGATAAAACTGAGTCAATTTAAATACTAAATTCAAGCACCCCATCATGAAGACACAGGCCATTACAGAGCAAAGGTGAGCTGATTTTTTCTGTGCCAAAAAGAGGGAGACTCAGATAGTGGGCTATGTCCTGTCCCACCCTCTGCCCTTGAGATTCTGGTCAGAGGAAGATGCTGTTAACATTCAGAATCACCTAGTCAAATGTGGAAGAATCCTCTAAGTCTTGGCTTCTAAGGATGCGGAATGTTAATGAAATGATGATGACTTTGAAAGTCCCTTGTAAATTATAATATGTAAGACACATGGAAGGCATCATTGTTGGGAGTCTGGGGAGAGGCAAAATTCTAGATTTGGTCCTTAGGATAGCAAAAAATGGCCCTGATTTAAGCAAGAGATCTAGAATCATGTCTATTCCCATGGATGACTCAGGTATGGACTTATGGGACCCCCTTTGACAAGAGAATCAGATGCTTCCTCTGAATTAACAAAGGGCTACCAGAAAGGTAGGCAGCTCAGCTCCTGCATCAGGAATGGGTTGAAGTTATTGGCTGCTGGTACATCTTTATACACAGTTCACAGTCCC
This sequence comes from Cryptoprocta ferox, assembly GCA_028646485.1. Classification (NCBI taxonomy): domain Eukaryota; kingdom Metazoa; phylum Chordata; class Mammalia; order Carnivora; family Eupleridae; genus Cryptoprocta; species Cryptoprocta ferox. The sequence continues at coordinate 42,629,347 of CM053566.1, forward strand.
TTTGCATCATGTCACATCTGATACGGTATAATGTGATGTGACTAATGTAATCAGATGTGAAGTGCACTATAGCAACATGTCAAGTTGGAAAATTTGAAAAGAGAAATAGGCTTCTCTCTAAATCATGGTTGGGTTATTTCTCTCAGCCGGAGGGCTCTGTTTTCAGAGTGAAGAGTTTTCTGTGTTGACCTTCTGGCCAAGGGCATATGTCAGGAGGGCTAGTCTTTCCCGAAGGTGATGACCCTGGGTACATGAGCTGAAGCCTCATGAATTGGCTCCCACCTGCCTTTCAAATCAACATGCCTCACCTCTTTCCCACAACAGGGCATCACTCCAGAGGTGTGTGCCGCAAAGCACTGATTGCACAGAAAATGGGTTCACGGAGGTTTAGGACAGGTATGCTTAGAACCTCATCAGACACTAAAGAAGGAATTTTAAGGTACCAAAGTGGCTGAATAAAGTCAGTGTCATTTGTCATTCAAGTATGTGTATGATTTTCCAGAATGATAGCTAATGCAGATACGCAAGTTTTGATCCATCAACTTTCTTTATAAACTTCCTGTACAAAGCAGGGTGGGTGATCTTCATGACCCCATCTCATTAACAAGGATGAGTTCTGGGAAAGGGCTCTCTGTGGGTTGGTTTAGTGGAGACGTCCAGTCTCTTCCTCTTCTGCCCCAGGTGGGCTGTAGTGTGTGTGCTCTCTCTCCACCCCCACAACTCCCTCCCTCCACCTTCCCCTCTCTCACACATTTTAATTCCTAAGATGAATGCAAGGATTTAAGAGTCAAAGAGAAGCTCTGCGGCAATGGCTGAGACTGTTCTAACAAATACAATGTCTTTATCAGTGGTCTATGGAAGCCTACATGTAAACAGACAAAAATGGAGCTGCTCTGTAGGAAGTAGGCACAGGGTGGGGCCCAGCCACCAAGAGCACCCTCAGATCGCTGGCTCATGCTGGGAATAGAACTGACTCTCCAGTCCCCCTGGTCCAGTCCTATTGGCCTTATGCTGTGGAGACTTAAGCTCTCTTTTACTTTCCTTGTTCAGGCAGATCTGCTCTCACAGTGGGCTCAGGAAGCATCAGGACATAGACCATTCCTTCCGTGGCCCATCTGCATCCTTGGCCCCTTCCTCACACACCCTCTCCGTCAGAAGGCACTATCGTCCTGATGAAAGTGCAGTAAACATAGGGTCATGGCTTTCTATAGAATTGTGTAACAGTTGAAATCTGTCAATCACTTCCATTGATCTCCCATTTTACCTCATTGTTTCTTTCATGCCTCCATCTTCACTCTGTCCTCTCCTCCTGAGGCAGCCTGCCTTCCCCAAGTCCTTTCCCCAGCAGGGCTGCACCCTACTCAGCGTGCAGCCCTTTCGTGGCTCAGCCCTCCCCTGACCCTACCGTGGCCTCCCTGCCCTCCATTAATCCCACCCTTCCCATGTACCGTTTTATTAGACACTGCCCTTTGCTCAGTGATAGCTGGCTAATATGAGAAACTCATCTGTTTTAATGTTTTAATGTGTTACCACTTGCTAGCCACTGTGAGAAGCTTAATGAGATTTTGAGTTTTACTTGTCTCATCATAGGCCCTCTATTCAATTATAAACTCGGTGAGGGGGAAGCGCCATTGCTATTTCTTCTGTAACTCCCATAGCATCTGAATAGCACCGGACTATGAGTACTCTACACTGCTAGAGTTGAATGGATTAAGGGGAGGGTGAGCAGGTGGCTAGACCTGAGTGCAAGGATAATAAGCAAATACCATGACAAAGTTAGTTTTCAGGCAATGCTGGTAAAAGAAGTTGGCAAAAGAAAGTGGCAAAAAAAAAAAGCTTACTAAAAAGGAGTTTGAAAATAACCAGAGAGGGTAAATTAACTCATTCAAACCTTTAATAAAGTTTGCCTTAACTAAAACAGAAGCAACAACAAAAATAGTAATACTATAAATCAACTATGGAGGCCAAAAGCTGGTCTTGAAATCAAAGGTGTCTGTAGGACCTCCCACTATCTTCCAGAAAAAGTTTGCCGTATAAAGTCCAAAGCAAGAATGCATACAAAATACATGTGTTATTAAAGCCCTTGGGTGCTATGGAAACACATTAGCTGTAGGCTTGGCAAATGTAATTTCTTGCAAATTGAAATACAGGAAAATAAAGGGTTCTGACTGGCACTGTCCGGTAGAACTTTCTAGGATGGAAATTTTTTTTTACTCTGCCCTGTTCAACAGAGGAGCCATTAGCCACATGTGGTTACTGAGTGCTTGAAATGTGGCTAGTGTGTCTGAGGACCTGAATTTTTACTTTCATTTAATTTGACTTCATAAAGTAACAAAAATTCATATTTAAATAGATATTGTTCAATGAATCATGTTAGTTGAAGTGTGTTCTATAGATTAGGAATACTGGCATCATGTGGGAGCTCGTTAGAAATGCAGAGTCTCAGGCCTTACCCAAGACCTACTGAAGCTGCAGTTTCCTAAGATTTCCAGGTGAGTTTATGTTAAATTTTGAGATGTTCCTCTCTAGATCAATGGTTCTCAGCACTGTTAGAATCACCTGGAGGAATAGAATCACTGCCTACTTCTTTTTTTTTTTTTAATTTTTAATGTTTATTTTTGAGAGAGAGAGAAAGAGTGCATGTGAGTAGGGGAGGGGCAGAGAGAGAGGGAGATAGAGGATTCCAAGCGGGCTCCACGCTGATAGCAGAGAGCCCAATGCGGCGCTCGAACTTAGGAACTGTGAGATGGTGACTTGAGTTGAAGTCAGATGCTTAATTGACTAAGCCACCCAGGTGCCCCTTACCTGTATACTTTTTAAGCCATTCTGATGCCTGAACTTTACTTCGCATCAGTTAAATCAATAACTCTGGTGGCAAGGCACAGACATCAGAATCATCATTACAATACACAAGTCCGAGGGAGAAATCCTCCTTAGAATTTGTGTAAGGAATTTATCAAGGTTGCAGTAAACATGTAATAAAGACATAAGAAGGAATCCAATGGCACTTAAAAATATAGAGCTTTACATAAAAGAACCGTATGCTCTCAAATGGCATACTAAGGAGAGATGGACATAGCCCCTATACCCAGTCAGATTTGGACGTTCTCAAGGTGTAAGAAGTAGTTAACCCAGGACCTGGGCTTAGTTTGGGAAGCCATGGGCCCAAGTTTATAGGATGCTAGTGCCTGGTCGGTGAGAAATATTGCTAGTTAGAGGACCACAAAACTGTTCAGTCAGGAAGAAGGTTCTCTGTGGTCCTTACCCATTTCTGATAAAGCAGTAAAGGGATTTAAAGGGATTATAGACAGATTGCCAATTTCATGTAATTGAAGTAATTCATGTGTTCACAGGAGAAAAGAATTTCCACACAAACCATGTGCTAGGCCATATGATTCAAGGTGAATTATGAAGAAGTCTTCATGACATTTCCAGTCACCTACACTTTTTGATACCTGTGTAATATACCATTGTAAGCACCGCAAGATTATCAGAAATAAGCATAGTTAGCATGTTGAATAAAGAAGTCTCACAGAGAATAATCAGAAAGGCATTTACTTTTGTCTCTCATAGACCTTGTCAATTTGTTTACTCATCTATTCACTTGTTAATTCATTCATTAAGTAAATATTTATTGAATGCTTACTGTGTGTTAGGCATTATGCTGGGGCCTGGGGATACAGTAGTAAATCAAATAGACAAAAATTCTTGCATTTCTGGAGCCTACAAGCTAGTGGCTGAGAAAAGCAATAAAACAAAATATGTAATTGCAACATTTAGTCAGCACTAAGGGTAAAAAGAAAGCAGAAAGCAGGGAAAAGGGATGTAAAATGTCAGCACTTTTGGGCAGTGTAGCCAGATAAGGCCTCACTGAGGGGATGTCTTTTGGTTAAAGACCCAAAAGAGGCGAGGACGCTAACTACAGACACCTGGTGGAGAGGCATCCCAGGTGGAAAGAACACCAGATACAAAGGCTCTGAGGTAGGACTTGTACTGTCATGAGGGGGCAGAAGCAATGCCTAGAATTGCTAGTGTTTCAAGTTGGCCCTTTCTCTCATAGCACATTCATATGGTATTCTTAAGAATTATCCCCAGTTTCTCTGATGTGGGGAACACATCTTACCTAAGTTGCTTCTGGTTCTTTCCTTAAGCCCTGGGAATCCCATGGTTAACCCCTGATTGATGTCACTACTAGCTTTGTGGGCAGTTGGTGATGATGTTATGTTAGCAGAGCACTCACCTGGGAATCTCTAGACTTTAGATTCTCCAGGCATCAGTTAGACATCACCCCAGTGGGTCCTTGAACTCTGCACGAACATATTAAGCCGCTGGAGGTCCTATGAAAACTCCTTTTCCTGGGATTGAGATAAAAGCCAGATACCCTCCATACTTTCCTTTTGATGGAAAGATAAGGAACTTTGGGGTTCTTTTAATCACCCCATTTCTTATCCTCTTCAGTTTTTTTTAGCTGAAGATAGCAATCGGCAAAGGATCACACAATGGTTTGGGGTCTCAAACCTCATTTTTAAAAAAAATTTTAATGTTTTTATTTAGTTTTGAAAGAGAGAGAGAGAGAGATGGAGCATGAGTAAGGGATGGGCAGAGAGAGAGACACAGAATCCGAAGCAGGCTCCAGGCTCTAAGATGTCAGCACAGAGCCTGACTTGGGGCTTGAACCCACGAACTGTGAGATCATGACCTGAGCTGAAGTCGGATGCTTAACCAATGGAGCCACCCAGGCACCCCTCAAACCTCATTTTATAATATGACATATATTTGATGGGGAGGTGCTCCACTGAAACTGAGATTAAGTAGTGCCCGTTCATGGTACAAAAATATGTTTCAGGGCCTGCAAATAAGGGGTGATGACCAGTACCCAGCCAACTGCTACATGCACATAGCCCCTTCCATCTTCTGCGGCAATTTCCTCTGCCATTCATTTGGCACTTAACCCATACTGCTTTCAGTTATTTATTTTTAGTGAATATTTAATTATAAAGCCACACTTCAATGAATTATCCATATAAGTGTTTAAAATATTACACATACAGTTGAATCAATGTGCATCCTCTAGCAATATATGAAAGTTGACTATTTTTATACAAAGTTCTGTTATTTAATCTCTTTATTTATATGTTTGTCATCTCCAGCTGGTGTTCTAGTCCCTGAGCTCACTAATCATATCCTTTGTGAATATCCAATAATTCTGGAACATTGTAGGTGCTTCATAATTGCTTGGTGATGAGGATGACTTGCTTTCTGGGTATATAAACATTAAAACTAAGTAGATGGGGAGTTGAAATGACACATCAATGCCATCATCTCACTGAATTCTCTTATATGGAAAGATAGGTATACAAAACATATAAAAAGTTTGTTATTTCTCTATGCTATTTTGACCCTATAGTTGCTTGCTTCTTAGATTGTTCCCTGCAATTTGCTGGCACGGACTTCAGTCCTGGTCTTTGGCTGTCGTAGAAAAGTCAAACTTTGAGACTGCTTTGAGAAAGTATTTTTTACTTTTATTTATTCACTCATATATCTTTCATTAAAACATGTTGTTGTTTCTGGTTTAATATCTGACATGTAGAGAGCCTGGAATTTGCCACTCCCATCTCTACAACAAGAAAAGAGCTGGACCACACTGAAAACCAATGACATTTCTTGTGCTCATCAGAGAGCTGAGGTTACAAGAAAACCTCCCCCTTGAAAGCTGGAGAGATGTGCAACTTTGGGGTGAGATCTGTTGACTTGCCCCTGAAGCTGCTAGAGCTGTGAACTACCAAGAACACTCATATAGCAATCTTGATGAATTGCTGGAGGCTGAGTGTAGACTAGCCTGAGAGTGAGAAATTCCTGGGGACTTCAGTCTTGGGGGACCCCACACTTTTGTGAGCTTTACCTCCAAGGATCACAGCAGATTTTCATGGTGAAGATCTGCAGAAGATTTGCTCATGGCTTTGGCATGGGGAGAGGAAGAATAATCACTATGACATACACCAAGAGATTTCTTCATGACAAAATTCTATACTTTGGAGGGAAAGACTTGATCCCAGCACTTTACCCCAGTCGAGGAAGGGTATTCCTCCCACTCTGGCACCCTGTAGACTTCTTGTTTCACCTAAGAGCATATCAGAGCTTCAAGGCAATAGATTGGGGGTGCTGCAACCAGGGGAGGGAGAAAAGATCAGGTGAAAAAAAAGCTATTCCACTGGAAAGTTACTAGTGAAGGTCACAGCCCCGACACAAACACAAACATTTACACTTGGTTCTAAGATTATAGACTGCTCCCTCTTCCCACTTCTTGCCGCCACACCAACTGGACTCCAGTATAATAACAGTGGCCTGCAGCTGGAAAAGCTGGAACACGCTCTGAAGGAATTCCTAGGAAAATTCTACGTTTCCCTGGAAGAGAGACCTAAACAAGGACGTTAGAAGAATTTGAATCTGGCATTTATGGCTATGGAAAACACTAAGCACAGTCTAACTCCCAGCCTGATTAATATAGATCTTCACACAGAAGCCTTATCAACTTCAGTTCCTATCTGACATGTTCTGCTTTCCATAAAATATTACAGGGCATGCCAAAAAGCAAGTGATGACACAGCCTGAAGAGACAGGGCAGTTATGAGAACCAGATTTAGATAGGACACAGATGTTAAAATTATCAGACAAAAAATTTACTATTTTATTTTATTTTAAGGTTTATTTATTTATTTTTAAGGAGAGAAAGCACGAGTAAGGGAAAGGTAGAGAGAGAGAGAGAGAGGGAGAGAGAGAATCCCAAGCAACTCCGTGCTGTCAGTGTGGGCCTGATGCAGGGCTTGATCTCACAAACTGTGAATTCATGACCAGAGCTGAAACCAAGAGTCAGATGCATACGCAACTGAGCCACCCAGGTGCCCCTGGACAGGGAATTTAAATAGCTGTGATTACTATGGTAAGGGCACTAATGGAAAAAGTAAACAATATACAAGAAAAAATGGGTAATATAAGCAAAGAGATGGACATGCTGAGACAGAATCAAAAGGAAATGCCATAAATCAAAAATACCATAAGCGAAACAAAAAATGCCTTCAGTAAGTTCATCAGGAGACTCAACACAATGTAGGGAAGAATCCGTGACCAGGATGAAAATGAAATACAAACAGAGAAAGGAAGGGGGTGGGGAACAAAACAGACTATTCATGAACTGAGACAAGTTGAGAAGGTGTAAAATACCAAGGAGAAGAGCAAGAGAACAGAGCAGAAAAAATACTTGCAGTGATAATGGCTGAGAACTTTCCAAAATTAATGGCAGACAGCAAACCACAGACCCAGGCAGTTCAGAGAAGAACATCAGTATTTGCAAAAAATCTACACCTAGGCCTACCACTCAAATTTTAGGAAATCAAAGACAAAGAAAATCTTGAAAGAAGTGAGAGAGAAAAAAGCATCTTATGTACACAGGAAGAAGGATAACAATACAGTGGACTTCTCATCCAAAGCCATGCAAGAAAAAGTGTGGAATACAATATTTAAGGTGTTAAAAGAAACAGACTCTCAACCTAGAACTCTGCATCCAGCAAAAGTGTCCTTCAAAAGTAAAGGAGAAATAAAGACCTTCTCAGGTAAACACAAACTGAAGGAATTTATCACTAGCAGGTCTGCCCTGAAAGAAATGTTAAAAGAAGTTCTTTAGCAGAAGGAAAATGATATAGGTCAGAAACATGAATCTATATAAAGAAAAGAGGAATATCAGAGAAGGAATAAATGAAGCACCTGTCCCCAAGTGAATAGAACCACATCTGTCTCATCTTGGCATAACAAGTCCACATCTACATCTGTGAATGATGAGTCTATTTTGGAAGGAGACAGACTATTCTTGCACTCTTGTAGTTGAGTAAAAACATTGCATAATGAATTTTGTTTCTCATAGGCCTCTACAGAGTAAATTGAAAGCTCAGAACTGGTAAAAAACAAATATTAAATTTGCAATACAGGAAAGCTTTGAATCTTACCTATATTTGCGTAGGTATGTTGCATATGTAAAAACATGCTTTTCTAGTGACATGAGATGTGAGTAGTGAAGGGTAAGTAAAGGAAGATACAACTCAGAAAAGAAAATGCTTAGTAAACTCTCCGATAAAAAACAAAACAAAACAAAATTTCCTTTAATAATATTGCCAAGCATTACAGTTAAAAAAAAAAACCCTTTATATAGCAAGCTTTTAAGAAGAACAAAATCTTAAGTAAAAATTTGGCATACTTTTAGCATACAGTTTTGGAGATGTTTCCATGCGCTAGGGAGCTACCAAGATGAGTAAGCCACAATAGAGATGAGAAGCTAATTCTATGGAGAAGCTAATTCTATGGAGTAAGCTGTAACTAAAACTAAACGTTACAGCTTACTCCACTCCTTGCTGAATTGCTAAAGTGTATAATTAAAGGCTTCTTGACGACAGGGCCAAATCATTTATCTAGATAATTCTACTTTTGACGCAATGCCGAACACATCATAGATGTACAATAAATGTTTATAAATGGAAGTTTACAGGGTCGGCAAAATACTACCTGCTAGACAAATCTGGTGTGTCTTGTGTTTGGAAGTCTTTCAAGTTGAGGATGGTTTGTATATTTTTAAGGGACTGTAAAACATACACCCACACACACACTACTATGTGATGGAGACCATATGTGGCCACAAAGCCCGAAATATTTGCTATCCTGCCTTGTATATAAAATATTTGCTGTCCCTTGCTTTATGAGGACATCTAGGTCCTCCTGAAATTTGTCTTGAAGTAAGATTTCTTCTTGCTTTCATGATATGGTCCTTTAGCACTAAAGCTTTGCCAAAGCCTTCCTTAGCTTTCAGTTTTTTCCCTGACCCAGTAATAAATGGCTGGCACACTCAGCATCGGCTATAGGTCACTTACTATGACCCACTTAACTTCTGCTTGAATTGGCAGAAAGGCTGTATCACTCTCTTTGGCTTCCCAGCAACCCCTTCACCAAACGGTCGGAGGAAAAAGGTAAGTGCCAACCACATATGACGCCAATGTCCATGAGGGTCCTCCTCATGTAGATTTCCTTGACTACTTTCTCATCTTACTGCTTTTTGTATATATTTTTGTTGCCTTTTTAGCAGTGCACACTCCTGTTCTCTTCTATCAAGTATTCAACATGAACGTTCCCATCAGCAACAGCTGTAGCTCAGTGGCCATGGATACCAACAACCTCAACAAGAAAGGTGTTCATTAAGTAGGTCAGAGAAAGCCCATAGCACCTGCAATACTGTAGACTTAAAAACAAGATATAAATTCAAATGAGTTTTATGAAAAGTAAAAACACACTAAGCACATGCGGTTACCGTATGCAACTCCACACGCCTGTGTTTGAACTAAACTGTATTAATGATCTTCCAGGGCACAGAAGATTTCTTCTCTATCCCCCACCTCTGGTTTCACCACATGCTCAATAAATATTGATTACATGAGGAGAAGGGAAGAGCATTGGCAAGATCTATGAGCTCTTGTAAAGTGTGACACCATTAAGTGACAAATCTGATTAATTCAGTGTAAGTGCAGCTAGGGCAAGAGGTATCTGCTTGTCAGTCCAAAACACAACCAATTCATAAAGAAAGTCAGTCATTTTGCATCCTCAAACCAGAACTCTGTAACAAAGGCCCTGAATATATAAGTGATGTATATGTAGACTTGAACTCTTCAGTATAGTTTTTGGGTGGGGGAGGGATCCTTTGCACATTTGAGTGTTATCCCTGCATTTTCATATGTCCCCAGAGCATAGCCAATTCAGGGGCTATGTAAGTAACTACTAAGTCTTTTCAGGACTTGCTATTTAGTTCACTTTTATTGTTTGTTTTCCTCTGAAGCCAAGGTCAGACTTGTTACATGTGCACCTACCACCTAATACAGGAAAAGACAGAGATCAACAGAGCCTTGGTCTTGATGTCCCAGACACTCCATCGAAGCAGCAGGGATGCCAGACCTTCCCTTTCTCACAGGGACTTTGGAGCTGTTGGTTGAGTTTCTGTGAATCGGAGCACACTACTGGCTCTGTGTTTCACTTGGAGCTCTTATTTTTCAGGCCATCTATTAACTTTTTGCTCAGCCTCTTCCCAAATGCTCTCCTACTCCGCTGAACAATGTCTTGCTGAAGATAAAAGACATAGATGTGGTGTGAAAAAAGGAGGAAGCTTGGTTCGCCCCCCAACTCCCGGCAATGGCTTTATTTATGGGTTTCAGATGGTGACAGGGATGTTTATATGAACCTTACCCAAGCTGCCTGAGCCTCCGGGGTCTGCAAAGATCGGGCTGCAAATTTCATGAGCGCAGACTTTTTTTTTTTTTCAGGAGTTGGGGGGTGGGGGTGAGGGTGACTAAGATTTCCTGTACTTCCTGTTTTAGAGCGGCTGGAAATGAGACAAAAACTGTATTTCAGGATTTCAGTACCTGGCCCCAGCTGGAATCTGCACATACAGATGTGCACAGAGGAGGGCCATGTGTACGCATCTGCTCGCACACAGGCGAGCACCGACAGAGGGGCGTCGTAGGTACTCACCAAAATTGTATTTAAAACACGCACACAATATTTTCCTTTTCAAAAAAAAACAAAACAAAAAAAAACGGGCTTGAATTCCAAAACGTTTCATAATGGCCTTTCAAAGTTTCAAAACCAAACAGAACAACAATCTGATCTAGGGGAGAATGGTTACTTCCTTGTTATTTTCTGTAGATGGGCCTGATCGGGCTGGAGAGAAAAGAGGCAGAAACAAAGAAAGGAAAACCGAATGCGCAAATGTAACTCATTAAAGCGGGAGCAGCGGCTGCAGAGCAGGACACTTTCAACACGTTGGGTCTCTGTCCACCTCCTCTTCCAGCATCCTGGAATCAATTGTTTGCAAGGGGATTTAGAGCCTCCCCCACTGCGGTGTGGCGGGCACCCCTCCCGTGGGCCAAGAGGAGGACTGACAGCATCCTCGCTGGAGGACACTGCTCCCCTAAATTCAATATATGCATAGAGTTCAGGGAGGAGCCCAGGAAGAAGGTTTACAAAGAACCAGGGCAGAGGCAAATGCAAAACCACAAACTAAGTGATGTGTCAGATTAACCTTCAAGTCACTTGGCTGTCAAAGATGGGCTGTAATGATGTGACTTTGACACCATGCAGGTTATTGGCCACATAGAGCAGCACCCCCAGACATGTGCGTCCTCCTAAGGACTGGCCTTTGTGCACACGATGAGCCAGCGGGTCATTATGGAGCAGTGCAAGCAGGAGGGGCCCGTGGAAGACAGAACAGGCGTGCTTGAAAGGGAGAGTCAGAATTTCCAGTAACCACTTTCCGTTGGCAGAGCTCTGATTGGAACCATGTGACAATTTTAGGCGATGTACCATAGGCGGCCAATTTATTACATATGGCAATATGATTAATGGTATCAAATGCCTTTTTTTGGTAACATCCAAGAACACTCTACCAGCCAACTGCTTGGAGTCCAAGGCAGTGAAAATCTGTTCCATGAATTTAAAGTCAGGCAGATGAGGTTAAATGAGAGAGGGCCAGATGCCAAGGCAATGATTACAAAGTAAGTTGTTTCAAAAAAAGCAGAATGTTTTAAAGCTGCTCTTGAACAAATCCCATCCAGGCCCCACCTACCCCAACCTATTTTTTTTAATTTCCCTTCCCACCCCCACCCCCCCTGCCCCCCGCTCCGTTCTTGATGTGAAAGCCCTAATAGCTCCAGTCTGCAAGACATTTCTGAAGCCAGCTTGTCTTCCACGTGCCCAGAAGCCCTTCCAGACCTGGGTGAATCGGCACAGACCACTGACTGGATCTGTCCTTAGAATCCTGTGGCGGACTGGGTGTGGGAGAGGCAGCAGAGACTAGCAGAAGGGGTGTTGGGGGAGATGGGTTCCCATGGGCAGGAGAAAGGGCCCAGCCTTTCATACTCCCTTTAGTGACTGGGAGTCTTTTCTTCTTTTCTTCTCTCTCCTCTCCGGGAGTAGGTAGGGTTTCCCAGGACTTGGAACATTATTGTGAATGACCGGGAAAAGCTGTCACACACAAGGCAGGCTTTGCCAAGGGAGTGAACTCTGAGGAAGGTTGCTTATCTTGGAATTTGAGGAATGAGGATGAAGGGGGGGGGGGTGGGCTTTCCAGAGGCAGAGTCTCCAGATGTGACTTGTTCTCCAAAGTGTCCCCGCACCACACACAATAGACACTTACTACTACGAATTGGTTAAGGGAAGGAGTGTAAAATCACTCCCTTCTTTGAGTGTTTGCTAGTGGACGGGAGCCCATATTGTCCCAGTTGTAAGTCACTAGCTGACTTTGCAGAGGATTTTCAAAAAAGACTAGCACATTTTGACTGAGGGCCCACCAGGCACTGGGCACCCTGATAGGCGGAATCATTTGTAATTTATACCGTTTATGTTTATGGGCTACAAATTGGTTGTTTGTGGTCAATTCTGATGGAGAAAATTGATCTCTAACCCCGTGGTTTGTGGGTTAATATATTCCTTTTTTGTGAGAACTGAATCTGGTCAGTTATTTAGGGATTAAATCTGTTGCTCAGGGCTCAGTTTTCAATCTTTCAGTTTGGTATTTTAGATCTACTCGGAGGATCCTAGATTCTGTCTCTGGCAACGCCGTTCTCCTGCAAAAAGAAACCTTAAAATGAAAATGGGTAAATAATGAAAATATGTGGAGGTCAGGTGACTCCAAGAGAGGCAGAAGAGTAAATATGGGTTCAAAAGGAGGCCAAAAGGCCTTGAGTGCGAGAATGGGCCACAACATTGGGCAACAAGGCAATTGCATCGTGATGCCACCCTTGGGGATTGAGTTGTAGCCTGAAATCCAGATGATTTTCTCAGCTTGCTTGCTCTGTTGAAGTTTTTCAGCCCATTCCAGCATACCGTGTGAGGGCTGAATGACAGAGAGTGGTTGACCATGTTCTAGTAAATTTCTCCATGCACACACTGTCTGCTCATTGAAAATGATATAAAAGCTAAGATGTAAGATCCACTGAACCTTCCACCCCCATATTTAACACGAATCCCAGGCAATTAATTCTCCCCTCTGATGCATGATTACTTCTCCCAAGTGAATCATGCTCACTTTTAAATAAAAATTTACTTGTGTTGAATCTTCTTTGAAGGCCAAAATAGAACAGTCTACAGAACTGCTAGAATTAACAAATCAGTCTGTCAGTAATGCTGGGCAGTGGGTTGTTTTTCTTTGTGGCTCTTGACTGCAATGTGGAATTAGACGACCGTATGTGTTGTATTAATTTCCTATTGCTGCTGTAACAAGTTATCACACATTTGGTGGCTCAAGATAAACAAGTCTATTATGATACAGTTCTTGAGGCCAAAAGTCCAATTAGGGTTTCATTTGACTGAGGTGTTGACAGGGTCGCCTTCCCTTTGGAGCCTCTAGGGGAGAATCCACTCCTTGCCTCTTCTTGTTTCCAGAGGCTGCCCACATTCTTTGGCTGGTGGTCTCTTCCTCTATTTTTAAAGCCAGCTGCATAGCATCTCCAAATCTCTCTCTGCTTCTTGCTGTAACTTCTCTTCTGACTGACCCTCCTGTATCCCTCTTATAAGGACACTTGTGATTTCATGATGCCTGCCTAGATAATCCAGGATAATCCTGCATCTCCAAATCTTCACTTTAATCACACCTGCCGAGGTTTTTCACCATGTAAGGTAACATATTCACAGCTTCTGGGGATTAAGACATGGAAATCTTTGGGTGGCCATTATGCTGCCTACCACAACTATCATGATGCAGTAAAGAAAAGAAGAGAAAAAATAACCAGAAAAGCACATAACTAGGTTATGGAGAGAAACTAAGAAACAATCAGCAAATCTCTGCTCTGCATTTCTTCTAGCGCTACCTGCTTCATTCATAACCTAACTGAAAGTAGGGCCCATGGAAGAATGAGCATAGTATTAACTGAGCGCCTGCTCTATGTCGAGGTGACAATTACTAGTGCTCACTTATGGTAAGTGTTATTGCTAGCTCATCTGGACTGATGGCAAATGGAAGCTTGGAGAAGTCAAATCACTTGCTCAACATGGCACAGGCAGTAAGTAACAGAACAAACCAAGACTTGGATCTGTGTCTCTGTGATTCCGCCATCCCCGTACTTAACTGTGGCATTTTCTGCCTCTTATGTCTAACAAAGGGAAGAGAAAAGCTAACTCAGGATAGAAGGGGAAGGTTGTGAGATAATCGAACTATTTTCCCACCTCTTGAATCAGCCCTGTAGAAGGACACAATCTATAGCCCTGCCTGGTATTCTTGTGTTTATCATTGTTCACCCTTTCTTTGCTTTCTATTGTTCCTCACTAACTGGATCCTTAGTTAAGGCCTACATGGGCCTAAATACCTATCTATGCGTCTTCTTGAGCTTAATTCTTATTTCCCTGTGTCCTAGGGACAGGAGAGAATCTAGCTACCCAGTGACTAATGGCTATGCCATCACTGACTCTTATTGATGTTGTTATTTTAATAACTCTGAAGCCAAACCAACAGGATTTCCTAGTTAATAAAAGCCTAGCCGTGAACTAATGTATGTATTCAGGATATTGTGTTGTGCCCCTAACTATACCAATATAGTTATAACATTAAAAATTGCAATTAAAAGAAATTCCAAAATACATAGAGAGAAATTAAGTTAAAACAATAATCCTGCTACAGACTGAAGCCACCAGGAAAAAAAAAATTCTTTCAATAAACATATAGATGGAGGAAGAATGACTTTTATGGAATTCTTACCCAGTTTTTACGCACATTGTTCTGCAAGCCAGAGAAATTCTAATCTTTAAAGGATTCTAAATCCAAGAGATGGGACTATGCGGTAATGTGACCTATTCTGCTAGCCACAATTTGCCTCCATAAAGCAGTCACAGCTCATACAGTGTAATAGAATTGACAGATGTCAGACCCTGGTGAGGGACCATAACTGTTGCCAAACTTCCCTGAAAGGAACTTTTGCTACAAATGTTGGGTACAAGTAATTCAAGATCTAAAATCTGCAGATAGCCCCAGAGTGGCATTGACTGCCTCGGGCTCCACGGCACTTCCTGGGAAGAGAAGAAAGCATTAATTTTGCCTAATTATTAAGATAAAGATTCACTTATTATCTTAACAGTAATAATAACACAATATCTAAAACAAAAGACTTAAAATTAGAGCATATTGAGATCAAAATCATGGCTTAGGGCAAAATGCTAGTTCTTGAGATTGTAGTTTGCAAATCTTCTTGCACCTAAAATAGTACAGTTATATAGATAAAGCACGAACTTCTGCATTTTGCACCTTATTGGCAAATGTGATCCATTTATAAATACCTATCTTCTGTGTACAGAAACCCCAAAAGGTCTATAACCTTAGAATGTAGCTTTATCATAAAAAAAAATGCAATTGCCCCCATTGTTTATCATTAATGTTGTGGAAGATTTGGAATAAAAATTTCAAATTTTCCACAGCTTTTTCTCTTTTGTCTGTTCCAAATCCCAACTGAGTCAAGAGAAGATAGCTTTCTGCCTTTTTGATTTATCCGAAGACTTAGCCTTTTCTGTTGGAGCTGTGATTCAGTGATTCTTGTCTTTGGTACCAAAATGGAACACACAGCTTCAAAACTTGTCTCTTAAACTTGGTTTTGGAAAAGCTCAGAGTAAGGGAGACAGAATATGGCTCATTTCATTTCCATGCTTGCTATCATTTTTCAGCATAAGCCAACTGAAGTCCCTTTTGTAAATGCCAACCCAATAAGTAGAAATAGAAATAGTCAACAAATTAAAAAGGAGAGCTTTGGGTAGGTGAAATTTATAGGGTAACCTTTCCTCTAAAAAAAGTTCCCTATACCATACGCTTCTCATACAAAGGGTTCTCAAAGTGGAGTACGTGTGTGTCCAAATGACCCACAAGTGTTATGGAAAGGCAGGTTTCTGGGCCCCACCCCTAGAGTAGGACCTGAGAATTTGTTTTTCTAGCAAGTTCTCTAAATAAGATGCTAATGCTGCTAGTCTGTGGACCCTTCCCTTGCAAACCCCTGCTCTACAGTCATCACCAGGAACAGAGAAATCTTGTCAAGAATGCTTATTTAGAGATTTAATAATAAAATGCGGGAAAAACACGTGCAGTAAAATGAGAAAACTTTCTATGTGTTAAGAACCGTACTGTGTGCTTGATATTTGTTACTTCCATTATACAGATGGAGAAAGTGAGGCTTCGTGGAGTTAAATGACTTGTCTGAGATCACCAACTGGAGGGGGTGGGACAGGGAGGTGGGCCCCAATTCTCAGATTCCAAGCTGGCATCCTTAACCACTTCATAATACTCCTACCCAGGTGCTTGTCAAAACATCTGACGGTGTGTGTTTCTGTAGGAGTAGAACTCTGGTCCCAAACAGGACTCTGTGCTAAAGTCTTGGGATGGAAGGTGCTGAAAAACAGAGGCGGAAAGGGCATGTTTTGGCTGGTGCCTGCTTCCCAGACTAGGCTCACGCTGGAGAAACATTTCCATAACAAAGAAGTTCTCCTCTCTGTGAAGAGCAGGGAGGGAGTTGCAAGTGTTTGCGTCTGATGTGATCCACATTTAATGCTTATCTGGGTGAGAGGGAATTTGATTAGAGCAAATACAAAGCACAATTCAGAGAACAAAACCACTAATTCAAAGGTGGTTTTCCTATGGATGTAAAATACTTCAAGCCTGTTAAAAGGACTGAAGAGAATTCCACCGAGGAGTGGCTTATATTGTGTCTGATTCCTCAGATTGGGGCACTGCCAAGAGGGTTTGCCTGGGTGTTTGAATGGGCTGGGGAGTGGGCAGTGCTGGGCTGCTCACAGAAAGGGCGGGCTCCATCCAGATGAAACAGGATATGGGCTCAAGCGTGGGGCAGGGGAGGCCCTTTGTGCCGCAGACCCTGCTCCCCACCCCCTCTGGCTCACCAAGGAAGCTTCTCTCTGTATCTAGTGGCTTCCTAGCCTCGAAGCATCCAAGCGCTGCAGTGCCCTGATATGTTTGTTTTCCTTTTGGCTAATTTTATCAAGGTGTGGGGTCATTATTAGCCAGATCACAAAAGTAAGAGCTCATTAATATGTATCAGCTCCAAACCCTATGATTTCATCTGTTAATTTGATCTTGTTTTTCCTTGTTTACGGCAATTAAATCAGACCTTGATAAATCTGAAAACGAAAAAAGGAGCCACCAGCAAGCACAGCTATTATGATCACTCATTAGAAAGCCAAGCAGCCTCTCTGATAAATCGTGCCAGGGTTTTTAAGGAATAGATGATTACCTGCTTAAACAGCATGGAAGCTACCAGTAAAATGTAGCAAAATGATTAAGGAAAAAAAAAAGAACACCCCTATTACATCCAAGTGTAACAGATGGACAGTTGTACTTTGGGGAATGTTCACAGAGCCTGTTTCCTCCCCTTCAAGCTACGGAGGGCAGAAGCCACAGGCCCTCCTGGGCACCGAGGAGAGACAGCTTCTTGCCTCCCGCCCTCCCTCGCCCTCCCTCACCCTCTCCCGCATCCTCCTGGCGACTGTGGGCAACACTGCTCAGCTGCTAGTAAGGCCTCCCTCTATAAACCAAGCGGCGGTGAAGAGAGACGGAGGCGCTGATTGCCAGGGGTAGAGAGGTGGGGAGTAGGTGTGCAGAGCTGGGGCACCGGAAAGGGCAAGATGGACATGACCTTTCCCTTCACAGTGAGGCTGCTCATCATCAGGCCCAGCATTAGGACCCTCCTCACTCAGCCCTTCAGTGTCTGAAGAGCCGGACCGTCTTCTGTTTGGAGAGCCACCACCTTGTGGAGCTTCCTGGGAGGCAGAGCTGCGGGCTGAAGCTGAAAGTGCCAAGCCCTTGCTTTCCCAGTTTCCCCTGCGGCGAGGACATGGATGCCGCCCATTCTAGAGTGAGGGGGGCCTTGAAGACCCTCTCTCTCTCTGGTTCCAGGGTGCTCATGGCCAGTAGCCTGGAGTCTCGGCAGGACCCGTCGCAGTGTCTGGACCTGGTGGCAGTAGCAGAGCACCTCTCGGAAGGGTTCTGTGGTAGGCTTTTGGCCACCATCCCCTGAATCTGATTCTCCAGATGTTTTAGGGTTTGTGTGAACTAACCTATGTCTGAAAAACAAAACTGTGTTTAACTGGGCCAGAGTGGATTTCTATTGGTTGCAGTTAGGAACTCTACCCTTCAGAAGGGCAGCGAGCAGGTTGTGCCCAAAGCAGGAGCTGATGCTTGTCCTGTGACCTTGACTGGGGGAGGGGGAGAAGGTGGTCAGGGTTCTGGTTGTCAGAGGGCAAGCCTCACCCCACCTCCATGGGGCCAGGAACGGGTGGGAAGGGGGCTGGGATCCCCATCTCATGTGGCCTCAGGGTCAGTCCATGTTTGAAAGGTCTCAGCTGAGCTTTTCAGGGAAAGCTTTTTTCTGGGAAGTTTTCTTTAAAATCTCTCTCTTCTTTCTCTTGTCTCCATATAAGCCTCCTATTTCTTTAAGCTCCTCTGTAGCAATCTGGCCCCATTTGCATCTGATGTCTCTGCAGGGATCTGTGTTCAGCCAACTTGGCATCTTGCTGTCTTCCGGTCCCCTCACACCTTGGTCTGGCCTGTCCCCATGCCTGCAGGTCTGTCTGCTTGAAGAGCGTCCAGCTCCTCCCAATTCCTTTGTCTTTTCAGCCTTTCTTCCCATTTTCAGCCTTCCTCCTAAACCCACGAGCTGGTTAAAAACCGGTCTCCTAAAGTTCATTGTCTTTATTTGCTGATGTTTCTCCTTTCCTTAAATTCTGGTATCTGACTTTTTTCTTCATGGTTCATTCTATGGCCTCTCCCTCACTCTTTTCAGATTCTTGACTGGTTTCTCTGTCATTTGACTTTTTCTGCCTTGTGTGGGAGAAAATGTCCCCTGTCACTCTCCAAAAACTGATTTGAAAATTTTGGTGTGCCAATTTGTCCTTGCAATAGGTATCTGGATAGCCGAGACCCTAGCACTCTGCAATGCTGACCCAGAGGTGCTTTGTGAAGTTACCAAAAGAAATTGTCATCCGCTTTCTTCTCTACTAATTACCTGTGTTTTGCTGGCATTCATTTCACTTACTATTGCAGGTTATCCAGGGCCTCACAAAGTCCCTTCAAATTATTCCTGGGAGTTCTCAGGGGGTTTTGCTCATGTGCTCATGAATAACTACTGTCAGCTACCAGGTGGTGTCCATCAATTTTTTTTCTCATCTGCTCTGGCCCCCTTCGTTGATATCGGCTGCTGAGATTTCTGCTGCCTGCCAAGGAGCGTGGACCTGCCTTGTCAATGACTTGAGCAGCAGGTGAGTTGCCCTGACGGGGCCCCGGTGCTGTGGGCTCTGCCATGGCTGCTGGGCACAGCCACCGCAGGCCGTCACAATGCCCCGGCTGTGCTGTGTCCTCTCCCTGCTTTAGAAGGGCATGCTGCCTCTCTCACTTTTTGTGTAATGCTTTGCCACACTCAGGTCTATAGGGGCCCTGAGAAAGGGTTTTGGTAGAAAATAAAAACTTTGCTTTTTATTTCTGATTCTCCTTTCCACTAAGTACTCACCTCTCTCTTACTATAATCAAAGATTTACTATCAGAATTGGGGAGGCAGAGAGAAGAACTTGTCTGTCTGAACCCCTCTTCCATCAGGGCTTTTCAGAAAGCCTGGTCTCTCAGGTAAACCAATTCCCAGTGGGCTGCCCTGCTGGCCAGTCTGACAGGCTGGCCCTGCCCAAGTGGAGATGGAATGTCTCAGTTCAAGCAGGACCCCTTCCCACATTGGTCAGGAGATCTATTGCTTAGACTTTGGCCATGAAATTGCTAGAATTATTATTTTTTTCCAGTTTGGGAAACTCTAGTAGCTAACTGATAGGCTAAGGCTTTAGACCCAGAAGATGTGTGTTTTCTGCTCAAAATATGCAGGACAGATAAGACCACTTTACCTCCTCCCTCTTCCTCCTCTGGAGAGATGAGACCACTCCAACTCTTATCTCTTCCTCTCCTTCCTAGGCTCTCTGAACAACAAGGGTCATTCCAGGCTAGACTTCACCAAGCACCCCATTCCACCACATCTTTCTAAACTCCTGGTCTTGGGAAGATCCTCTTAACTTGCTCATCCCAGTTTTACAATTCTTCTTGTAGGTTTTGTCCCATCTGTAACACAAAAAAGTTATTGTGTGATTCATTATTTAATGCCTGTGTCTTTCCCAGGAAAGCAAGTTGGGGAGGACTATGCCTGCTTGTTTGTTGCTGGATTTTCAGCATCTAAAGATTTGCCTGACATTTGACATCTACTAGGAGCTCAATAAATATTTACTGAATAACTGCATGAATATTTGAGATTCCCTAATTGTAATTGCTAAGCTGAACTAAAATCTCTTGTTTTGGGGAAAACAGAGTAAACGCAATTCTTTTTCTTTAGGTGGTTCCTGGGGGGTAGAACGAAGGTACGAGTCTATGGGGATAGTTTCTCCATTACATAAAGTCATCTCAGGCCTACTATACCTGTCTCTACCCAGGATTATCACCCCCCAAAGAGTTGTAGTGGCTGGTGAGAATAATAACTGGAAGAATATAATCAGGGCTATTCCCAAGCAAAATTATGAAGTAAGGGATGTTTATTTTTGAGACAGAAAGCCTCCCAACAATATTAAGCAAGCTCCTAGTATCATCTTCAAAAATTCAAAATCCACAGAACCCACAGCTCTGGAAAATGGTTTTGTAGAAGCTATCATTACTGGTTATTGACACATCACAGCTGGAATTATCTCATATCTCTTATGAACACACAGAAACATGTGCTCATGAACACTGTTAGAATATTGCAGATTTCTGAACCATATTTCTCCAGATCCCTGAAGAGTTGCTTTAAATCACTACTGCTCCCTCCCCAGAGTGGGAATGGCCACACCTTTTTTTTTTTTTTTTTTTTTTTTTTGGTCCTGGGGTCGGGCGACATTTATTGTTCACCAAATACCCATGTAGTCCTCCACATTTCCCAGCCACCCTCAATCAGGTAGAGCCAGAAACATGACTTTTAGTGGCCAATAGACTGTGAGAAGAAATGGTACAGGTGTCAGAATGTCTATCAACCTTAGACCCTGAACAGAGCTGACTGCTAATCCATGATGGACAGAGAGAATAGGTGAGAAATAGATCTTTGTTTCAGTATGGATCAGATTTTCCACTCAGATGGTTGAACCGAATAGGTTTAGTGTAGGCTCCACCGACTGATGTGAGCAGGTAGAGAGAACCAACTAGGGGTTGAGACATCAGAGACTAGAGATGGCTGGAAGCTTTTACCACCCCCAAGTGTGACGAGACCAGAGGAAATATGGTGTCACTGGGACCCTATGGAGAGTGTGAGTCATGGAGAGAAGCCACAGCAAAAAGAGATATAACCCCAGCCAAAGTTGCACTGCCAAAGGGAAGAGGGAACAAAGAAGGAAGCCCAGACCCCGCTCTGTCCCTCCCTCTTTTTCTCACCAGTATCCCGAATGTGCCTCCCATAGAAACTTGACCAGGAACCAGAGGTTATGTGAGCCTAGGTTATACAGTATGTAAGGGTCAGCCTATAAGGGTACAGGAAAGGGGAGACAATGGAATGGAGCCAATGGGAGCTAGTGGTGAGTATCCAACACAAGGAGCATCAGCCAGCACAGCCTACATTAGGTTGGCCACCTCTGGACTGTATTCCTGGGCACTTGGAGCATCTACTGTGCAATAACACCCTGATTGAGTTGGATGTTATCTCTCCAACTATGGATTGTTGCCTGTTTTCAGGCAGGTGCACAGTGGTGCGTTCTTTTTATGCTTCTAGTACCCTGTGTTGCACTTGCAATATAATCTTGTCACATATCAGCCTAGAAAGGCGCCAAATTACTATGTTGTAGTGCACAGCAAACTCTTTTCTTTGAGATGCTACATTAAGACCAGGTATTGTTTCCATTCGCAAAATTTAAAGATCCAAATAATAACTGATGGTCCCAGTGAGAGATGTACCTTAAGTGACCTTATTAATTTGCCACAGATTTTGGCCTTACAGAAAGCAGATTCTAAGAGCTATTAATTATGGCAAATGTTTGCACTCCCTCCCTATGATTGGTACATAGGGACAATTGGGAGGTGTAGCCCAAGGACTTGGAAAGAAGATCGCCTGCTGAGAATTAAAACAGAACTTCAATACATAGTAGATTAAAGCAGAAATGAACAAAATCATCTGAAAGATACAATGTGAGACAGGGCCTCCTGAAGTTCTTATAGAACTACTTGTTACTAAGATATCAGTTGGGTTTATTTGGGTTTTTGAGGTCTGGCTAAAACTGCCACAAATTCCTCTCCTGTGTTCTGTAGCCATTGCAGAGCTTTACTCAAGATGTCTGTAAATCCCTAGGAGCACGGGGTTCTCATGATTGGTCTGGCTCTGAGCTTTTGCCCTTCCTTGACTCTCCCCTCTGTTGGTGTCTCCAATCTGGGGCTTCTCCTTCCCTCTACTCCCACTGCTCTAAGAACAACTGCACCAAACCTTTGTGAGTGTCAGACTTGACTCTATTGAAGGAGAGGTTTTGTATCAGAGACATGAAAACATTTAGAATTGAATTGTTCGTGTTCATGTTTATAAAGATTCTGTGACTACTTACTGTGATATTGGAAATTTCTTTCTGCTCACATTTGCCAAAGACTCTACCCCATTGCCGTGGCCCCCTTCTCTTTGTTTTCTCTACCGCTTCCTTTGTTTTCTTTTTTGCTTTCCTCTATTCTTAATTTTTGTTTTGTTGTATTTATTTCTCAACTTAAGTGTTTTAAAATCATAAAATACAGGAATACAATCAGTTAAAAACATGGAGGTGTATAGATTTAAGACATTATATTCTTCTTTCCAGTGTTAACTATTACTAATGTTTTTTTGTTTACTTATCACCTCATTACTTAAACATTTTTTTTTTAATTTTTGAGAGAGAGAGAGAGTATGTGAGTGGGGGAGAGGGACAGAGGGAGAGAGAGAGAATCTCAAGCACATTGCATGTGGAGCCTGATACGGGGCTCGGTCCCACAACCTGAGATCATGACTAGAGCTGAAATCTAGTCGATGCTCAACCTACTGAGTCACCCAGATGCCCCTGCCCCCCACCTCATTGCTTTAATGTGCATTTTCCTGATTACAAGTGAGGGTAACTTTTCTTATATTATTTTTTGTCCCTTTGAATTTCTTCTGTGAATCGTAACTTTATATTCTTTGCACTTGAGGCCAATCACTTCTGGATCCACTCACTAGCAAACCTGACTCATAGAACTTATGGATAAACATGGAACCCTGGAGGTGACCAGGGGAAGTGCTGTCACCCATGGGATGGAACCTGGAGGCCCACTAGCATTCTCCATGGGATGTCCCTCCAGCTTATCTCTGCCCCCTCCATGTCCTTCTGTTGAAAGTCCTCAATTTTTGGTTGTTCCAAAAATAGAGTAAATTCTCACAACCCATCAATCTCAGGGAGCACTACAGCCAATGTAAACCTCATCAGTATGAAGGAAGTCATCTGAAGCTCTAGAACTAACTCAGATTTTGAGTTGAATTCATATTTAGTTGGTTGCCTATGTGTGCTTCTTGCATAGGAAGACTACACAGTTGGGTTTGTCTAGAACATCCCTCATTGAAGCATACTGCTCTGGAACCCCATCAGATAATGTCTCCTTTCCCTTTCAAAGGTGTCCTGGTATCAATGACAGATTACAAGATCATCCTATCTTTGCGTGGTCTTCAGCAAGTTGTTTGGTTTAGGAACCCATTACCTCATGAATGATTGATAGACACTCATATGCTGTGGCAGTATTTTTAAAAATGACAGTCTACTAGTTTTATAAAAGTTGATGATATGGCTGCCGACAACTAAGTTTATATGGAACATAGGTTTAGAGAATGAGAGAATTTTTGAGCTGACATTAAAAATAAGTTAATTTAGTGCTTTTTATTTGTTTGCTTTGCTTTTTTCTGGCCACTGAGACTTTGCAAAGCTGATAAAAACTGCATGTTTTTTTTCCCAAGAAGACGTGCACCCATTATGTATACCCCAGATTATGTACATCATTTCAGAGTATCCACAAACCCTCTGAAGCTCATCAGGGGACCCAGAATAAGAATTTTTATTTTCATTCATATTACAGATGAAGAAATTGAAATTCAGGGAGGTTACATGACATGTCAAAAAGCAGAATGGGGGTGCCTGGGTGGCTCGGTCAGTTGAGCTCCCAACTCAGTTTTGGCTCAGTTCATGATCTCATTGCGCTGTGGACTCTGTGCTGACAGCAGGGAGCCTGCTCTGGATTTCTCTCTCCCTCTCTTTCTGGCCGTTCCTTTTACTTGTGCACGTGTGCGAACGCATGTACTCACTCTCTCTCTCTCAAAAAAAAAATGAACATTTAAAAAAATCTTTAAACAAAACCAGAATGGGTTAGAAGGAAAAAATATATTTAGAATCCCCTGATTTGTATTTTAGTGCTTTTCCCCCCATGGTTCCCCTGTAGTGCCAAGTCTTATACTAGTGAGAACATAAAGCTAAAGAGACATTTCTTAGTAAGAATTTGGAACATCCTACTTTATAAAAGCAAAGTATACATTGGCTCTGTCATCAATGACTGTTTATCAGATTGTTTATGGAGTTCTCATTAATATTTATGCTGCAATACCTACTGGCCAACCTTTTTGCTGAATGGACACTACAGGATCTCATTTCACAACTTATTTGCTGCCCCTTTGATGAACATCCCTTGCCCTGGCCACCAGAATTCTTGTTCCCTTAGCAATGTGTCCTTCAGTCTTACTTTTGCTCAACTTAATTTCCTTTGCCTAAATGTCCCTACTCATCCATGGAGATGTTTTCAATGGTAAATTTACTTTCTCTTTATAGTCTCCCTAACATCCACAGCAGAGACTGTAGCTCTTTCCTCCTACCTCCATGCTTGAAAAAATTTCTATGATGACACAGGATGTATTGCATCTAATGCTTTATTTACCCCTCTCTCCTACCTCATAACCCAACAACGAAATTAAAAGGTTTGCAAGGGGAAGAATAGTATGTAACTCAGGTTTGCATACTGGCAACAGAGCCGGTATTTAACATATGGAATGCCCTCCAAAAATTTGTTGAATGAGATGAACAAATAAATCCCTATGAGATATTTCACATCGCAGTTTATCAAACAAAATCTAAGTAAGGAATAGGACTTGTTCCCTCACTTTCATAGGGCTTACTCTTTAGTTTTAGCTTTCTTCCTTTTTCAGGTCAAGGAAGCATCTTAGAGACCTGACAGTCTTTTTCTTTTTCCTTAGGATTGAGTCAGAAGAAAACTCACTTATTAACTTGACCTGCAGTGCTTACAGTCACAATTTGGGAGGGAGTTAAAAATATTGGTAGATAAATTGCTGGGCATCCCGGAGGGGAAGCACATGAGCTCCTTGCCAGATTTCCATGGCCTGGGGCACCACAAAAGATCTTTTTTTTTTTTCTTTTCCCAGGTATCTGTGTCAAAAAGAGTTTGCCAAGGAGCCAAAATCTTCATCTGTTTATGGCTTTACAGCCGATGAAAAATGCAGGATCATTAGAAACTAATTACTGGTTTCATGGCAATATTTATCACAAAAGCTAATTTGATGTTCCAGAAGTCACTTTGGGGATAGCTGAGCCCATTACTAAGAAGTATTATTATGTGTGTGTGTGTGTGTGTGTGTTTTTTTTCATTTAAAGTTATACAACTACTTCGGTAACAAACCGAAACCAACTGGGGAAGACAATAGACAAGGATGGCCTGACATCTCTATGGCTTCCATCTGGCCTATGTAATTTCTGAAATGGTTTGTTTCAAAAGCATTCCTTTCCACTTAGAGGAAGATGTTTCAAAGGTTCATATATGGAAAATTCAATTGAGTATGCCTTTTTTGTGTACCCTGAAGAACTGATTATTTTAAAACGTGGTTAAATAGCTTACTCACACAAAAGACATAATGATATATTCAAATAGGATCACAAGTCCTAAATTTCAAATACTCTGAACTATTTGCCGACTCTTACATTTTCCCACTATTGCTTTTTCCTTCTTTGCAAATATTGTTGCCTTGTGAATGTACAACTATTTTCATTTGTACTTTGGTCACTTATTCATTCAATGAACAGAAATTGGTGATGCAAAGAATTGTATTTCATGGATTATATTTAGTTTTGGAGAGAGGATGCATGAGAATACTGATAAAACAGATTAAAATGCATTCAGATAAAATAGACTAAAAAAGTTACAAGAGACAAAAAAGGAAATTATATATTAATAATAGTTTCAATACAACAAGAAGATATAACAATTATAAATATTGCATGCCTAACTACAGACCATCAAAATATATGAAGCAAAAACTGGTGGCACTGAAGGGAGAAATAGGCAGTCCCCCAGTAATAGTTGAAAACTACAATACCCCGCTCTGAATAAAGGACAGAACAACCAGATACATGATAAGTAAGGAAATAGGGGCCTTATAATAAGCTAACTAGAGCTAAGAGACATCTACAGAACATTCTATCTAACAACAGCATACACATTTTTCTCAAATGCACATGGGACATTTTCCAAAAGAGACCATATGTTAGATCACAAATTAAGTCTTGATAGAACCAAAAAGGTAGGTATTATACAAAGCAGCTTCTCCAACAGCAATGAGATAATTTAGAAACCAATAACAGAAGTAAACCTGGAAAATTCACGAAATTGTAGAAATTAGACCATGAGCTCTTAAAAAAAAGCATGGATCAAAGAAGAAAATACAAGTAAGTTTAGAAAATACTTACAGAAGAATGAAAATGAAAATACAATATACCACAACTTATGAGATGCAACAAAAGCAGTGTTAAGAGGGAAATTTATAGCTCTAAGTACTTACATTAAAAGCATATAGGTGCTTTTATATTATAGCTATAAGTGCTTACATTAAAAGCATCTCAAATCAACAACCTAGTTTTACAACTTAAGGAACTAGAAAGAGAAGAACAAGTTAAACCCAAAGCTAACAGAAGAAAGGAAAAAATAAAGATTAGAGAAAAGGTAAATTAAATAGAAGTTGGAAAAATCAATGGAGAAAATCAATGAAACCAAAAGTTGGTTCTTTGAAAAGATCAATAATATTGAGCAATATTTTAGCCAGATGGGCTAAGAAAAAAGAGAGAGAGAGAGAAGACACAAATTACTGAAATCAGGAATGAAAGTGGGGCATTTCTATGGATTCTGTAGAAATAAAAAAGATATGAGACTACTATGAACAACTTTATGCTCACAAATTGAATAACCTACGTGAAATGCACAAATTCCTAGACACACAAAACCTAACAAGATGGAATCATGAAGAAATAGAAAATCTATCTATAACTACTAAAGAGATTGAGTCAGGAATCAAAAATCTCAGAACAAATAAAAACCTTGGACTTGATGACTTCACTGGTGAATTCTACTGAACATTTAAAGAAAAACCAATACCAATCATTCTCAATGTTTTCCAAAAACTGAAGAGACAAGAACATTTCCTAACTCATTCTATGAGGCCAGCATTACCCCAATACCAAAGCCAGACAAAGATACTGCAGGAAAAGGAAATTATAGACTAATATCCCTTATGAACATTGATGCAAAAATCTTCAACAAAATACTAGCAAACTGAATTCAGCAGAATATTAAAAGGATTGTAAACCAT
This sequence comes from Cryptoprocta ferox, assembly GCA_028646485.1. Taxonomy (NCBI): domain Eukaryota; kingdom Metazoa; phylum Chordata; class Mammalia; order Carnivora; family Eupleridae; genus Cryptoprocta; species Cryptoprocta ferox. The sequence continues at coordinate 42,657,087 of CM053566.1, forward strand.
GACCAAGTGGAATTTATTCCTGGAATGCAAAGATGATTTAACATGCAAAAATCAATCAATATCATACACCACATTAATAGAACAAAAGGGGAAAAAAAGATCATCTCAACTGATACAGAAAAAGAATTTGACAAAATTCAACATTTTTCTGTGATAAAGACAAAGAATAAACACATGTAACACATGAAAACACATGAAAAGATGCTCAACATCACTCATTATTGAGGAGATGCAAAGTAAAACTATGAGCTGACACCTCACACCCTTCTGGAGGGCTACTACTAAAAACCAAAAATAACATGTGTTAGTGAGGATGTGGATATATTGGATCCCTTGTGCTGTTGTTAGGGAATGTAAAAAAGTGTAGCCCCTGTAAAAAATGGTATGGAGGTTCCTCAAAAAATTAAAAATAGAATTACCATATGATCCAGATATTTTATTTCTGGGTATATACTCAAAAGAATTGAAAGAAGGGTCCTGAAGAGATATTTGTATAGCCATGTTCATAGCAGTATTAGTCATAAGAGGTAAAAGATGAATGCAACCCGAAAGTCCATTGATGGGTGAATGGGTACACAAAATGTGGTACATACAAACATTGGAATATTATCCAACCTTAAAAAGAAGGAAATTTTAAATAAGCTACAACATGGATGAACCTCGAGGACATTACCTTAAGTGAAACAATCCAGTCACCAAAAGACAAATGTTCCAATTCCACTTCTATAAGGTACTTAAGAATAGTCAAAATTACAGAGACAGAAAGTAGAATGGTGGTTGCCAGGGGCTAGGGGAAGGAGAATGGGGCGTCATTGTTTGATGGGTACAGAGTTTCAGCTTTTTAAGATGAAAAGAATTCTAGAGATGGATGGTGGTGATAGTTGCATGGCGTTATGACTATATTTAATACCATTGAACTGTATACTTAAAGATGGTTAAGATGGTAAATTTTATGTTATATGTATTTTACTACAATGCAAAAAAATTAAAAAAAAGAAAATGCAGAACACATCCTTAAACTTAGAAATTCAGTGAAAGAGATAGCAGTACAATACAGGGAAAAGAACACGGTCATGGGAGGTAGAAAGCCTGGGTTTGAGGCTTGACCACTGAGTCTCAATGTCTTTGTCCGTAAAATGGGATAATAAAACTACTCCAATGACCTCAGGGCTGTTGTGATGACTCAAAGAAATCTGAGAGAATTTTTTAAAATAGAAAACTTGCTTCATTATCATAATATTCTCCTTCTTAATCTAATATCATCATCTAAACTCACTGGTTTGGTCCAGAAGGGGTCAAGGAAGTCTTCCTGGAAGAGAAGGAAGTGAGCAGTATCTGGTCAGGGACTGTCAGGGCTGGGAAAGTGAAAAGTGGTAAAATGAAGGCCCAGAGGCAGGCTGCTGCCTTACAGATTTTATAAAGAAAAACACCCCACTCTACATCTTCATATTGTGGTGGAAGAAAAATCTGCAGCTGCTAGTTGTAATTATTTGCCTAACCAATCCTTGATTTTGACACCAATGCAACTTTATAGCATCTCATGTTTCTTACTCTTGCTGGAAGATTTTCTTTTTATATATTGATGAATGTGATTTACGAACTTGGTGAAGACATGCCCATAGTGACATGTCCATAGTGTTGCAAATCTATTTTCCTAAAGGAAGGCCTACCTGGAGATGCCAAGATGTTCTCATTATTTATGGTGCTCCTGGGTGTCTTCTGTCTTTAAATTTTGCTTCTGTTTTGTTGCATCTGTTGATACGAGAGTTAGGCTATATAGAACAAGGACTAGATGAGGTCCCAGTTCTGGATCTGCTACCAACCTCCTGTGCATTGTTGGGCAGGCCATCCAGTCTCTCTCGATCTGCTCTTAATAAATGAGTGGGAGATTAGGGGAGACTTCTAGGCTCCCTTCTAGGTCCCAAACTACATAAGTTGTTGTTAAGAATCATTATTTGGATTAAAAGTCATCCTAGGAGAGTTTATTTTAACAAAAATATTGAAGTGGCTATATCTTTCCTCTGACATTAAGGAGCTTTAGATGTTCACAGGTAAAACCTTGGAGGTCAGGACCCATGGCTGACCATCTTAAACCCCCCTTGGTGCCCAGCAAGTCACCCTGTACTTAGCAAATGCTATGTCTATTGATGGTTGGATGAAAGAACAACTTTTCTTCCAAAAGAAGGCCTGTTTTCTACAAAGAGAAACGTTTGTGTCTTGTGTCATGCTTTGGCGAGGCTGGTCATTGTGAAGGGCTCTTTCTCACGTTAGAAGCAGCTTTAAATACAATGTCTAGTGCTTGTAACCCAGCCTGGGGTGTTAAATTCCTTGACAGCAGGGGCCACACTTTGTTCATTTTTGCACATCCCCCCCAGTGCCTAGCATAGGGCTTTGCAAATGGTAGGTCTTCAGTTCAGATCTATTCAATTGAACTCAGTCGACTCTGTAAAAGCCATTTGTTTTTGTCCAATCACTCTCTCCATTTATTGAGTCAATCTTGCAAATGTGGAAAAGAATTTCTAAACTTCTGTTTCCCTTGTCAAAATACATTGGCAGCATTTAGACTTTCAATAACAGTTAATTTTGTATAGATACCCTGTCCTTTTTAAAACCACTCCTCTTTTTATTACTCCCCTGATTGTAGGGAAAAGAGAAAGAAAAAAAAAACTCCTATCACTAAACCATCCCCTGAGAGCCACTGCAAGTTCGAATTGCCATGAAAATGAGCTAGAATGGAACACAAAGGAGGAGGGAGGGGACTGCTGTTAGGTTTGCTGTCTTACTCTTGTTAACTGTGGGGACCAGACCTTCCGCACTGACTTGTATTAAGCCCCACTCACACTGCATGGGGAGGCAGGTCCTCTAGATGACACCCATGGGGAGGCCCCATGAAATGAGCATCTCTTCCAGCACCTTCAGTACAGTGTTTACTTCTCTCATCTTCAAGCAGTGGATTGGGTGAAATGCAACTGACAGAGAGAAACAGAGAACCGGCATCTTTGAGAGAGAACCCATTCTAACATCCCTCCTCCTGCACCCCAGCATGATTCCTTCCCACAAACCCATCTCTGTGAAGGGCGGCACCATGTGCCCAGTTCTCCGTACCAGAAGCCAGAAGCTCTCTTCCACCCCTCCTCCTCCTCAAAGCCCACATGCAGCCACTCCTCAGACCCAGGAGACTCCATCTTGGGAATATTTCTCAAATCCCTCCCTTCTTTCCCAAGGCTTCTACAGTCTAGCTCCAGCCTCCTTTTCCAGCCTTGCCTCCCACCACCTCGCCATTGACCTATGGGTTTGCAGCTCTGCTTTTTCATGAATTCTGCCTTGTGCATAGTCTTTCTTTCTCTCAAGGCCATCTCTTCCCCCTCTTCTTGTCTTGAGGAGCACCTCCTGTTGTCTTCTTCAGACGCACCTCTGTGTGAAGCTTCTTCAGCTCATCTCAGCTGCAGACTCTTGGAGACTCCATAGTCCCTTAGCACCCCAAGGCGCTACTGTTGCAGGGCTAATCACACTGCAATGCAATGATTTGTAAATGGCTTTCTGTTTCCTTGACTTAAATGGGAGGTCCTAGAGGTGGAGTCTATGCTCTTTATCTCTATCCCCAAGGACTCAAAAGGAGTCTTGCACATGGAAGGTGAACATGTAACCCATCAATAATTGGTGAATACATGATTTGGGGATGAGTGGAAGGGAGGGATAGGAATGAACAGAAATGAATGTGGAAAAACTCTGGCCAGGGCAGAGAAGGTTCTATTTCTTCTTTGGCAAACTGTAGATAAAATTTTAAAATTTAATTTAAATTTATTTTATTTTGTTTTAGAGAGAAAGAGAGTGAGCGTGAGTTGGGGAGAAGGACAGAGGAGAGAGAGAGAGAGAGAGAGAGAGAATCTTAAGTAGGCTCCATGCTCAGTGCAGAGCCAGATGTGGGGCTTGAACTCACAAACTGTGAGATCATGACCTGAGCTGAAATCAAGAGTTGGACGGTCAACCGACTGAGCTGTGCAGGCTCCCCTAAATTTAATTTTCAAATTTAAAGTAACATTGGTGTGTAGTTGGTATGTCAAGTAAAAAGGGAGGTGGCATGTAATATTTGTTCAGAGGAGGTATTGCACTCCAGACCTGTTCACAGAGCACCTAATGCTTAAAAAAAGAAGTCAAAACTTCTTTCTTATTTCCCTTGCAAATGCTTGTTTTTCTTTCTTTATCCATAATCCTTTCCCATTTGGAGGACACTCGTTAATCTGCAAAGCAAGCCCCCTTTCCAGGCCATTAGTGCCAGGACGATGTGAAATAGCAGCCAGCCTGGGCCATTAGTGCCATGGTCATTTAAAACACCAGCCCGCTCAGGTTATTAGCGAGCCAGGGCAATTTGAGTGAACAACCTGTCCAGGCAATTAATGCCAAGGTAATTTAAAGTGCCACACCATCACAGGCCTGTCAATTAGCAAGGTGGCTTCCATTTTACAAATGGGGTATGCGACTCCTTGGGCACATTTGGGGCCTTCTGTAGCGTCAGGGAAAAGTCTGACCATCACACAGCTCTCACACACTATCCGTGAGGTTGGTACTCCTGACTTTAGGCAGGTTTCTGGACTATCAACCTATGGGTGGATGTCGAACCACAAATCTTAGAGATGCTGGCTTCCGTGCCCAGTGGCATCCTGTACAAAGTGTAACATCCTTCCCCACAGCATCAGAGCACACATTGTAATGCAGATTCCACTCCTCCAGATACTCTGGGGGCAGACGGAGCACGATTCACAGCTTCTGCGGTGGCCCCAGAGAGAGCCAGTGTGTGCCAGCTGCCTGGGTATCACATAGAGCAGCCACACGCTTGGCACGCCAGAGGGGGTTGGGTGCCATCTCCCATTTTCCGCAAAATCCAGCCTAGAAGCACAGATGAGCTCTGTGTTCTGGGGTGTTCCCGAAGAGATTAGCGCCGTTGTCCGTCACACACATCATGATCGAGTCTGGGGAAGTTTGGGGAAGGCGCCGGGGAGGGCCAGCTGGCTCAAGTGGACCCCTTCTGCCTGCTGTCTGCTGCCTCCAAGGGAAGATTTCAGGTGGCTTATCGGAGCTGGCCCGCAGAAATGGGGCCCTTCCAGGTCGGCTGTGGAATGCGGGGGTCAGGAACCATAAACTGCAGTGTGAGATGAGGGCTGTCAGCTTAGCGGAAGGCAGAAAGCATCAATCATTTTTATGAGGTGCTCTGACCTTGTGGGATAGCCAAAACAACTTTGCAGACCCTAAAACATTCTTTACTGACTTACTCTCATTCTAATAATTATTCCGCACGTACAAAACTCTTTTGCCGAAAAACATCCTGTATAGTCTTTTATTAGTTACCACGATTAATCATTTCCATTCAGCAGTGGAGTTTAATCTTAATTAATTTGAAAACCTTTGTTAAACACATGTTCCAGCAACGCACTAGGAACTCTGCATTGGAGTTAAATAGGAAAGGCCTCTGTCTCCAGGAGTTTACAATCTTATTAGATTTCTCAGTCAAATCCTTTGTGGCACCCATCATAAGCACAGAGAAGTTTCACAGATTTCAGAAGAAAGGTGTCCAAAAAAGACAGCAGAATTCAGGAAAGAATGACGAGAATTTAAGTAGGGGATTAGAGTAGAGAATAGAGAAGTGACTGCAACATGACTCAGTGTGGCTTGAAATAGGATGTGAAACTAATTTTTCCAAGATCTGTGAAGAGCCTACATCCAGGTCCTCTGATCCTTGGCTATAGCTATTCCAGAATATTCTGTGGCAGGGAGCAAACAAGCTGAATTCCCAGACACAGGGAACATCTAATGGGGAAACTGAATCAAACATACCAGCAATAACTTTGGTTTTAACTGATATTTTCTATGTATTCGAGAGATTTACTAAATATTCACATGTCAATAGATCCCTTAGACTGTCTGCTGGTAAACAATGAGGATCTTGTTCAACAGGATAATGTTCAACATTATGAAGACAAATGAGTCCATTTAAAACTTAGTTTTCTCATTGTTCTACCTCCTCTTTTCTATTTGCTAAAATCCTTCAAGGTCAAGATCAAATGCCTCTCCCTCCTTGGGAATTTCTGAAATCCTTTCCTGGGAACCCATATTACTTTGTCATTTTATTAGGACAGTTATTTCTTCCTATCTTGTGTTTCATCCTAGATTTTCAGGAACCAGACAGATTAAGATGTTTAGTACGGTCTTATAAATCACTGAATCCTCCAAAAATTCCAGTGTTTTCCAGCATCTATACTTCTCAGACTGCCTCTTTCAGCCAGAAATATAACAAAACTTTGTTAAAAGAAACCTTGTTGTTGTTTTGTTTTGATTCCCATAAAATAGCTTCATTTAGATCCCAACAAACTGAAATGAAGAGATGACTACAAATTAATCCATCCATTCATGAGCTGGAAGCCCCAAGTCTCTGGCTCCAACCAGTAGGAGCTTTGGACAGGGCCAGGGTCCGGGTCCCTCAGGCTTCCATGGCCCCCCACATGGGTACCCAGCACAAGTGGGGTCCTGCTGACTCTGGGGTGAAGGGGGACAGGACAGACCCTGGGTCCTGAGGACATGGACAGCAGATGGCCCTTCCTCTTCAGGATGTCTATTTAGAGTCTATGATTTATACTTAAAGATATTTCCAAATGTTTCCACTTCTACTTATAACTTCCAAGAGGTGATAAGATTTCTCATCTTTTATTACCTCCTTGTATTCCTAGTACTGAACTACACTCAACACGGTACACACAGGAAATTGCTTCCTTTTTTCTCAACCCTCACCTCCTGATATCTTTGGGCAAATATCCCTTCCACTGTTTCTTGTAGGTTCTCTGAGAGATCCTGTGTCCTCAAAATCACTTTCACATTTTGGAAAAGTCCCATTTGGATGGTTAAGATTCCCTTTCAGTTATTAAACAGTCCAGTTCAGTTATGTTGCAAATTTTAATTTCATATCTAGTTAAAAACTTCTCCCTTCTCCTTCGCTCAGGCCTAACCCATGTTTGGGGGACCTGCAATCAGTCTTTGGGAATTTAGCTCGGATTCTGAGACAGTAGAAGTCCCATCCAACATCTTAATATAGTGTAACCCAAAGGGAGAAGGAAGAAAATCTTGGGCACATAATGTACTGATCTTGAGCTCACTTGCTTCATGTGAAGAAAAACCATGATTAAGGTTTAGTTTTCAGTATTTTCAACTGATAATTCTTCAGGGGTTAATATTATGCTGATGACTACAGCAACCTTTAAGACTAATCACCCAGGCACCAAATCCAAATATTTTTCCAGCACAGAATAGAAGTATTCTTTGCAGGGAAGAGGCTAATAAAACTTTTGCGTTGCATTCTGAATTTAGAATTAGCATCTGACAATCCCCTTGGAATTATAACTCTTGCATTGTTACACACTAAATAGCTACACTTGTCTTGTTAATAAAATCATAGTAATTGAGTAGCATTTTCATTAAGACAGGAGTGTGGTTCATTTTAGTAGATAGATGAAAAAACAACCTGAGATTCCATAGAAACTCTGTTTTTCCATTCAGGTTGTGCAGAATCCATATTAGTGGGAGACTGTTTTGAATAAACATATCAGCAAGTCACATACCATCGCTCCTTCTGGGGTCAGCATGACATGAGTCCCTGCCTTGGGGGTTATCAGGTATTCTTCAGTTTCTTGGCTGCCTCATTAGCTGGCAGAGTGGTTGCACATATCCATGTTAGAGACCCACTTAATATTCCCCAGGTCTAACAGTATCCTGGGGTAGAGGTGGACACAGACAGAGCTTCACTGAAGATGTTCTCCCAACCTCATTGCATAATTCAAGACACCCCACATGTGCACACCATACAAATCACATAGTGATCTAATAAAACTTGAGGTAGAAACCAGAATCCAGGTTTGGTGTAGATTCTTCATCTGTGAGAATCAGCAGGGTGAGCTAGCTGATCTACAAGGGTGATCATCAGGAGTAGATATGGCCATAGGTGTGCTCCTGAGTACCACCTTATGAGATGTGATTAAGCTCTGTGCATATTCTCTTGTGTTTAGTAACAAAATTGATGTCTTACAGCTTTGTAGCAGGGTATGGATGAAAACAGTGGAGCATCTTGGCAAGCTGTCTGCATCTGAACAAGTGCTCTCTGGCCTTAAAAAATGGAGAAGGGGCAGGGGTATTTGTATCCAAATAAGAGCCTTCATATATATTTGCACAGACTCTCAACTCAAAATTAGGCAAATATGAAAGGAAACTAGGTTGTAGGCCAGTAAATATTTCAATGAAGACTAAAATATCAGGACACCTGGGTGGCTCAGTCAGTTAAGCATCTGACTTTGGCTCAGATCATGATCTCGTGGGTTCAAGCCCCACATCAGGCTCTGTGCTGACAGCTCAGAGCCTAGAGCCTGATTCGGATTCTGTGTCTCCTTCTCTCTCTGCCCCTCCCCCGTTCATGCTCTGTCTCTTTGCCTCTCTCAAAAAATAAACATTTAAAAAATTTTAAAAAGACTAAAATACCATTCTAGGACTCTATACCATGCTTCTTTGGGGCATAGTTGCCATCAGTGCATTTGGCAGCATTGACTGAACCAGGTAACCAGCATAGCACTAAGATATAGGGGAGATTTCACACATACATAAGTAATGGTCTCTACCCTCCAGAGCAGCAAAATCTCCATTTTAACTATTTCCTTGGCAAATATTTATTTGGTATCATAATATATACTGAAGGGGTAAAGACAGATAAATTATATTCAAAAGGTACAAGCTTCCATTTTCAAAAGAGGTCCTGGGGAGGATGTAATGTACAGTGGGTGGCTAAAGTTAATAATACTGTAGTGTAGGGATGCCTGGGTGGCTCAGTCGGTTGAGTGTCTGACTCCTGATTTCAGCGCAGGTCATGATCCCAGGGTAGTGGGATAGAGCCCTACGTCAAGCTCCATGATGAGCATGGAGGCTGCTTAAGTTTCTCCCTCTCTCTCCCCTTCACCTCTCTCCCCTGCTTGCACACTCTCTCCAAAAAAAAATTAAAAAAATAATACTGTAGTGTATATTTGAAAGTTGCCAAGAGAGTAAATCTTGAAAGTTCTCATCACAGAAAAAAAAATGTGACTATGTGAATGCTAAATAGACTTACTGTGGGGAGCATTTTGCAGTGTATCTAAATATTGAACTGTTATATTGTACACCTGAAACTAATATAATGTTATATGTCAGTTACATCTCAATAAAAAAAGAAGGGTAAGTGGACTAGATTCTGCTTTCATAGTGTGATGGAAAGAAGTTTGGCATCAGATAGGCCTGGATTTGAATTGTGTCACTGCACTCACCATCCATGTGGTGTTTGGTAAATTAGCCACCCTTTCTGAGTCTTAGGAGCTTCAACTATACTCAAGGAGTAGGCTCCTTTTGAATTTGGTGAGGATTACATGAGTCTATTATATACCAAGTACCTAGCCTGGTGCCTGACATGTAGAATGTGTACTATAGATCTGATTCTCCAGGAAACAGACTCTAAGATTCTGCTATTGGCATGCAGAGGTGTGCTGGGGGGTGCTCTCAGAGGAAGTCCTGCTAGGAAGGCAGGGTTGCTTGAGGGAGGAGCTGCCCTGCAACAAAGGGCCCATCCCATCCCGTGGGAAGCTCCAGAGCTGGATGGCCCATCAGAGACATCCTGAGTCAAGGGTGCCAGGCCTTTGTCCTTTGTTGCCTTGCACTGACTTCCTGTCTCCAGGGAGGAGGTGTAAAGCCTGGGTGAGGCAGCTTCCATCTGCTGAGGGCAAGTCCTGGGGAGGGACACAGCTGCAAGCTGTTGGCAGGCAATGCCCCCAGCAGCTGAGGGGATGTGTGAGCCGTCTGCCTGAAGGTGGGATTTTGGCGGAGCACCACAGCATCCACTCGAGAGGCTCCAGAAATGTGAGCTCCCTTCTCTCTTCTGTATAATTCCAGATGTCTATAGCTCAATGGAGGTGATGGGGCATGAGTATGAACACTGATGAATCCCAAGTACATATGTCTTAGAAATAGCACCAACACATTGTGTGGGGGTTCAGAGAAATAAGAGAGGGCTTTTGGCTGGGGTGACTCACAGAAAGCTGGAGAGATATGCTCTGGAAGCATGAAAAACAGCCTAAGAACATCCTTCTTTCTATGTAGCATAGACTAGTAGAGCTGAGTGATTACAGAGGAAAATGGCCTTTGGAAAGGTGGGACAACTTAGGGAAAGTTTTGTGGTTGTGTGTCTGTGGACCAACTCATGAGAATCCTTGGCCATGCTCATGAACAACAAAGATCCCTGGGTCCAGTATGACTGGCTACATCTATATTAGAAATATTCATTTTTTTAAAGCTCCCTCGACAATACTGACGCTCCCTGAAAGTTTGGGGAATCGTCATTTGCAGCTCCTTATTTGTCCCAGACAAATAAGCTTCCTGACAGAGCTCTCTGAAAATGAAAGTATTAAGTTGACTATGTGAAGTCTAAGCTCACATAGCTAATCAATGGAAGAGTCAGGATTAAAATATGCATGCCAGAACCTACAGCCAGGTGAGGAAGATTGCTTTCTTCTTACCATTTTCTCAAGCTAACAGCACATTTCCCAGTCAAACTTGCCTACAGACTATATTTTACATAGAGCACCTTGCAACGCTGGTGTTTCAAATTGTAAAATACCCAGTTAGTGACGAGGGAATTGTATAGCTAAGGGCCCCTCCTCTTCTTAGGAAGACATTTGTGTCTACATTTGGCATTAACACAATTCACTCCATGACTGCAAGCTTGTCAAGGGCAGAGAGAGGCTGTGTTCATCTCTGTACGCCCCCCACAACCAGAATAATTCCTAGTGCAATGTAGGTGCTCAATAAAGCACCCATTTCACTCACTGGAATTAGTCCTTGCAGCTGGCTTTGCAGGACTAATGTCTGGAGAACTCTGGCCGGGTGCCCCCATCTCTTTGCTCCCCTCGACCCTGTGCGTGGGCCTGAGTGACTGCAATAATACCTCTGAGATTTGGTGTCGACTGAGTACTCTTACACTCCGTAGCATGATCTCCAGGGGAACACTTACCTAAAGAATAACTTTCTGCTTCCTACATATCAGATCTTGGGATCGTCCAGTCTACACTTGGGCTGAAGATTTTGTAGCCACTCCCCAGAAGGTAGTTCTTTATTCTTTGACCTCCTTCTCACCCCCATTTTTTTCTTGATTTTGGCCTTATATTCCTCTCTCTATATTTGTCTCTCCTTCTTTCTCTTTTTCCCAAGGTGGTTTTAAAAAAGTCATGGTAGCACTGCACTTGAGGTCCAGAGGCTTGAGTGTCCCTCTGTCTCTTCCCTGTTTTACGTTTACGGGGAAATTGATTTGCCTTTTTTAAGCCTTATTTTCTTCATCCACTGAATGAAATCGTCCATATAGGTATCCAATTATACCTTCATTGCCTATAGAGTTATTGTGAGATTGAGTAAGATATAAAGCGTAACGTACACACTAAGTATCACTGTTACTTCTTATCTTTATTCTTCCATGAGTTTTTCTCAAAAAGCATGCTTAAGGATATTAGAAAAATACACAAAGAAGGAACAGAAATTAGAGCACTCACTAGAGAAAGTGCTTAGGATCTCAAAGATAGGCTCAGCTCCTTTGGAAGGCTGAGTCCAAGTAGGACTCCTTCCAAATTTTGATCGAGTGATGCACACTTATTTAAGTAACATTAAAAAATTATTTATACTTAGAAGTCTAATGTGTCCCAAATATGTAAAATATTAACTTAGTGTGGTTCATAACATGTCCTGTGAGATGAGGAAAGTATGCAAGAAAGAGGGGGAGGAGAATAGAAGGAAACTAAGTGAGGGATAAGGAATAGAGGATCATGGATGGTTGATGTGGAAACAAAAGAGGAAAAGAAGAGACAAAAGAGGAATGCCATAGACTCTGTGAGAAGCATCAGTGGGAGTTTTAGCCAGGAATTGAAGGCAAAGGTCTTCAGGGCTCATATGAAAGCTAACTTATTCAGTGTTGGTCATTGGCATTTGGGCTTATGAAGTATGTTGGATAGTCTAGAGTAAAATGTTCCAGCCCCTCAAGTCCAGACTTGAAACACCTGGAGGCCTTATTTTGTTTGAGGTGACTGAGAACTGGGCTGAGGGACAGGCCAGGGTTCTCTTTACATAGACAGCTCAGGAAGTGTCTGGGCTCTCAGGCCACAGGTGGTCCTCCCTCTCCTCCATCCATGCCTGGAAGAATTCACAAAAGTGGCTCAAACCAGAGATCTCAAGCATTTACTCCATAAGGAAGCCTGTCCAGTGAAAGAGGGATAACAGTCCAACTTCACATCTGTGAAATGGTAAGAGTGTGTAAGAGGCTGCTGTTTAGGTGAGCAACAGATAATGATACGAGTTCAAGTGTGAACTCTACCACTCCAAGTTGCCAGACCTGGGGTGATCCACTTCTCTTCTCAGGCTCTGGGTTTTCCATCTTTGAAGTAAGTCTCAAACCTGCGGGTCTCTTGGTTCTCTGGCATCATCTTGGGAATTGCACACTGGTTGTGCCAATGCTCACAGAATATGAGATGACTGTCCACTCTGGCTTGTCCCATCAGTGACGAGAACAATGGCTCTACAGACATCTCAAGGAGAAATGCTTTTGATTGAAGGAATGAGAATACCCTTTAATATTTAAATGTCTTTAGATATTAGAACATTATCAATGTCTCATTTGTATAATCTCAGGAGTCTGACTAAAAAGAATTTATTAGGTAATGTTGCATTATAATATAATGTGATTCCACATTTAAAAAGCATGTGTACTTATTAATTTTTCTCTCTTTCTATCTTCTCTACCCATCTATCTATCATCTATCTATCTATCATCAATGAATCCACTCATCTACTGTAATCTTGTGCTTATTTGTATTGCTGCTGTATTGAGTCTATCTCCCCTACCACATGGTACATTGCAAAAGTGCAGGAACCACATCTGTCTCATTCCCTTTAAGTCAGCTCTGGTGGGAACAATGTCCAGCATAGCAAGTGCTTATAAAATTTTGTTGAATGAATGAGTGATCCATACACACCCTATTCCCTGTTTCTGGTCATTCTTCATTTCTGATGTCTTTCTCCTTGTGTGTCCCACTTGTGCTGAAATAGCTTTCACATTCTTCATTTTTTCTTGAGGTATAATTCGTATACCATAACATTCACCCATTTAAAATGCACAATTCAGTGACTTTTTGTGTATTCACACAGTTGTGCAATCATCACCATGAACGATCTAATTCTGAAATATTTTCATCACCCCCAAAAGAATCGCTATATCCATCAGCAGTCACTAACCATTCCACCTCTTCCCTGCCCCTGGCAACTGCTGATCTACTTTCTGTCTCTGTAGATTACTATTTTGAATGTTTGATACTGGTGAAATCATACAGTATGTGGTCTTTTGTGTCTGGCTTCTTTTACTTAGGGTGTTTTCAAATTTTTTAAATGTTTATTTACTTTTGAGAGAGAGAGAGGGAAAGAGAGACAGAGACAGAGAGAGAGAGAGAGACAGAGCTCAGGCAGGGAAGGGGCAGAGAGAGATGGAGACACAGAATCCTAAGCAGGATCCAGGCTCTGAGCTGTCAGCACAGAGTCCAATGCAGGGCTTGAACCCATGAGCCATGAAATCATGACATGAACAGAAGTCAGATGCTCCACCTACCGAGCCACCCAGGTGCCCCTACTTAGGGTGTTTTCAAGGTTCAACTGTATTATAGCCTATATCCATACTCCATTCTCTTTTATGGCTGTATAATGGTCCATTGTACAGATGTACATATTTTGTTTACTCCTTCATCAATGGATGGACATCTGGTTGTTTCTCTTTTTTGGCTTTTATGTATAAGGCATCTTTGAACATCCCTTTGCAAGTTTTTTTGTGGACTCATGTTTTCAGTTTTCTTGAGTATATCCTAAGAGTGGAATCGCTGGGTCATTGTTTCATTTATTTTGGTAGATGTCTTTCTAGTTCTTTATTTTAGTTCACTATTTATTCTTTCTGTTTTCCCTTTGCTTTCATTTTGCTATAGAGATGAGAACTTTAGTCATTACCTGATTGTGCCCTGCTATGTGTGTGGGCTAGCTGACTATGAATTGAGAATGGACTCACTGAATAATGGAAGTGCTCTTCCATAGGCAGCCACCTATTTCAATCAGGGCTATACTTGAGTATTGGGAACAACATAGACGAGGTTAGTCATTTCACTCTCTACCACTTACTGTTACCTCATTTGCTCCCAGGAGGTCCCCAAAGAATCATCTTAAAGATGGTTCAGAGCACCAAGGCTCCTTGATGGCACATTTTAGTGAAAAGCCCATGGGCCAGCCTGATTCCACAAGATAGTGATAGAGATGTTTGCTTTTGTGTTGCAAAGAGGTGATCTGGAATCTTGAACCTTCTTGCTAGTCAGACCAATAAAGGAGGAAATAAAGGGTGAGTTTGAATAAGCATGCTGACCATCAGAATACTTCTTGGCTGTCAGCAAGTCCAATGTAGTGCTGGAGAATGATAATGCTTGATGCCCAGTTAAAAGGTTCCAATCGATGAGAGGAAACTCGTCTATGCAATGGAAAACCTTCCACTGTGTTTGACAGAAGCAGGAGTGCAAAGTCATAAAGAAAAGAATAAAAATTTGCTTGCCAGTTCCCGAAAGATCCCTTTTAAGCATCGAGATTTCTAGAGCTGGAGGGAGGGGGCAACTCAGATGTCATCAAATAGATTATTAATGTTTCAAGGATTGCAGAATCATAAAAGTTAAATATGGATAGCAGCTCTTAGGCTTTTCTAATGCCTCACCTGCCAAGACCTGCTTATTTCTCCTTCTCCATGCATTCGGGTAGGTTGTCAGGTCTGGTTTAAAATGATACCAATGACTGAGCTTCTTCTTTTGCTGTAGGTGTCTCTGGTGAGATTTGACAGAAAGTTGGCCAGAATGTTTTCCTAAATCAGGAAATGAGAAGTGGAAGTGAGAATGTTCTGGTGCGAAGCTTAATAGTAAGACAGTACCTAGTGGGGGAGGAGCAGCTGGAATCTGCAGCTTCAAGATGTCATTAAAGGCAGGCAGAGAAATGGAGTGTCTTTTATTCATTGGAAGCTGGTCCTACTGTTGGCCATCATTTGAGTTAGGTGGTCACCCATATGGTGTGATTTGAGATGTGCTTGGAGGTGCGCTCATCCTCTCTAGCTTGTGCATGACTATCTGAAGCTTACCATTAGTAATACTTTCCTTTGGGTTAGGATATGATTCCCTATTAAAATGCAAACACACCTGAGAAAAAGAACCAATTAACCCTGATAATCGTTTACCTTGATATATATTTAAGCAGCAGATCCTTTCCAAATAACAGCTCCCAAAACAAATTTGGATGGGACTAGGGTGAGATCCAGGTAGTAAGGTGGAGAGGAAAAGCCAACTTTGCAGCAGAAGCACATTCTCTGGGAAGGTACTTGTTGGGGAGGAAGATCAGACAATGTGAAGGGCAAGTCTGTGTTCACCTTTGGCATCATATAGACTCTGGTCAGTTCTGTACATCATGCCCATGGCTGCCAGCTGGTCCAAGATGCGCCTGTAGATGTGCACCAGGGCGGACTCTATGCATCCTTTTCTCCTGACCCAGAGGCCCTCTGCCTCAGGTGGAGACATCAAAACAACCTGTACCTTCATTTCATTTGGAACCCTGAGTGAATTTCCAATTTACTTTATACCACTGATGGTCCAGCAGGCATCTAGGTCTGCAGACAGTTGGAGGCTGCAGACAGAGTCTTTATCTCAGTAGGTGGCAGTCAGAACAATGGCCCCCGGGAAGTTGTTTGTGGAGTCTTCATCCCCAGAATCGTCACTTTACATGGCAAAAAGGGCTCTGCAGATGTAATGGAGTTAAGAATCTTGAGATGGGGAGGGGTGCCTGGGTGGCTCAATTGGTTAAGCGGCCAACTTCAGCTCAGGTCATGATCTCGCAGTTCGTGAGTTCGAGCCCCACGTCGGGCTCTGTGCTGACAGCTCAGAGCCTGGAGCCTGCTTCTGATTCTTTGTCTCCCCCTCTCTCTGCCCCTCCCCTGCTCATACTCTGTCTCTCAAAAATAAATAAATGTTAAAAAAAAAAAGAATCTTGAGATGGGGAGATTATTCTGGATTGTCTGGTTGGGCCCTCGTCCTCACAAGGGGACTGAAGAGCAGAGAGTTTTCCTCAGAAAGAGACATGATATGGAAGAAGGACTCAGAGAAATGTGAGGCTGCTGGCTCTAAAGATGGAGGAAAGGGGCCACTAGCCAAGGAATGTTAAGAAAGGAGGGAAAAGATTTTCTCCTAGGGCATTCCAGAAAGGAACCTGGCCCTGCTGACACCTTGATTTTAGCCCAATGGAGACTCGTGTCTTCACATACTTTTCCTTCAGCTTCTTCTTACTCCTCCACCCATAACTGGAGCCATGGTCCATGGTGCAGTCTCTTTTATGAATCTCCCTATGGCCCCAGCTCTCTCGTCCTCAGCCCACAGTTAGACTTCTGTCTTCATATTTTAATTTCCTATTTCATTCTCCAAACACTTGGTCTGGCATCTGCCTGCCCCACCTCTCCCAAACCAATGTCCAGCAACCTCTCCAGCTAAGGTCACCAATGACCTCATAATTGCCAAACTTGATGGGTGATTTCCAGCCTCTGTCTTAATGTGCCTCACTGTTGCCTTTGAAACGTTCATCCAAAAATGTCTCAAAATCATTGCTTTTCTCTCTGTCCCTGTGGTCATGCCAGGTCCTCTTCAAATCTTCCCTGAACTCTTGTAATAGCGCCCTTAAGTTTTACCCAATTCCCCCTACTACTATTAAGGTTATTTTTCCAAAACAAAATCTGCTCAAGCCACAGTCCCATTATAAACCTGTCCATTGCTCCTCATAGTCACCAAAATCCTTAAGGCTTTTTATTCCATGGACTCCACCATCCTTTCTGGTCACATTGTCCACCCCCCCCAATCTGCCTGCATACCTGGCTGTTTGCAGCTTCTTAAACAAGCCCGCTTTTCACATACTACCCTCTCTGCCACAGCACCCTGGCATGTTTCTCTATTTTTAATTCTCAGCTCAAAGATCCCCTCTTTAATGAACCCTTTCCTGACTGCTCCAAGCAGAGTTCATTGTTCTCCTCTTCGTGATTCCCATGCCCCCTGTATGTTTCTCCATTGTAGAGCTTCTCACATTGCATATTTATGATTTCTTTACACGTCAGCTTTTCCCACAAGATCACAAGCTCCTCAAGGGCAAAGGAGGGAGTTTAATCATTCTCAGTCAATAACTATGTAATAAATGAATAAATAAATGGGAAGTGGGTATCCATGGAGACTTGGGTGGAAAGCTAGCGGAGTGAGGCAACACTAGTTGACACAGGAGACTGGGCCACAAAAATGTAGACAATCCCTACCTTCTGCGCTTGATATCCTTTATTCGTATTTAACCTTTCTGCTTCTCTTGCATATTCCCTGATTCAGGTCAACAGTGCTGCCTTCATATTTGCATCTGCTTCATTTGATAGCTCATATCAATGTCTTGCTATGCTCCTTCTGGCTTCTACCTCTTTACTTTTTTCCTTAAAATCCAATTTCAAAAAGCAAGTTGAGGAATTCAGCCACTGAAAGATCTTCATTGATTTATTTTGCCTTCCTTATTTATTTATGGAACCACTTTCTCCTTGATATTTCTTTTTTTTTTTTCTCTGATGTATTTGTAAAAGCTCTGCTCCTTCCTTTTAACCCCTCTGCATTAGCTTCCCCCAGGCTCAGGTCTTCCTCCTCTCACCTTTTCCTGTCTATCCACTCTGACTCTAGTTAATGAACTTTTATATCTCCTTCTCGAGATATAAACATGAAGAACGTGATCTTGGAGCCAGAGTGCTGGGGTCCAAATCTCAGCTCTACCAGTTAGTGACTGTAGGACCTTGCTCAAACTCCTTAAATTCTTTGCACCTTAGTTTCCTATTCTGAAAAAAAAGGTGGGGGGGGCTTAATAAGAATACCTACTTCCCAAGGTGGTTGTGAGGATTAAGTTTATTGAAGGCTATAACATATAGAAGAGTGCCCAGTGCAGAGTGCACCCCCCATGGGTATTAACTATCTGCTGTCCCCCACACATACACACACACCGCTTCCCTCACTTCCCCTTTTCTGTACGGAGTGTGTTCTCTGGCTGGTTAGCATGAAACATTCAGGATTGACTCCTCCACGCAGAACATTTTGCTCAGCACTACATGTATAATAATGAGCAGAAGATGGACCCAGATGTAAAGAAAAGCTAGAACATATTTACAAAGAACTGGAAATGATCTGGGATGGGCCCTTCATATCATTCATCATATATCATTTCTTTCTCCTGGCAGTTGTTGAAGGTGGAAATCATAATTTCCATGTTTGATAGATGAAGAACTTCACATACAGTGAGGTGAAGATTCTTGTTCATTGTCTCACAGCAGTAAGCATCGAAGTGGGGCTAGAGACCGGATAGGCCCGGTGTTAAAGCCCATGCACGGAATCACATGGCCCCACTCTGTCCCAAAATAAAAGAATGCTATTGTTATTCTGTGAGGGGATGTAAGATAACTGCAAGAAGAAGAAACTGGGGACAGGCATATGGCTGTTCAAGTGAGAGTGTGCGGGGAGGAGGCCCTGACAGTGGGTGATGGCACAATGGCGATAAATGTGTAAGTGCTGTGGTGTTTATTTTTTTTCAGGGAGGGCGGTGCAGTGGAACACTCAGCACAGGGCTCTGACATTAATAGCGGCTCAGTGAATGCCTGTTGGTTAAATTCATGAATGGAATGACTAGCCAGGGCAGGGCAGTGATGGTTCTTGGGGAATTCCCTTGGAGTGGACTGTGGATGGGAAACCTGGCAGAAGGTCCCGGGGCCAGTCATTCCTCCAGTTCAGAGCCTGTGCAGGGCACCACAAGGTGGGGGCATCAGGAGGGGACAGAGTTAGATGGGAAACAACATTAGAGGGACCTGCGGGGTGCTGCCTGCTGTGACTGGCTGCTTGGGAAGGGTTTAGTTCATTAGGAAAAATTCAGAGACCACACCATCTACTTCCTTCCTCAATGATGGTGGGTTCTTTCATCCTCACGTTTGCCTCATGAGCTCCTGAGTGAATGCTGAGGAGAAGGTGGCTGACCTGGGCTAATCCATACACAGGAGCACAACTGACCTGCCCAGGATTCATAGTGACCCATTTCAGGCGGCCGGGCAACAAGGGAACCCTTCTGAAATCCTAACTCCTGGCTATGACCTGAGGGCCATTCCAGACTCTGACCTGAAACACCTTCTTCCCCACAAAGCCTCCTTTCTGTTCTTCAGGTGAGAAAGCTTATTTTTGCCTCAGGCCTTTGCACTTGCTGCCTTGTCTGCTTCAAATGTTTTTCTCTGACTCCTAGAAGGGCTGACTCCTTTGTATAAATCAGTTCTTAGCCCCATGCTTCCTCCTCCCATGGGCTGTCTTCACTGCCCAGTCGAATACAGTGACTCTGCCCAGTACCATCACTATCTTATTGCCCTGTTTTATTTTCTTTATAGCATTTATTGTTACTCAGAGAATCTGCTTTGTTTGTTTGTTTCCTTGCTTAATGTGCCTTCCCTGTGAGTCTAAGCTGTAGGGGAGCAGGTGCCTAGTTTTATTTGTTCATTGTTGTGGTCCTAGTTCTTAGGGAAGTGCCCAACACATGGTATGTGCTGGATAAATATCTTTGGTACAAATGAATGAATCTGAGCATCTTAATGTACTAAACTTGGCTTTACATGAACACCCAGTCTGTGTTGCCAGTAAGTTTTCCTGGTTTCTGGTTGAAAATATGAGCACACAGTTTTATATTTATATTTATATTCCACACAGTGGAATTTAGTTGAATGCGATGCGAGGGATAGAGCTGGATTTTTGTAAGATCGCAAAAAGGAGAGTAAACCACGCAGTTTTAAAATACCACAATATGATTCACAGTGAAGTGAAAAAAAGCTTGGTAATCTAAGCGGCGTTTTTATAAATACTATGTTTTCTTATTTCTCCATTTAATAAAGAGAAAAGTCGCCTTGATGCTTGCTTGGGGTTCAGCACCTAAAAAGTTCAAAACTGAGAACCAGTGAGGAAACTCAATCCTGCCTATCCATTTGGAAATGTTCCTTTGGAGAGTTTCCTTTTCCTGTTTTTACTGGGGAGAGCACACTGTAGTTCTTTCCTGAAGCAGCTTTGCTTTCTGTCCTTTTCTGATTTGAAGGAAACACAGTCAGCCCAGACAGTGTTTCTGAGATGTTTTCATGGAGAGGCAGCACCAGGAAGGCCCACTCACCCTCATGGTTTTAGCCTCAAAGCTGCCTCACAGCCTTTCCCTCTCTTACTGTTTTTGCTCTGACTTGCAATTCTCTTTCTAGTACCATTTCTTCTCTTGCTTCCAGGACTCCGTTATTTCAATATCCTGCCTACACTTGACATTTAACATATCAAAACAGCTCAGTATCTGACGACCAGAACCAACACCCCCTCTCCAGCTCCTGACAGGCCTTCAGAAGTTCCACTTAATGTTGTAGCCCCTGAGAAAGAGGGTCTTGGCATTACTTTGTGCTCCTTTCCTGCATCTTCTGAACAGTATCAAGGGTCTCCAGTCTTTTGTGTCACTGGAAGAGCCCCTGTGAACCTCCTGGGTTTCCTTGGGTCTTGGGCAGGAGGGCAGCATCTCTAGTGGATCGACTGATATTCCTGCTCTCTTGCTCAGTGCCCCTTGGTATCTTCCCTTCTTGTCCACAGACCACAGTCAGCCTCTGCACCAGGGCTGGACTATGAGAATGCCTCTTTTTTTCCATACCCTCTGCTCCAGCACTGCTTGCCTCAGGGGGAGGGTCTGGTCTTGGCCTCCCAAAGTAGCAGCTCTGCCATTAATGGAGATGTTGGCCCTAAGATTTCTTAGCAGGTCCTTCCCTGCCCCAGCAGGTACATGTGTCAGTGACCCTGGGTCTGTGATTCTCCCCCACCCACCAGCACTCACTTTTCCAGAGCACTCTAAACCAGAGATAGACTTTAAGCCTGTAGCTCCTGAAATAGTTTGCTTTCAATACAATTCTTTTATTTTTTTTAAGTTTATTTATTTATTTTTGAGAGAAAGGGGGAGGGACAGAGAAAGAGAGAGACAGAGAATCTCAAGCAGGATCCACACTGTCAGGACCAAGTCCCCCCTGGAGCTTGAATGCACAAACCATGAGATCAATCATGGCCGAATAGACTGAGCCACCCAGGCGCCCCTCAAACAACTCTTTTAAACAGAATAAGACTTGCAAAAAATCCTTTAAAACATACCACCCTTCACTAACAATATCAAGGACAGGATTAGGCAGTTTCTTTTATCCAAAAATATGTGTTGAAAATCTAGAATGTAGCTCAGGCACTGAGCTATACCCTGGGCAGTCCAGATGGACATGAAGCATACAGTTCTGAGGAAGGCAAGCACTGATAAGGCAATCACATGAGTATGTGTACTTACAATAGTGATAAATGTTAAGAAAGGAAAGCACAGGGTGCTAAGAGAGAAAATAACTCATGTGAGTAACCCTATTTAGGATGCAAACCAAGAACTCAAAGGGGTAGTGATTTGAACCTGCAACTTGAAAATTGAGTAGGGGCTAGAGAAGCAAAAAAGTGAGATTGTGGGGATAATGCACAAGGTTAGAAAAATGGCATGCAAAGGAATTGAAGAGGCATGAGCTTATTTCTGTCCTGGAACTTAATGAAGGCCAGGCCTGCTGGAGAGAATGAATTAGTCATCAGTGGGAATGGTGGACATGAGGTGAGGTTGGAGAAATGGTCAAGGGGACTTTGTAGACCATGTTTGGAATGTATATTTTATTGTAAAAACAAATGAAAGCTATAGATGGAATTTAAACAAGGAAGTTAATATTTACAATCTGGAGAATGGGCTTCAAGGAGTAGGGTGTGGAGTCAGGGAGACCAGTTACAAGGTTGTTGGAGGAGTCTTGGCTTGCAGGGAGGTGGTGGAAATGGGAAGACAAAGATCGATTCAAGACATACTTTGGAGGTAACCATGAAGGTCTTTAGTGTAAGATTAAATGTGTGGCATGTGACAGGGTGGTGTCAGAATAAGCCTTGGACTTCTGCCTTGAGTGCTTGGTTGTATAGAGAAGTCTTTTAGTGATATTGGTTAAGATTTAGAGAGGAACAAATTTGGGGGCTGGAGAATAAGAATTGAATTTGGGACAGTTTGGTTTGAGATGTCTTAAATATCAAAAGGAGCTGCCATGTTGATGGATTGCTATATATGGAGGAAATAAATATTTGACAATATTGGCATAAAGATGGTAGTTGAAATGACAGGAGTGGATGAGATTGCCTGGGAAGAGAGGAGAGAAAAGAATGCTGTGAGTACTTAGTTTGCTCTTATCTACATGATATTAAATAATCAGTCAGTTATGTAATCAATAAATCAACAATTTCTTGTTGACTTGAATTGTCTGTTTAACTGGATTGACCCATTTGATGCGATAGCCCCAGGAACTCCTGATGTGGACATGGCTGAATAAATCAACACTTACCCATTCCTTCATGGAAATCACCTCCTATGGCAACACAGAGAAAGAAAATCAATTCAATATTGTCCCCTTGTCCCCTTTCCCCCTTTTTGGGTGAAACTGAAAGATAAATATAGTCTCTGGACTCAAAAATATGTGAAAACTATTGAAAGGAGCTCAAATGTAGCAGAAATCATGAGGAAGAAAGCAGAGAGAAGAAACACAGGGACTAGAGAGAGTGATATCAAGTTTCAGAAAACACCAGAAAGAAAATATTCCTCCAAGGCAAGAGGCTCCTAAATCTGTTTCTTCTCCATAGACCTGGTTTGGTTCAGAGAAGCAGAGGTGGTGGGACCATATAAAGACTCACACAGACACGCCATATTGGCAGGAAATCTTTATCTCTGTTGTGGTAGAGAAGAAAAAACTCTGGGTTATAAAAGCTGCCAACTGGAAGACTACCCTGACTTCTCTCTCATCTTCAGGAAACTCTTGGATGGAGTTGGTTCAGGGAGATCTAATTCCTTTAACAATGAGCAATAAAAATAAGTTAGCACAAACTTGACATAAAGATACTGAAAAAAAAAAAAAACAGAAGAAATGAGTAGCAATTGAAAGAAGACCTATCCAAAATCTGTTAGTGTAAAGTGCATAAAAATTATGACTAAACTTTTTGCCATGAATTTTTTTAAAAAATTAAATAATTGCTTTTATAAAGGAAGGCCCCCCAAATAAAAATGTAGGAAATCAGGGATAATAAGCCAAGGAGATGAGGCATGAGTTAGCTGGAAAAATGTGGAAGAAAAAACAAACATCACAGAAACAAAGGCAAAATTGGAGGGAGTGTAACAGTGGACACCACTGAACACATAGTAAGGAACCTAGAAGCCAGAAGGGAGAGAAGCTAACAAAATAAATGGAAATGAAATGGGAGTTTAAAGGGAATAAAGAATAAAAAGATATATGGGAGACAAAAGGCAATCCAAAATTCACAAAATTAGAGTCTCCAAAGACAAAAACCCAAATAATGAAACGTTGAAAAAATGAAAACATAACATAAAATTATATGACAGGACTGAGATTGCTACATCAATCAATATAAATGAGCTTAACTCTCCCACTAAAAGAAAATGTTTCCAGCTTCACTTAAAAAGGGAAGCCTAACTCTGGACAAGAGCCAACCCTAAAATAAAGTGACTCAAAAAGGTTGAAAATAAACTAATGGGTAAATGAAAACAGTAAGAAGGCAAGCACTGAGACGTGAACATCAGCCAAGGTAGAACGCAAGCCAAAAGGCATTAACTGAGTCAAAGAAGGGATTTATTTATAATACTAAATTATGCAATAATGCACAATGAAGATATCACAGTCATCATAGCCGTACACTGAACCACATAGTATCACTATTCATAAAGTAGAAATAACAGAAAATAAAGGAGAAAAAGGTAGAAACATAGTAAAATAGATATTAAGGGGTTCTCAACTGGACAAAGGAGCAGCAAAATAGAACCAGAGCTTAAACACAAAATTAAAAACAAAACAAAGCGCAACACCTTCTATTAGAAATTTTAAAACTTACACTTTAACAGCTTTAGGGTCAATAAGGAAATGAAGACTCCAGTAAGAAAACTGATAATTAAAGCATTGCAGTTCAGAGTCTAGTGGATACGGCAAAGTGGTGCTCAGAAGAAACTTCATATCCATATATAGACGGATCAGTCAAAATGAAAGAGTAAAATTAAACCAATTTGGGAGTGGTATTTGGTAGCCTCATGAATATACACTCAGTCTTCTTTCTAAATAAAATGACATCAACTCCAGGCCGACCGTTGAAGCAAGAGTTGGCTTTGCTGTCCCACAGACATTGTCTCAGGGCATAGGTGCACATTTTTCATTTGTAAATATTTGATAGTCTATCTTCACCCCTCTTTGGAGACATCGACCTACGATTAAATGAGCAGTTAGCTAACAACTTCAGTCCTACTCTGTGTCCCAGGTGAACAGAGATGGAGAGGTAAAGGGGCACATGCGTCAGAAAGGGAATGGAACATGCAAAAAAAGATAATTGGAGGAAGATTTATTTATACAGATGTGGATGAGGGTAGTGATTTTCAACCTTGGCTGACATTAGAATCGCCTGGAGAGCTTTTAAAAAATATGAGTGTCCCTGGCCTTTCCTTTTGTAGTACTTTATAATGATTTGTATTTATTTTATCAATGTCTGTCTTCCTCAAGACTTTAAGGTTCATAAGAGCAGAAACCCCTTCCATTTGGACTCCCAGTGTCTAGGTCAGTGTTGGCTCAGTCATTCCAGAAATTTTAATTTAATTGTTCTTGGGTAAAGCCCATACATTTTAAAGAACTCTCAAGGAGTCTGAGGAGCAGGAGGGTTGGGGACCATGGGTGCTGGAGCCCTTGAGGGAGAGTACAGGAATCTGGGACTTCCTGAAAACTGACTGTGTCTGCCCTTAAAGCTCAAAGGGATTAGCAGAGGGAATGGCTATTGGAACCTGGTAGTGTGGACCAGGCCACCCTGAGAAGAGCAGTAATCTTTGATCAAGACACAAAACCAATTTGAGGCAATGTTGGAGTACTGGGGAATGATGGGACTCACATCATGGCACATGATGTATTTGATTTGTCAACCATTTAAAGGGCCATGAAAATGAATGTAGGTACACATGTGCATTTGTACCCATCGGTCATACAGAACACGCAGCTATAGGTACAAAGCAATCCCAATGTTCACTGCCTTGGTCATCTTACAAACACAGCTAAGAATGGCTAAGGCAATGGTTCTCAGCTAAAGCATGCACCGTCAGGGTTGTTGACACACAGGCTGATGGGCCTCTCCCCCAGGGGTTTTAATTCAGTAGGTCTGGGTAGGGCCCCAGTTTCTGATTTTCTAGTAGGTTCTCAGCTGGTAGAGAAGCTGCTGGTCTGAAGATCACTCAACTAAAGTTTAGAGATATCTCTCTTCCGGTTTTGGTTTTTGGTCTTCCGGTTTTGGTTTGATTTTTGTTCTTCTGTTTGTGTCAACTCTGCTAATTCACACTCCACAGATCCATGTTGGGTTTGTGTGCTAACTGCAGAGCACCCTCAATGCCCTTCACTGCGATAGCTCTGAGTCCTGGTTTTTTTCCAGCACGGTCTTTGTCATTTGGATTTCTTTTACTCTGCTTAATTCTATTTCTATTAGTTCCTGCAAAGGTCTGCTCATTACTGAAAGGTAAGGAGGTATCACTTTCACATATATCACCAAACTTCACCAAATGCAACCGTTGACCACCCACAGGATCAGTGATTCAGTGATTTTCTTCTCCAACTGCTCTTGGCGGAGTTACATATGACATTAGCTTCAGATTGGCCAAGAAGCAAGTTCTGGCTCTACCATTTCCTGCCTATGCAACTTTGGATAAATGATTTGGATAATTTTCTCACTGGCAAAATGGAGGGATTAATTCCCTCAGAGGGTTGCTGTGAGGCCAAATGAGATAAGATACGCAAGAGGAAAAGAGCCTGGTTCAATCAACATTAGCTAATAATGGATCACCCGAGATTTTGAGAAACAGGAAATTTCAGAATGAATGTTACCTGAAAAAAAATTCTACTTTCCTTCTTAGAGTTAATTTACTTTTGGGCCGTGTTTCTCAAACTATGTTTCCAAAAGCAGAGGGCTTAGTGGTTAAGGACTCACAGTCTAAAGCTGGTATTAGAATCTGGGCTCTGCCATTGACTAGCTATGTAACCCTGGGGTGTAACTTACCTTTGGTTTTAGCATCTTTGAAATAAGGATGGGAATAGAGCCTTCCTCAGAAGGGTATATGAGGATTAATTAACATAATGCATACATAAGGCTCAGGCCACTTCTGGACATTTCATAAGCACACAATAAATTGTAACTATTATTAGGTTTTGGAAAACGAGTCTGATGAACTTGATCTAGAGTTTGTGCTTCAAAAATAATAAATGCAAATAATAAATAGAAGATTCATAAATAGAATGCTGTTTTCCTTCATTACATTTTTAATCTCCAGTGGTGGCTACGGTTTGTCTTCAAATGAGCACAGAGAAAACCAGTGCTTATTCTAATAGTTTTTTTTCCCTCAGACTCCCACACTTGAAGAGTGTTTACTGGGTGAGCTGTGTGGGGAGTATTAACTTTGTTGAGAGAAGCATTGTGTGAAGTATTTCATAAATGCTATCAGGTATATCTCACAATTACTCTAGGAGGCCAATATTGCAGGTTAATCTTTAAGTTCTATATGGTTGTACACATATCAACTATCTTCCGATGAATTGTTCCAAGTTAATATGATAGAATAAAAAGCACAAATTTTTTTGTGTTCCACATTTAGTGACTCTCTCAAATAAGTGAACACACTGAGAATTATTGTTTGATTACTTTCATGTCACACTATTAAAAACCCATCATGATGATATGACCTGGAGTTTTGATATTACACCTTTTTACTTAGCAGTGGGGCACACACACACTTCCTAAAGATTTACACATAGAAATGTACACCCTTGTAAATCTATTCCTAGTAAATGACCAGAAAGTTTCAAGAGTACATGAATTAATTAATGTATTGTTTTCTCTACTCATCCTATCTTGCTTTTAGCACTGTTAAATGTGGTCTTGCTTAGCATAATTCTCAATAAATTCTTGTGGAAGACAAGTACATTCTATTGAGTTCTCTGACATGTGCAGTAACCCACCAGTTAGATCCATCCAGGTTTCTCCTCCTTCCAAAAGGTTTTCCTAAAAAAAATAGTTTAGAATCACTGACATATATCTCTACATTCTGACCATTTCCTTTTCCAGCTCATTAATAAACATTTTTTTTAATAGAAGGCTAAGGGGGCCTCCTGGACAATGCCTGGTAGGCGCAGCCCAGCCATTACAACTGAAGGAAGTATCCAGTCTTCTTTGTTTATAAGCTGCCTGAGCCTAGCAGGTAGGTCATGACTTTACAAATATTTTATCCATTCTGAATAGTGGGTGGAATCAATTCAGTTTCTGGCACAGGCCTCGAGGAGTCACGTTGACGCCACCTGGGGCTCCAAAGGCAAGATTGTCTGGCTTGGAGGGGCTGCCAGTCCGGCTTCCCCGAACTGGGCTGGTGGCCATCTTCCGATGGGGCCACTGTTGAGTTGGGCTGAATGTTCACACCATCCCGATGAGGGATACAAATATATTTGCTACTGATGAGCCGTTGGTAATTAACATGTGCTTTGTGGTTTTAATCTTTCTTTAATCTATAAAGCTATAAAAATTTACAGCGCGATTTTAGAATCAGGAGAATAGCTAAATTGCATAGCTCAGTCCTTAAAGTTAACCTATTTCATCAGATCAAAACTACAGGAAGAGTGTCTACGGAGAGTCCTCCTGTGCTGTTCCCATTATCTTTTCTCAGTGGTCTTGTTTTCTCCCTTACCCAGAAGTCACTGGAAACAGGAGAGCCATCTCTCTGTCACAGGCACGCGCAGTGCCCAAAAGAAAACAAACCATGCACAGTACATGGTATATAAAACAAAAGGAGAAGGAGAACATCTTAGGTAAATACCAGACTACTTATTTTATGATTTTTAAATGTCATTTTTGCTCCAATATTGACTTTTTTATGGAGGATGAATTATAGATCTTGCAGCACTAGGGGATCAAGGTTTCCTTTCTTCAACACAGCTGGTCAGGTTACTGAATTGAAGTCATGGTAATTAGTTACGAGTTTCTTAGCGCCAAAGACCAGACCGCTGAGAAAACTCTTGCAAGGTGACCCCTCAGGGGAAGACAATACTCCAGGGAAAGAACAGAATGGGCAACAAAGAAGCAGAAAACAACTTCCCAATCTTGTTGCTACAAACAGATGTTGCCGCGGGCACTCGCTTGCAAGAACGAAATACAATACAATCCTTCATTTGTCTGACCAGGCTTCTTTCTCCAAGAACTGGTTTCCAAGGCAAATTATTTCAGGGCTGCACAGGCTGGTAAAAAGACAGTGGACTTGGAAGCACTCATCCTGGGTGACCCCGGGGCTCAGAAATGATGCTGTGCGAAGTGAAAGGGGTTGAGCTGAGGTCACGGGGAGACCCAGAGCCAGAAACCAGGTCACGGGGAGGGAGGGGGGCGGCCAGACTTCCAAGAAGAGGTTTCGAGAAACTAGCTAGAGGGAACGGGTGTGTACTGAGATTCCTGGTGGGAGGTCAGGAGAGGCTAACGGGGAAAGAAAGAGAAAACTGAGTTGGTACTGCTGCCCTCCTCACCCATGGTTTTGATTGTTTAGTGTCTACACAGACAAGAGATGCAGGCTTAAAGAAATGCAGATTGAATTAGGAAAATTCCATTCACATAGACAAACAAACAAACAAACAAACAAACAAAAAAACACCTTAATCCAGACCAATGGGGTTAGGATCTTTTGGGAGGAAACCCCTTTGTTTAGTTTGGGAAAGTTTGTTTTTTTAAAACCCTATCCTGTGAATTAAATGGCCCCTTTTCCTATTTGCTTGTATAGGCAAGTGAGCCTACTGTAGTTTCAAGGTGCATTTTGCCAAAAATCACATTAGTCTGTCAGAAGTTAAAGGCAAAAACTACCACAAATTTATAATTACTTAAACCTTGAATTTGTTGCTCTCCATCTTCCTTAATCCAAGAACTTCTATAACAATGTCATTTTGTGTGCATGCAATGCTACTGAGAATAGCTAATATTTATTGGAAACCTATTATCTGCCTGGCACTGCATCTATAATAATAATAGTAGCCAACACTTCTGTGGTTCTCTAAGCATCAGGAATATTTTAAGGTTTACATCTGTTACATCATTGGATTCCCACAAGAACCCTGTAATATGGTTATGATTATTACCTTCTTTTCACATGTGAGAAAACCAGGGCCCAGTGAAGACAAATGAGTTGTCCCAAAGCTATGTAGCTAGTGAGTGACAGAACCAGTATTTGAGCCAGACTATGTGGTTTCAGAGTCTGGGCTTTGAATGGCAACACTAATTTCATTTCATGCTAATAAAACTCTTTGAAGTAGGGAGCTACTATTGTCATCATTCCCATTTTACATATGAGGAGACTGAAATGCCGGGGTGAAATAACTTAGAGAAGATTGCCTAATCAGTGGGAGAGCTAGGGTTCAAATCCAAGTTGGTTTAAATCCCACCTTAACTAAAGGTAGAACTGTGCTCAGCAGCTTGAGACCCATGCCTTTCTCTTTCTCTCACTTTTTTAAAATTGAAGTGTAATTAACATGCAGTGTTGGATTAGTTTCAGGCGTACAATATGGTGATTCAATAATTCTATACATTGGTCAGTGCTCATCATGAGAAGTGTATTCTTAATCCCCATTCACCCACTTCACCCATCCCCCCCATCCATCTCCCCTTGGGTAACCATCTGTTTGTTCTCCATGGTTAAGAATCTGTCTTGGTTAGTCTCTCTTTTTACTTTTTTTTTGTTCATTTGTTTTGTTTTGTAAATTCCACATGTGAATGAAATCATACGGTATTTGTCTTTTCTGACATTTTCATTTAGTATTATACTCTCTAAATCCATCTACATTGTTGCAAATGACAAGATTTTATTCTTTTTATGGCTGAGTAATATTCCATATATATATTCTATATATATTCCATATATATCTTCCATGCGTGTATATATATATATGGTATATATACATACATATCACTCTTCTTTATCTATTTATCTATGGATGGTTACTTGGGCTGGCTCAACATCTTGGCTATTATAAATAACACTGCAATAAACCTAAGATGTACATATCTTTTTGAATTGGTGTTTTCATATTCTTTTGTTAAATACCCAGTACTGAAATTACTGCATTATATGGTAATTCTATTTTTAATTTTTTTAGTAACCTCCAAACTGTTTCCCACAGTGGCTGAATCAATTTGCAGTCCCACCAGCAGTGTACAAGAGTTCCTTTTTTCCCACATCCTCACCAACACTTGTTATTTCTTTTTGATTTTAGCCATTTTGATGGGTGTAAAGTGATATGTCATTGGGGTTAATATCCAAAATATATAAAGAACTTAGACAACTCAACACCAAAACTAAATAATCCAATTACAAATGGGCAGAGGCATTGAATAGACATTTCTCCAAAGAAGACATACAGATGGCCAATAGACACAGAAAAGATGCTCAATGTCACTAATATTCAGGGAAATGCAAATCAGACCTGTGCTTTTCAAACATTCATGTACACAAGTCACCTGTGGATTGTGTAAAATACAGGTCAGTACCAGTTCCAGAAGCTCAGAGTGGGACCCAAGATCCTGCATTTTCAACAAGCTCCCAGGCAGTGCTGCTGGATCACAGACCACACTGGGTCGTGAAGTACAAGGTGTTTCTCCGCTGCTCCCCAAACCCCACAAGTGTATGTAGTGAGGGTATCTCTGGAGGCAACAAACTTAGCCTGAGATTCTGCCACTTAAATGAACTCAAAATTTTCTTTCCTAAAACAACATAGCAATCCGTTGAGATTCAAGGAATTTCTTTTACATGCATAAGCAACTATACTCCTTTGAATTCCCTGAAATCCATGTAGTTATCAAATTCATCCAAGATGTTATCACTTCCTCCACAAAATATCTCTTTACATTTCTTTTACATACATTTCTTCTTGATCTGCATTTATGTCCTTTTTTTCTGAGCTACCTAATAATCTCAAACAAATCACCAACCAAACGTTTATAAGACATATTGAGTTTAATTACTTCATTCAGATGGCTTCTAATCATGTACTTTTAAAACAAAATATGGAATCCATTTCTCTTCACTCAGAAGATCCTCCATTTAATTCATTATCTTGAATTTCCTGTGTTATTCTTACCCTCCAGCTTAGCTCTGCCTTTCTCTTTTCTTTTTTCTTTAAACACCACTAGATTCCGAACTTCAAATCTATATGTCAACGGTGGCTTACCCAACCCCTAGAAGGCTCCAGTACAATATCCTGGAATTTATGATTTATGCCAAGCCTCCTCGTCAGCCTCACTTCCATTACCAACTGAGCTGAAAATTGAAATGCTGGCTCAGTCTGTAGAGTCAGACTCTCTTCTGTTGTGTTAACTAATTCATTACTAACCTTAGCTTGAGTGTTTTGCTTACCCAAGAGCACCTCATATTGAAGAATTTAAATTTCACATGCAATCTCTTTATTCCTTTCCTTCATTGATCAAACTTATTCAGGGCAACAATTATCTCCCTCTGGATACTAATTTTCTCCCCCATTTCATGGCATCCTCAAACAAAGCTCACAGGCACACTGCAATCCTTCATTAACTGAAAACATGCAAAGTGCACAAGTCTTTCCAATGGAAAATTCGATGCAAAAGCCAAATGAGGTAAATTGCATTACTTGACCCGCCCTGGGACAGTTTAAACAGTGTTACATATTAATACGCTGCCAAGTCTCAAGATGATGGGAAGATTCTCATCAGAGCCCAAAGTAGTTAGTGAAGGAGGGAGACCACCCTTGCCACAAACAAATGCCATCCTGCTGATAATCACAGGTGGGTCTCTGATGAGAAATACTCAGGAACATTGTTCAAGTGGGCAGAAAATGACAGAGCAAGTTAACCAAGGTCACCATGACCAGGCACCCTATCAATTTAGTATCCAGTTAATACATTCATGATCTTTGTGCATAGCCATGTATTTCATTTTATAATTTCACTTAGCGTATGTGAAATTGTTTGTACTCAAATTATTACTCTTGCTATTTTCCATGTCTTACTCTATTCTGTCACCTAGAAATGCATCCTTGCTACATGTATGCTTATTCTTCCAGCATTAACATGTTTGAATTACAGTTATTTTAGGGAATTTCTTTTGGTTGTGCCTACAGAGAGGGGGCGGCAGTATTTTAAGACAATCTCAGTCAAAAGCCACAGGGTTTTCATCTATCCGAGATCCTAAGAAAGGTGCTCCTGGAATAATTTTGATTATTCCTGTCCACTGACTCCTGTATCCCATAGCTGTAATGTCATCAGTTCCTGACCCAGCTTCTTCTGGACTTTAGATTCCAGACTGACCTTGGAAAAGTTAAAAGTTCCCATAAATTGAGAACTCCCAAAATGAATTGCTCAATGTGCTGTCCAAGTGATTGACTTTTCTGGATTGCCTTGCAAATGTGATCATGTAGAACTCACAAGTAAATATTCATGCCCCTGGACTTTGGCCCTGCTCAGTCTCAGTGATCCCACAGGGTGCAGTGACTTGATTATTCTTTTTTTTTTTAATTTTTTAACGTTTATTTATTATTGAGAGACAGAGACAGAGCATGAGTATGGGAGGGGCAGAGAGAGGGAGAGACACAGAATCCAAAGCAGGCTCCAGGCTCTGAGCCATCAGTACAGAGCCCGATGGGCTTGAACTCACAAACCATGAGATCATGACCTGAAGCCGAAGTCAGACTCTTAACTGACCGAGCCACTCAGGTGCTGCATTGATTATTCTGATAATAATATGGAATTATAATATTAGAATTAATAAAAATAATGACAATGGAAAGCCCCCCCCCACCCCTCAGCTTCAAGATTGGATTGACTTCTATGATATTCATTCACCTTCATTTAGGAAATGTTTATTACATGGTCTCTCCATGCAGAGACTAGACTTATTTGGGTGCATCTTGCCTGCAGGAGTAGTCTGAGTGACCATCAGCCTTGCCCTTCAACCCCCTGGGGTTATGGATTCACACCACTGTTTAGCATCTGCATATCAAACCTTGGGAAGGATTCCCAGTGTCAGGACCTACCTACACATTAAATGCCTTCATGAGGTCAGGGAAGAGTGGCCAAGGTTAATGTGCTCTGGTCCCTGGTCTCTTTTCACGTGTCTCTTCTCTGTGCTGCAAGCACCATGTCTGCAGGAATGTGTTGTGACCAGAATACACAATAAGAGTCCTATAGCATGTGACTGACAACATTATTCAGCAAGTAATCCAAAAGAATGCTAGCCAAACATCGTGGCTGTGGCTTCTGAATCCAGAAGGTCCCTCTGCAGAGGTCTCAAAGGGGCTGCGAGCTCTGCCCCACAGAACCCGGTGTCCCCTGTCACCAGAACCTTTTAATTCCTTTATATCTCTGAGTCTGACAGTGACAGAGAGTACTGTATCTTTGTCATCATGTACTGTCTGACTATTTTCTCTGTAGATGGTCTTTCATGAGCTGGAACAGCTTGCTGGATGTTTTCTTCAGTGAGATGGGTGATGATGGTTAAACCCACACATGAGCACCCGGGCTACCCTTCCCACTGGGGAGACATATATGCAAACACATTAATGTATATATTTAATTGGGTTATAATCTATTGACCATAGATACTAAGGCACTGAGCAAGCAATTAACAAAACAGCTTTGACTAAATATAGTTAGCACTAAATATAGTTGGTTAATTGGTATTTAATATGCTTATTAAATGTCAATTAAGTATCTTTAGCAATGAATTGGTACCTAATTAACTTACTATAGCTATCCTGTTACTTGACATTTGAACAGCTAAATATTCTCTACAAGTTTAATGTTTTAATAAGAAACAAATTATCCATGTATTGCTCATGAATTTTTCAGTTAGTTTAATGGGATTTAAATGTATCTCCCAACTTGGATACATGGTTTTCTTAAAATCAACTGATATTTTATATTTCAGATCACTTTTAAACTTAGAGGGCTGATGACATGAGAAGAAAGAGCTCTAGAAGTCACAAATCCTGTATTCTAATCTTGGTTCTACCACTGACACCCCGTGTTATCTTAGAGATGTTATTTCACTTCTCTGGAGCTTTCATTTCCTCCTCTGCAATAAGAATAAAAGTTGCAATGACAGTAAAAATAAATTTACCTAAAAATATGAAGGTACTTAAGGAAGCCAAGACATTTTCTTAAAAATAATGATATAAAATTCTTAGGAAGATTGTGCGTAATCATTATATTGATGGAATCTTCATATTTATGTGTAAGTCCTTAAGTTAATTTATGGTTAGAATGGCAATCCAATGGCACCATTTTCTGAATTGTCCC
Organism: Cryptoprocta ferox; assembly: GCA_028646485.1. Classification (NCBI taxonomy): domain Eukaryota; kingdom Metazoa; phylum Chordata; class Mammalia; order Carnivora; family Eupleridae; genus Cryptoprocta; species Cryptoprocta ferox. Next base: position 42,691,718 of record CM053566.1, read on the forward strand.
TAAAGTGTAATACAAACCTGGTTTTATTAAACCCCCAGCTTTGGAGATACCTGGGCTACTCTTCAAAACACACATGCCTTCCTGTTCTGTCCATTTGCTCCTTTATCTGCATCTGCCCATTTACTTTGTGGGTTTGAGCATGTAGCAAACTGTTGGTGTTTTATGCAGAAATTGCCGGGTTTTGACGTTGGCTCTATCTCAGTGTACGTTGTGTTTTAAATATCGTATTTACTTACCTGGTTTATGGTCTTAACTGAACTCTGTATTAATTCCACTATGTACTTGCCTTTTAAGGGTAGTTGATTTATAATCTTAGCAGCCTCCTATGTTTGACGGTAGCACATAGCAATGAAAGCATTGTGTCTCCATTTATGTTCCCTTGCTTTACATCTTCTGCACTTCATAAACAAGGCTTCTTTTCTTAAACGCTTGCAATAATTTTAGTGCCATTTACCCTATCTTGGTTCACTACACCAGAACCCCCACACTCATCAAACATTTGCTTCACTTGTGCTACAGATTAAGTAGAAAAGAGGTGCTTGGTGTGTCTACTTTAGAATTTGTTGTTGAGCCTTTTATAAATGATTTCGTGGCTTGTAATTTTTTTCAATTTTTTTTTTTAGCTCTTATGCTTTCAAACTATGCCCAATTGTTACTGACTAATTTATAGAGGCTGCGGTCAGCCTTGTCATCTTGACTTAACCCAGTTTTGTTTCCAGGGGCAATGTACATTGTGGAAGTTAATTGTTCCCTAACCACTTTTTCCATATGGCAGAGTGAGTCTCTCTGTAATAGCTTTGGAATGATTTATCTAACATTTTGTCATGATCCCTTGATATTGCTTGAGAAGTCTCATGGATCTTTGTTGGGCCATAGCATGCTACCCAGTGAGTATATTGCAACTGCTACCTTAAACCCACCAATTGCCTTAATTTGATCTCATGCATGGAGATTAGTTTATAATATTTTCTCCACCAGTGACTAAATGTTATTATCTTTATTACCATTGTTGATGCTATTGTTAGACAGGTGCAAAAATATTCTTATCTCTGCTATTTCTGAATCTTCCCCTGTGGACCTACAGTTAGTGATTAGCACTACATTAGTCATTCATTGACATATATGGAGTTCCCAATTCATGCCAGGGAGAATTGCAGATTTTAGTGAGAAGACAAACTTCAGATGGAAGCTAAAAGACACAGAAGATTGTGTGCTACCTCAAAAAGCTGGGACAGTATAGTACAGTGCCTCAAGTCAGACTCAGGTCAGAAAGTTACAGGCTCTTATCTCCACTCCACTGATGGCAGAAAGTGGCTCTGCTTCAATTTCTGCATCTGTAAACAGAAGAGAAAGAATAATATTTACCTCGTAGGGCTGGGGAGGATTATAGGGAGATGGTATGTTTTAAGTACCTAGTATGATGTCTTGCAAATGATAAGTTCTCAAAAAATCAGTTGTAATTGAAGTAGAATGCTTTCTAAAATCTCTCAACATGAAGTATGATTTAAGCAAGTGGAAGAATAAGAACACTTTTTAAAGTATGCTGTGGTTTTATTAACACCCAACAACAACAAAAAAGGTAATAAATGACAGCAAGTCTGTGTGCCAAGTATGTGTGCTGTCCATGAAAACATTTGCCATCAGAGTACCTGGCCTTTTTATTGGTACTTCCTTAGTCAACTGAAGAAAAGCAAAGAGGAAAAAAAGGGCATTTATTTCCCAATCCCTGTATAATGAACTGTCTTGACTGCATTGTTTGAAACCCAGCAAAGAAGTTTTGATATTTGTAGAACACATCATGTTTTGAAAGAGTTGGGATATGTATTTTAACTTGAGTATATCAGGCCAGCAGAATGAAGACATTCCAATTTCCGCGTCAAGATGATAACTGGATTATTTAGGTGTCAAAAGTACAAGATGTGCATTAAGCCACTTTCTGCCTTGGTAAAATGAGATTCTGCATGGGAGATGTATACACACTAGTTCTGTGTAAGTCAAACAAATAAACACACTCTGCACTCAGGCAATAGAGCAGGATAAGCACTTATGAATCAAACCCTTGCATTCAAAGAGAGCTGAGTTCACCAAAGCTGACTACCAAGACACAGTCTTTGCATGTGTACTTGAACTGGCATATGTCAGCGCATTCACTGGGGTTTTTACATTAAGAAGAGAACGGCTTTATGGAATAGGCCATCAAGCAGAACCCACGTCACTTTATCACTCTGAGTTTATAACAGAAATACACACACACACACACACACACACACACACACCATCCTGGGAGTATCTTTAAAGCAGTTCATGACAGAATATTGAGCCTTTGCTATGACCAGGCAGGCCTTGTGCTAGGCTCTGGGGAGCTCACAATGAAGAAGACAGGGAGCGTGTGATCTAACAATGAAGACAGAGGCTTATGCATACTCTTTCATGCGGTGTGATTCATGCAGTACCAAATGAAGGGTTTGGGAAGCACAGAAGAGGTAGCAGGGAATTCTGCTATGCAACTGGGGTAAGGGATACAGACAAAGGGATACAAACAATACCTTGTTGGTAAACAAAGAATATTATCCAGTTTATACAACATAATGCTACTTATATTTCATAATCTATGGATTTCCAACCCCAATACCTGTGGAATTTAAACCCTTGGTTTATACTGCTAAATGCACCAGCATTTATTTGCTTTTATTGCCACCAAAAATAACTATAAGTTACAGTGATGACTGAAACTGGATAGAAATGAATTGAAAGGCATTTTGATGAAACTCTCTATTTCTTTCTTCAAAGTGGTTGGCTGTTATATCTTAGGGAGTGGTTATTTTGATGTTAAGTAAAGGGATTTGCAACTAAGAAACTTACCAGGTATCACATACTTGTTATAATATTAACTAATTTCTCACAACCACTCTGAGAATTTCATTAGCATTGACATGTATTGACAAAGTCTGGACTTAAATCTTCTCCCTCTCAAAAATAATCACAACTATTAGTATTATTATTTAATGAATGGGTTCATATAGATTATCCAATTCAATCCTTCTGATACCCTGGGGTTTATCAAATACATGAACTATTATAATAACATATGTACTTGTCATCTGTTACCAAATGTTTCTCATCACATCCACTCACCACAGTGCTTTCAAGGTATGCTTTTCAAAAGACAGATCTGTTTATGTCCTCTCTTGCTTACTTAAACATTATAAAAGCCATCTATGAAAAGTCCATAGCTAATATCATCCTCAATGGAGAAAAACTGAGAGCTTTCCCCCTGAGATCAGGAACACGACAGGGATGTCCACTCTCACCACTGTTGTTTAACATAGTGCTGGAGGTCCTAGCATCAGCAATCAGACAACAAAAGGAAATAAAAGGCATCAGAATTGGCAAAGAAGAAGTCAAACTGTCACTTTTCGCAGATGACATGATACTCTACATGGAAAACCCGATCGACTCCACCAGAAGCCTACTAGAACTGATCCAAGAATTCAGCAAAGTAGCAGGGTACAAAATCAATGTACAGAAATCGGTTGCATTTTTATACACCAATAATGAAGCAACAGAAAGAGAAGTCAAGAAACT
>CM053566.1:42695802-42775974 GCA_028646485.1 Cryptoprocta ferox
AAGGGGGAAAGGTAATGGGGGGTGATGGTCTTGGTGGAGGTCACTTATGGGGAAGAGCACTGGGTGTTATATGGAAACCAACCCGACAATAAACTATAAAGTTAAAAAAAAAACCTTCTGTGATCTCTAATGTCTCATAGAACAAAACCTAGACAGCTTGACCATTTATAAATTGACACCAATGTAGTTTTCCTGTCTCACGTCCTGCCATTCTTGGTGATCCTCGCCAATCACACATAACTACTTACTATTCTTTGCGCCTGTCTTGCCCTTCTTGGCACCATGCTTTTGGTCATGCCAGTGTCATTCATCTTTATATGCCCAGTACCTATTGGAGGATTTTTTCCATAAATAAATATATAGTATATAATCAAATATCATTATCTTTATTTCACAAAAGAGTGATGTGGTGCTCAAAGAGTTTTGCAAACTTGCCTGAGGACATGAGTCATGAGCAGAAGTGTTAATGCTAGACCCTTAGCCGTACTTTATGGTGTCAATTACTCACCATAATGTCTACAGATTTCAGGCTTCCTACAAGTCATTTATAGATTGATTTTTTTTCCATTTAGCACACAATTATAGGTACAATATTAGTTTGCTTGGGCTGCCATAACAAAGTACCACAGACTGGATGGCTTAAACAACAGAAATTTATTTCCTTACTGTTCTGGAGGCTAAAAGTCCAAGATCAAGCTATTGGCAGGATGGTTTCTTCTGAGGCTTTCCTGCTTTGCTCATAGCCATCTTCTTTCACTGTCTTCACATGGTCTTCCCTCTGGGTGTGTGTCTGTGTCCTAATTTCCTCTTCTTACAAGGACACCATTCAGATGGGATTAGGGTCCATTGTAATGACCTCATTTCAACTTAATTATCTCTCCAGAGGCCCGATCTCCAGAAGCAGTCACATTCTGAGATACAGGAGGTTAGGATTTCAATATATAAATTTTGGGGGGATACACTTCAGCCCATAAGGGGTACCTGATATGTTCCAGACACCTTCATAAGTGCTAAGCTGGGCAAACTCTGAGGCTGGCTCAACTGATGTTCACAGAGTCGGTAACCCATCACACACTCCCCTTCTCACTGACCCTGGCATTCATAGTAGGGGAGGGGACCTAAGAGAAAACTATGACATAGTCTCCTAGGACAGTGAATTAGCCACAGAAGATTATTTATTCACTTCATTTCCTCTTTGTCACTGTCAATACCTCCAGCGACTTCGGGGTCTTTTGCTCTAGAGAAGTCAAAAAAAGTGTCATGTTCTAAATATTGGGATTCCTACATTAAAAGGTCTTGTCTAACATTTGGATGACTTAATAGAACAATGCCACAGATATGCTTACCACCTCAGTACTTATGACTTTCCGTATCATTTGGGCTCTGGTTGCAAATGGTTAATACTGTAAAACCAGTGCTGTAAGGAAACCTGCCAAAATTTACAGGGCCAAAATTTACAGGAGTGCAGCATGAATTCAAAATCCCTTCCCCTGAGTGCCTAAGTCCTTTCTTAATGCTGTGAATCATGGGATAAAGGATTTTAGGTAAAAGCTGGAAAGTTTTCTCTTTGTACAGTCAAAAGCCAAGATTTCTCATGCTTCTCTGAAGGAAATATATCCTGTAAATGATGACAATATCGGTCACAGCCTTAATGCCCACATAAAAGAGCAATTGTGAGACAGACACCTTCCTCCAGTCGTCTCTCTGAGTCCCTCGTGTGTCCCGACCACTTTTAAATCATCATGCCCTTTCTTCTCTATGGCAACAGTGAGCCCAGAAGGACCAAACATCTAAAGCATCTACTCCCAGGGGCTTCTTCTAACTCAATAGGAAAGTTTAAAACTCCTGACAAAGTCTCCTGTCTTGTTCTCCCTTCATGTCCCCTTCAGCATCTTCCTTTTCTAGTTCCTCTGTGATGTGAAGTATTACAGATTCAGAAACACAATGTTATATGAATACTGGAGAACTCCAAGACCAAAGATGCTATGAGCAAACACACAACACACTATCTGAAACAATGGAGCCCCAGACAAAGCGTCAAGGTCTAACCTTGCCTAGTTGGGTTCAGAGTGCAAAGATCAGGCACAGGGAGATTTTATCAGGGGAACCCAGTCATTAATACATAAGGCCTGTAGTGCTCTAGTAACATCTATACTCCCTGTGTACTACCTGACCCTTTCATAACTGTTTCCACAGCCTTCTTTTCCTTGGACTTTTTTCATGTGTTCATTACATTTAAACTTTTGTTGAAACATTCTGTTTCTTAGATGTCTCTTCTTTATAAAACATTCTCTAAGTAGACTTTGCCACTTTGAGTTGTTTTAAGAAGTCCTTGATTATGTTTTTCTTTACTTTCTGTATTAGTGAGAGTATACTTCTCTCCTTGTTGTAGGGGAGGCCATGACCCAAGAATTAGGTGATTGGTTATTGGACCTTCTGGTGTCAAGAGAAGGTTGGAAAGTGGGGTGGTGGAGATAAAAATAGAATTTATAAGCCTGTTGGGGTTTACTGGCAGGCCACTAACCTTAACAGGGTGATTGTTTACTTAAGGATTTTAGTATTTTGAAAAGTAGTCAGGGGCAGGGAAGGAAAAATAAAATAAGATAAAAACATAGAAGGAGGCAAACCATAAGAGACTCTTAACTATAGAGAACAAACTGAGGTTTGCTGGAATGTGGGTGGGGGGTTGGGCTACATGGGTGATGGGCATTAAGAAGGGCACTTGTTGGGATGAGCACTGAGTATTATATGTAAGTGATGAGTCACTTAATTCTACTCCTGAAACCAATACTACACTACACATTAACTATCTGGAATTTAAATAAAATCTTGGAAGAAAAAAAAGTAATCAGGTAGTGATATGAAACAAGTATTCTATAAAGGAAAGCTTAATCCAGTGTTGAGAGTCATCCCAAAATTATCTCTCCCTTTCTTTTCTTGGAGATGAATCTTTCTACTTTGCTCTGGCCAGCTTGAGAAATGTCTGAAGTGAGAATTGGTAGGAATTGCCACCCAAGCTACAGGTGGTGGGAATTTAGGGGACCCAAGAGAAGGCTAGACTTGCCCGGTGGCTGGCAGGTGGGAGGCAGGGGCTGCATCAGGAGAAGAGAAGGTATTTAAAAGGTGGGAAGGCTTGGGTAGGTGGAGAAGGGGCAGTAGGAGAAACAGAGGAGCCATCTCTACAAAGCTCTTCTGCCTAGAGGATGTCCACATGAGGATTTCTGGAAAGTCTGGGATCAGAGCTCCTTTGTGGTACAAAGAGATATGTTGACTTGACCGGGGGAATGTCACTCCAAAATTTTTACATTCTCTTCCCTCTGGTTCTCCTCTCCTTTCTGGTGTAGTATCACTGGAAACTTTGACTCATAAACTTCTTTTGACTTCTTTGTGGTTCTAATCCCAGCTGGGCTGCAAACCACATATTTGATCTTGGATAAGTCATTTTTACCTCTCAAGGCTCCAGTTTCCTCATTTGTAAAAGTGAGGGTACAATACCTACTTTGCATGTTTGCTGTGAGAATTAATAGAACAGCCAAAGGACAGAATCTATCAGCTGGTCTTGAATGTAGTGGGCACTCAGGGGGTGCTTGGTATTGAGAACAACGATGGTTTTTCTCTCAGTGCCACCAGTACAGCATGTGGGACTGTCCCCTGCACACAGTAGGCACTCGACAAGTGTAAAATAAAACAAGCTCTAAAGCTACGCCTTTGAGGAACCAATGAGCTTCACGTGTGGGGGTTCTTTGCTTCCTGACACCCTGCTCGTCACTGCCAGACCTCACATACATGTATCCTTCCCTCCAGCCACTCAAGAACAACTGTTTATTTGAACTCAGTTGTGGTTTCATTCTTCTGTGATGCTCCTCTGCCTGGAATGCACTCTTCCTTCTTTATGCAGTCAATTCCACCCCCCTTTAAAATTCAGCTTGAATGTTCCGTCATCTGGGAAGCTTTCCCTGTCTCCTGTGCTACCACACCACAAATGACAGACACCCTCTTATTCCAGTCCAGGCAGTTGTCTTTCTGTCCCCTTAGCCTGAGGGCACCCTTTGTACACTGTCATGTCCCCAGGGCCTGAGCAAGCCACTGAAGCACAGAAGGCACCCAGTAAAGGGTTTGATAACCAAAGACATGGCTGAATGAATGATGACAATGTGGCTCTTTAACAGCCACGGAGCTTGGGTCACATGCCGAACCATGTTTCAGTAGATAGGGCCATGACCACAGCCCACTGAACTCAAGGGTCTGAAGTCTGTAGCCACAGGAAGGTGGGGAAAGGATTCTGGAAAAGAACTTCTCTTCTCACAAACAGGCATCATGACAGAGCTACTGAGAAAAAATAAATGGTTCAACATCTTGCAAAGGGAAGAAACTATAAGGAAGATCCTCTCAATTCCACCCAATACCACTTCTCTTAGCATTGCTGTGGGAATAATGGATGTGGCAGTAGCAGAGCCAGATGGATATGTCCCGAGGGAAGGTGCCAGCCTGGCTATGGGTCTGCAAGTCCCTGGCTTTTGAGAACTACCCGGGTCATACCCTGCTTTCAGAACCACTGCATATAGAATGGGACTATTATGACAATCAATTAATAATCAATTAATTTAGTAATCTTCCCTTGTAGAAAACCTGCTGAAACAATGATGAATCATAGAGACTCAACCAGCCCCGAATGATTACAGGGGTGGGGGGGGGGAAGTATCTTTGCAGTTGAAACACATGCACACACATTAAAAAAAAAGAAAGAAAAGAAAAAAGAAAGACAGAAAAAAAACTTAGAAACCAAATCCCCTAGTGTGGCTGTCTCTGGAAAATGAATTCCACAGGCACTGACTCCAAGATGTTTTATCGAATGTGCTTTAGACTTGTAGGTGATGCATTGTCCCTCAGAGTCATTAAAAGGAACCCAGATAGCTTAGCTTCCAAGAAGTGCAGACTGTCCACACTTGTACTTGCACACAATATATGGTTATTGTTAGATGTGCACATCCCCACATGCTGCCTGGATGGGGGTCTCTTTGTCCTTTATTCAGATGTGGGCTAAGGATGCTTTCAGCGCAGCAAGATGACAGCCATGCCTCCCCACTCAGAGCAGCCCCACAGCCCAAGCGCGAGACAGAAGCGAAAAGTTCCTTTGTTCCTAATGCAATACTCATCTTTTGTCCCACAGGCCCCCAAAGCTAAGAGACATGCAGACCATTTTAAAATAATTTTGATAATTTCTGGAAAATGCAATCTCTCCTAATTCCTTGGTAAGTGATGCTGTTAGGAGAGCTTTATAACCCATTGTTGTGGACACCATACACTGAAGGCATTTAGGGGAAAAAAATTATCCATGTGGGTTTGTGTTTCATTGAAAACAGAATGGTCATTATCCATAGTCCAGATGACAGCTCCTTTGTGACACTGCTTTGGGGGGTCCAACAAAAACCCTGCCCTTTCTACAAAAGACACCGGCCGAGAAATGCTCAAGGGAACGCTGCACTGAGACTGCGTGGGCTCCGGGGAGGCAGCCTCAGGCATTCTGTGCTCAAGATGCTGAACCCCAGAGCAGGATCTCACTTCATTTTTTGGCAGCGAGGGCAGAGAACATTGATAATTGAAGATTTGCCCACACGGAAGCCAACAGGGTGGCAAAACATCGATCCCGCCAAAGCCCCGGCCCCCAGGGAGGGCCTGATTACATCTTAATGTTTTTCTGATGTGACTTAGCTTCGCAGCAGTAGACATTTCTTTACAGAGAAACTGTACAAGACGTTGCATCTCCTGGGCAGGAAGGGCAAATCGTGTGCCCTGGAGCCTCGCCTTCTCCTGGGACATCTGAAGAGGAAGCCAATATTTGAAGGCTCGAAGATACTTTTTGAGTAGAACTCTTTCATTGTGAACACTTACCCTCTTTTCCAGATTACCGTATCTGTCTGCTGGGGTGGGCGGTGTGGGCAATTGCGTTCTGAAATGATGCCAGGAGTGGTCTTTTCCATTCCTCTTCTGAACAATCACAAAGTAAATAATCTTCACCTTTTACCCCAAAGACTTGTGTTTTCTCATTCACGACATGCCAATTAAACCGGTGGAACTTAATACATCTTTACATAAAAGCACATTTTAAGGATTTATTTTAAGCATGAGATTATCATCATTATTATTTCCTTTTCACCACCCATTTCTGGGGATACTTAACCCAGCTCTATGGGAGGGACCAGCAGATGTCACTGTAGCTCTGTTCATTTATCTTTTCTCTTGACGGGATTCTAGTTCCTCTCCTTCTGGGCTCAGCCGATCACATTTCTTATTTAATCAAAGCATAATGCATCATAACATTTGTAATTCATGTTGTTGTTATTCTTTCATTGTGTGCGGAATTGGATACATATCTTTGCAAACAGAGATGCAAGCTAAAAAGTAGCCTAGACACCCACAGTGAGGTGTGGAAATCAGGGGCCCTGCTGGAGAGCCATGATAAGACACAGGGACAAAAGAGCAGTGAAGGGCATCTGCACACTGTCTCTTCATTCTGATGGACAATCTCGGGATTAAAGACAGACACATTCCCTCCATTCCTATGGAGGGCTTTCGGGAGCGTCAGCCAGGGGCCAGTGCTGGGTGTGAGGGCAGATCCCCTGTCAGGATGGCAAGAGACTACTCAGTAGAGGAGGAGGACAGGAATGTTAGGCCGTGGTGAGTCTAGAGGGATGAAGTCTCAGGGGTAAATCATTCTCTGCATTAAAAAAAAAAAATCATTGCACTCTTGGATGAAAAGAAAGACCCACATGTTAACTTCAGGGTCTTGGTTCAGCAGAAGGTATGATGTAGTTTCTGGGACGTTTGGTGTTTGAGGGTGAGACATTGGCCATTAAAAATAAAGAGAGTAGGACCATCTGCTTGTCTGTGCCCTCCACACTGACAGAAAGATAGTCAATGTCAAATTGAAAAATTAAAAAGGGCTTGGCTTCTTTTTAGAAATATTCACATCAATCATTTGAGGTATAGGAAACTTTGTCATACTTATTTGTGGTAACTTAGGCAAAGAATATGGATGAATAATTATATGTCATTCAATCACAGAGACCTGTGTTATGCAAAGATCACCCAGGAGTGAATAAATGAAGGCCTACAGCTTGTGAACAAAGCCATGCTAATGGAATGACCTATCTTTAACAGAAGTTATTATATCCCCTCTATGGCCAAAATCATTCAGCACCCTGACCGGAGCAAAACATGGAATTTTATGGGCTACCATCCTTTCTAGATGGATGCACTCAACGGAAAGGCTGTGTCTGGGCTGAAGTCTTTATGTTCATCCCTCCCACAAGTTGGCACTCCCCACACATACACGTAGCTGCTGAGTAAAATGTTGGATACTCCAGTAATACAGCCAGTCTTAGTTCTCCTCTACAATTTGCTACTTTGACTCAATTTTTATCCAAAAGTTCAAGTCAAAGTCATCTGTAGAAAATCATATTCTCAATTAAGCATTTTTACTTCCCTTTCTCTCCTTTTCCTCTGTCTTTGCAGTAGCCAGTCTTCAAAATGGCTCTCAACTATTTGTTATTCATACCTTTGTGTAATCCCCTCTTACGTTGTGAGGGTTGGTCTACGTGACCAGTCGAATATGGTGGAAATGAAGGTGTGTAATTTCTGAAAGTAGATGATAAAAGACATTGTGGCTTCCATCTTTTTTCCTCTTGTCTCACTCGGTCTGGGGGAAGTCAGCTGCCATGTTATGAGGACACTCAAGCAGCTGGTGAGATGCCCATATGGAGAGGACTGAAGCCTCCTGCCAGGAGCCATCACCAACTTGTCAGCAGGGTGAGTGAGCCACCTTGGAAGCAGCTCCTCAGTCCTAGTTAAGTCTTCAGAAGACCACCCTGATGGCCACTTCATGGGACACCTTGAGCTAAACCTTACAATTATCTGACTTTCACCCAAGCTTCTGACCCACTGAAACTATGAAAGATTCTAAATATTTTTTTTTTTTGTTTTAGAGAGCCAGGTGCATAGGATACAACATTTAAGAACAAACTCACCCTGGGGGTCATATAAGTACATATCACTAGCCACACCCTTGTCTTGGACCCATCATTTTAAGTCATTTCATCTTGAAGAAATTTGTTACCAAGCTATAGATAAGTGATATATTCTTCTCCCATCCCCCACCCCCTTTTTTTTTGGCTCCTTTGTGGAAATGTGTTCAGTGAAGTTCATTCTGGCCTCGTAGACGTTTGTCACTTATTTCTCTTTAGGCTTCCTGTTACCAGAAACTGTGCTATAACTAACCGCTTAGAGATACTTCTTTTTGATTTAGAGTCCAATATTGTAGTCCTTTATGCCATTCAATTAATTTAGAAAACAAAAGAGCCACAACAATCATGCATTCACTATGTCTCGAGGATTGATACATGATAATGGCATCTTTATCAGATGCTATCATATCAAGATGATATTAAAACCTCTCTCTTACCACAGGTTGTAATAATAGAGAACATTTTTCATGATGCAAAGCAATGTGTTTGTGGTTTAGAACACAGCCTGGAGTCATGGGTGTTGGGGGGGGGGACGAATGAAGTAATAGCTAAGGTTAATGTAGGTCAAGAAAAACTAGAGGCTTTTCAGTAAAGACATGGTGACCAAAGACAAAGGCTTTAGTGAGAGGATGAAGGACAAATATCTACTTCAAAGCTTTACAGCAGCTAATTTTGAGCACTTCTTGAACAGAGACTGATAGATGCTGCTGAGTGACTTTAAACTTTTCTGACCCTTTCCAGAATGTATCAATGCACTCAACAATGCCAGCAACAACAAGGCACTTTTGCAATCCAATTTTTTCTAACTTTAGAAGATTCATGGGAGTATAGAATTTTAAATAAAATATAGGCCATTTATTTTATTTTTTCCCCCTTGGCAAGTTTAATTTCTCTGTATTTTTTTGTTAAAGATTATACTTTCGGGCACCTGGGTGGCACAGCCAATGAACTACAATGGATACAAGTCGGTTAAGCCTCCGACTTCGGCTCAGGTCATGATCTCACGTTCATGGGTTCAAGCCCCGCGTCAGGCTCTGTGCTGACAGCTCAGAGCCTGGAGCCTGCTTCAGATTCTGTGTCTCCCTCTCTCTCTGCCCTTCCCCCTCTCATGCTCTGTCTCTCTCTGTATCAAAAATAAATAAAACATTAAACAAAATTTAAAGATTATACTTTCACAAACCAAATAGAGTTCAGGAGTACTTAAAAAAATTTTTTAATGTTTATTTAGTTTTGAGAGAGACAGAGACAGAGAGTGAATGGAGGAGGGGCAGAGAGAGAGATTGAGAGGGAGACACAGAATCCGAAGCAGGCTCCAGGCTCTGAGCTTTCAGCACAGAACCTGATGTGGGGCTCGAACTCATGAACCACAAGACCATGACCTGATGTGAAGTTGGATGCTTAACCAACTGAGCCACTCAGGCGCCCCTCAGGAGTCCTTTTAGATTCACTTACACCACTAAGGTGTTACAGAATATAGTTAAAATCTTATTCGTACCAATGATTACTCAGACCATGTAGAATATAAAAATACTTTTAAATTTTTCTCAGGTGTGTTAAGAGTTGATCAAAATAAAATTAAGAGGACCAGCATATTCTTTCTTTACTTCAAGGACTTTGTACTACTAGTGTATTATCAGTTCTTAAGACAAAGGAGGCTCCTAGCATATAATGAATTTGATATTAATAATAAAACAACTACAACAACAAGAAAGTAGAGAAGGGGAAAGAGAAGGAAGAAGAAAAGAAGGAAGAAAAGGAGGGAAGAAAGGAAGAAGAAGAAGAGGAGGAAGAAGAGGAGGAAGAAGAAGAGGAAGACAAAGAAGATGGACAAAGACAAGGACAAAAGGACAAGGACAAGGAGGGGAAGGGAAAGAAGAAGTAGCATCAGCAGGAGCAGCACCAGCTAACATCTATTCAGCATGAACCATCCAAACACTGTTCAAAGTGCTCTTTATACATATTAACTTATTTGTCACAAAAACTCTAGTAAAAAATCCTATTGCTAGGAACACAGTACAAGGGAGACTGAGATACATAAATTGAGTAATCAGAGATTGCATGGCCAGTAAGTGGCACATTCAGGAAGTTTAAAAATTTTTGAGGCTATCAGTAAGTTAGTCTCCTTACATGTCTTGTTAACGTCCCTCAGGTCCTTGAGCATAGTTACTTCTAGAAGTGATGCCTTACTCAGTACAACTTAAGGGCCCATAGCAACTCTATGCATAAAGACCTGTATGGGCAGAAAAGGAGCCCACAATAAAAATATGTTGACAATAGCTTCAAGTAACCTGAGATGGATTAGACAATTTGGTAGTTATCATCCACAAAAACATTGATTTGTTCTCAGAGATACTCTGATGGAGAAAAGACACAATCAGTGATTTTTACGTCTATAGCTACCGCCATCAATGACAGTATTTGCGAGTGACCAAAAGCATGAGGAGGAAGTCATTCCTTTAGCCTCCCTATGTACTTGAATGACTTCTTCAGTGTCAGTACTTCCACGAATAGAGTGGAAGCTCCTTGAAGGGAGGGAGCATCTAATCTCTGACACCAAACACAGTGTCTAGCATGCAACAACCATTTAGATATAGTGACCTGATATTTGAGTAGGAAGAATGTTTATATACTCACAGCCAATGAACTACAATGGATACAAGAAATAACATAGTCTTCTGGCCCCTAGGCTTTGGTGCCAGAAACGCCTGCATTCAAGTCCAGGCTCTGCCAATTTCTGGCTATGCGATTAGAAAAATTACTTAACCATTCTAAGCCTCACCTTTGTTACTTTTACAAAGAGAGTAATTGCAATATGCATTTCATGGAGATATGTTGAAGATGCAATTATGAGGTAAGAGTTGAGAATATAATTTAGAAACAGATGTTTTGGGTTTGAATTCTTGGTCAGCCTCTTACTTAGATATATAACCCTAGGTGAATTGTTTAACTTAGCTGTGCCTCAGTTTTCTCATCTATACAATGTGATAATAACAGGACTTATCTCACAGGGATTTTGTGAGGAGTAAGGTGTTAATACATATAAAATGCTTACAACAATGTTTGGTAACAAGCAAGTTCACTGCTGTAGTTAAGTCACAGAACGCTTTTAAAGCTCCTGGCACAGTGGCTGGCACACTAGAAATGCTCAATAAATGTTTGTTATTGTGTATATTACAGGTAATTGTCAATATTAGGTGGAAGGAGGGGATGTCTCATGTGAAATGGGAAGGAACTGTAAATTGCCACATTGTTGCAACTTTGGTAATACTGTTGTCTATTTCCTGTGAGTGACACTCTAAATTAAACCGTTTGCTCATTAAGTGGCTGTTTCCTGGGGTTTTGAGTCTCTTTTAACATCCAATAGCTCTTCTGGCTAATGTCACATGTTGATTTGTTAGCAGTGATCATTTAGTGATGATCAGTGTTGAACCTTAGCTACGGTACAAATATCCTCTATGTTTTATGGGCTATATATTTGGAACTTTAGCAATACTTATCTGGGGGACTCTTCCTTAAAGGCACACATTCTGATTTTATTGTGCCCATTTTTCTCAAATGCAATTTTTTCCTACAGAGCCAATGCTGGCAGAGGTATTACAGAATCAGAATGGCGGGAGACCTTTAGACCCCACCAAAGAGCCTGTGGGGCCAGAATTTTGTCTCTCCTTCTGTCTTTTGTAGGCAGGAGCCATTTACCAGGTCCTTGTTCTCAAAGGACTAACTGGGCCAGGGCTTGTTCTCAAATGCAGACTCTCCTTTACGCTCTCATTTTCTGTCGGAACGACTCACCCCCGGTTGCTTGTCAGGTGCAGGCTTTTGGCAACCTGGAGACAGGCTCAGTGGAAGCTCATGTTCTCAACCATGGCATAGCCATTGACAGGAAGGGCTGGCATGTATCATTTCTCTGAGGCCAACCAGGTGATTGCTTCCCCAAAGGTGGGAGCAGGTGCTTCTCCTATGTCTCCACTGTGCCTCTTTTTCTCCAGTCAGGCTGTTTGGTGGGTTGCCCTTTGGTACAATCCACTTAGACAGTGGCTGGCAGGCACGTTAGGCCACTCTGGGGCCCCTACTAGAGTTGGTCTTTGCATAGTGGAACAGATCGCCAATCATTCAGGTCTCTAGGCCTGCACAAATCTTTCCCTCAAGCTAGCCCACATTTATAGGAAGTCCATCAGTAGAGAATTTAAAAAAATATATTAAAGAATGATGCTCAGAAATAAAACTTCTTTGGGGAGGGGAAATATTTATTTTAACATTTATTGATTGTTTTTTGAGGGAAAGAGAGAAAGAGTGTGCGAGTGAGGAAGGGAGAGAGAGAGAGAGAGAGAGAGAGAGAGGATCTGAGGCAGGCTCCGTGCCGTAAGCAAAGAGACTGTTGTGGGGCTCAAACTCACGAACCATGAGATCATGACCTGAGTCAAAATCAAGAGTTGGTGCCTGAGCCACCCAGGCACCCCTGGGAGGGAAAATATTTTAAAAGTCATTGCCAATCGTGTGAATTACATGTGAATTAACTTATCAGGGCTATGAGTGTGGCCCTGCACCAAACTGCCAGGATTTGGCCCTTCCTACCTATGTATCCACCAAGGAAATGTCTGAGGGGACACATGCTCTGGGAAGTACAGTGGCCTTGTGTTGAGGTGTCATCATTCTGCAGATACTCAGAGAGCAAATTTCCTCTGAGACCACAGGCAGGATCCTGTCTCCTATCTTCTTCAATGAGAGACATCGTGGAAGAAGAAACATATGTTTGCCTTGTGCCAAGTGGTGTCAGAGGAGAGGGTTTGTTTGATGAGTTTACCCTCAAGAAGATGAAAACAGGAAGGGTTTGGGATCCATAGCATGTACGAGTCTTGTAATGTTCTGAGACTTTTATGATGTCCCCACATGGGCATGCTTTGATCACCCTGACAGTTTCTACTGAGTGATTTTTAGAAGAGCTTTTAAAATGAAGGGGGCCTTGCACTTGTGTTCAGATTTGCAAGGAAGCAGGCTGGGTCCTGGGAAGACTTCTCCTACACTGCCACTTGGCTGTGTGTTGTGTAGCTCCAAGGGGCAAAACATGGCAGCAACGGTGGGGCAAAGCATGGTGGCAGCAATACAGCAAAGCAGAAGGCTTGAAGAGAGGGGTAGAGACTCATGTTCCATTGGAAGAAAGGTGAGTAGAGTGCAAGCCCTGCTCACAGGGTATCTGGTGTTCTTACTGCCTCTTGTTCTTTCCTTCTACTCTGTATTAGTGTAAAATAACACTCTACCCCAAGGACCAAGCTATCTCAGCTGTCTGAGAGGCAACTTTGCCCTTCTCTTCAGGGAAATTCAGTTGACATGAAATATATAAACATACACATACACACACATATTTGTTTGTTAAAAATACATGTCATGGACTTCAGCCATTGTTTCCCAGGGATAATTGCAATTTCAAAGATTACTCGCTAAGAAGCAATGCATCACTCCTAGGACTAGCACTGGCTGGAGACATTTCAGGCATCAATTAAAGGCCTCAGGGAAACTATTTTATCTGCAGAGGAATTGCAAAGGAAGAAGGGGAACGATGGGGTTGATTTGGTGAAACCACTCTCCAGAAGTCAAAACTCGGGCCGATACAAAACCGTTGAGTTTATCCCCAATGCCAATTGATGTATGTTGTTACAGTGACCTTCTTAGGACTTTCAAATAGTACCACAGAGGCCTGTTTCTCTTTTATCTGTAAGGCCAGCCTTGTGTGAAGCCAGGCTGACCATGAAAAACTAAACATCCTTGTCAGATAGTAAATTCCGCTAAAGTAGGAACTATACCCATCCTTGAGCATAAATTCTGAATGTTTAGTTCAGAACTCTACACCTCACGGTCACTTAATAAATATTTGCTGACTTGTTGACATGCTGCTCAAAAAAGATATGTCCATGAAAATAAGCATGCACAGCATTTATCTGTGAGACCTTGGGCCAATTCTCTAGGCTTTTGGATGATTGTTTCCTCATCTGTAAAAAACACAGTGATAACATGTATTGGGTGCTAACCCTGTACCAGGCATCGAGCTAAGTACTTTACAGTCATGATCTCACCGAGTCTTTGAAACAGATCTACAGAGTATAAGCTATTATAATTTTACAGATGAGAAAACGGGGAAAAAGAAGCCTCTGGTTTCTGAGCAGTTAAGGGGGAGAGTGACAACTTGAACATGGTGGTCTGGTTCCAGAGGCCACCATTTACTCACCACCTGTAATGAAAATAATGAAGATGCCCATCACTAATTAATGTATGCACTTACCCAACATATCTCAGGGAGCGTCCTCTGCTCTAGGCCCCTGGAGCTGTGGTGTGACTTCAGTGGGAGAAGGAGAGCATAAGCTATCATATTAGGGATGTTTTTGACTGCCAATAACAGAGCATCCAACTAACAGTGGCTTGCAGATCGTTGGCTGTCTTGGGGAGGTGATTCTGCTGTGCCTCCTTGGGCCTTGACCATCCTTAGAATCTGTGGCTGAAAGGGCTCTGTGTTCTCAGCTTCCATTGGAGTTTTGATTCTTTCCCAAATCCATGCAGGCCACCCCAGCAAGGCCCTTGTCTGCTCCCCACCTCCTCATGCACAATGCCTCCTCTTGGGTGGGGGACACAGATGCCCTTTGAGTGGTGAATTGGAGAGGCCTTGGCTCTTCCTAGAATAAAACTTCATTTCCTGTAATGCCTGCAGCCCATTTCTGTGAAACCAGGCCACGAGTAAGTAACTAACTGGAGGAATGATGACTTGAGATTTAAAAAATTACTTTTGGTGGAACCCCCTGATGGTTTCCTTCATTATTTAAAATTAACTTTTTTTTCAGATGAGCAATTGAAATGGGGACTGTGGCAATTAAATGTTTGGCTACTGCCACTTATGAGGGTCTATGTTTTTCATTACTGTGTCTATTTTTTTTCTCTGATAGGGAATATCCTGAAATGAGGTTAAAATGTCTTGTATACCCACACTTTCTGCTAAATTTTTATTGCCAATGATAACGCTCTCACTGAGGCCCCCATCACCTCATGGACATGGCAATAGCTTCCCAACTAGTCTCTCCTTCCCTGATCCCTCTGATCTTTCTGTTCCCTACCACCAAATTAATCTTCATGAAATACTGCTTGCATCATGTCATTGTTCTGCTCATGAGACTGTGTGGCTCCTGTCCACCTCATGAAGAATCTCCAGTATGTTCAACCGGGTACTCTGATCCTCCACTCTCAGGCCCCAGGTGTCCCTCTTTCCCCCATCATTCCCCAGTGAGAACTCGTGTCCCCCATGAAGCAGCTCCTGGTACGGTCCTCCCTCCACCCTACTCTTTACCTGGAGGTCTCCACTCTGCCCCTCTAGCTCCTCCCATTCAACCCATTGTCAAAGGCTCTCTTCAACCACGTAGATTCCTCTGGCCAAACTTGCCTTCCTCAGCAATCTCTCCTACCTACTACTGGATATTCTGTCGGCCCTATTACCCTGAGACATTTTCACAACTTGTGAGGATTGAGCAAATGCTAGATGAGCTTATTAGTTATGGCTCCAGGACTTGACTCTACCATTCTCCCTATTTATTGCCCTTCAGTAAAATTGATGGTGCTTGATATAGTATAATGAACAACTTCAGGGATGGGTTTGAGTCAGACATACTTATTGTAGACATTGTTAGTTGCCCTTCCAATGTCTCCCTTCTTCCTTATCGATGAGATCTCTATTTTATTCAGCACAGTAATGTGTCCAGCTATAGTGGTTTAATCTTAAATATAAGCAAATCAGGACACACAGTGCTCAGCTTCCATTACAGCCAGGAGCGGCTAAGTGATACTGTACTGCTGAGTATGCTAGGCATTTTTGAGAAAGCACAATGCTAGAAGAGCAAGCTCAATGATATTGAACCTTTCACTTGTTCTTGCCTTAAATACTGTTACAATGTATGAGACCCACATCAACCACTTTGCAATCATGAGACAAGAAGCTTGAGAATAAAAATTCAACATACTGAATATAGTGTAGTAAACAGAAGGACAAGAAGAACCTGGGTGCTTTGTGTCTTTGTTGAATCAGTCTGTCAACATGCAACTACCTCACAACCTCCTGTATATGAGATAATCAAATGTCTTTAATACTGAAGCCACTGTTAATTGGATAATCTATTACTTGCCACTGAAATCATGCCTGAATGTTCAACAATGCACAAATTTAATCAAATGTTTTGAACTAGTATAGGAGCAGATATCATAATATTTCATAAAAAAGGAAATTTGGGGCCATCTGGGTGGCTCAGTTGACTGAGCATCCAACTCTTGATTTTGACTCAGGTCATGATCCCAAGGACATGGGACTGAGCCCTGCATCAGGCTCTGTGATGAGCATGGATCCTGGTTGGGATTTTCTTTCTCTCTCCCTCTGCCCCTCTCCCCCACTCATTCTCTCTCCCTCTCTCTCTCTCTCTCTCTCTCTCTCTCTCAAATAAATGAAAAATAAATAAATAAAAGGAAATCTGCAGGAAATTAGTATCATGTGCACATGCATCAAGCTGTATTGATCTACAAGAGAAATAAATGTTTTCAATGACAAACTTTAAAGTGTTAATTCATAGCCATAACAATCAGGTAAATAATACCCCATTTGAGGAAGGAAAAACAAAGGAAATTGTAGAAAGAGTCCATTAAGCCCACTAACAGGGAACAAATATACTTTGGCTCACTTTTTAAAATAACCCACATTTTAGCTATGAATAAAGTCCCTCTAATATTTATCTCCATTAGTTTGTCTTCACATTTCATTGAGAAAGCTTCTTCCAAAGCAGCATTCCTGGCCTTCTTTCCTCCTTATTCATACCTTTCCATGAAAATCGTTAGTTACTTTATAAGTAAGTTTGGGAGAAGGTTCTGGGCATACTCCAGCCAGCCTCTCCCTGTTTTTTTAGTCTCTGGTGGAACAGCTTGACCTCTGGATGTAAATACCTTTGTTAATCCATGCAGTGAGCTTCACGGGTCTTGATCTGCCCCTGCATAGGTGATGCCAGCAGTTTGAACAGACAAGTTCAAATCCAAGGGGATAGATTAGGAAACTCAATTGTGGCCATTAGTCGAACATAGCTCTCCAGTTCAGATTTATTAGTAATTAAGTTGATATTTTGATATCCAGCAGTCTCTCTCTTGTGTCTACTTCTCAACTGGTTTCAAATATAGGAAGGGAAAAGAGTATATTGTTAATTGGTGATCTGGAATGCTGAGTTAGAGCCCCTGGTGTGGAATTCTTCTGGGATATTTCTTATTTGAGTGTCAGAAAGTCCAATCTTCTCATTTCGGGAATAATAACAATAATATTTTATCAGATTAGTCATTTATTTATTAATTTATTCAGTTAATATTCATTGAGTATAATATATGCAATAAATGCACTGAATATACAGTAGTCAGCAAAAATAGGCATGACTCATATAATAAAAAATCAGATATAAAATTGGATTATTCTGAGTGCTGCTAAAGAGAGGGACAGAAGGTCACCTTCCATAAAACTGATAAGAAGGGGATTTGATTTAATTGCAGAGATCATCAAAGGCTTCTCTGAGGAAGCAATACTTAATCAGAGGAATTAATTGGTATTAACTAGTTGAAGGGGGAAAGAAAGAATATTTTGGGCACATGCAAAGGCCCTGTGACAGGAAGAAACATGAAGTACAAGGGAATTAAGAGTCCAGAGCAGGTAGAGGAGAAGGAAATAAAGGAATGTTTTAGATGAGGTTAGCAAGGGTAGAGATAGGTATGGGCCAAGTTATGCAGAACTTTGAAAGCTACATTAAGTAAGGAGTTTGGTCTTTATCTTAAGAATGATGTTCTGGGGTAGCTCAGTAGGCTGGGCCTCTGACTTTGGCTCAGGTCATGATCTCGCAATTCGTGAGTTCGAGCCCCACGTCGGGCTCTGTGCTGACAGCTCAGAGCCTGGAGCCTGCTTTGGATTCTGTGTCTCCCTCTCTCTCTGCCCCTCACCTGCTCACACTCTGTCTCTCTCTCTGTCTCAAAAATAAATAAACATTAAAAAAATTTAAAAAAATAGAAAGAAAGAAAGAAAGAATGATGTTCTAATTCCCCAGGCCCTTGAGACTGCCAAAATCCCTGCCCCGTTTCTTGGTCTCTCAGCTGGGCTCAGACCTGACGGTACATCAGAATCAACGAGAGGGCTTGTTACAGAAGGTTTCTGGGTCTTACCTCACAGTTTCAGACTCAGCAGATCTGGGGTGGAGACTGATTATCTGTAGTTCTAACAAGTTCCCTTGTGCCACTAGCTCCTCAGTGCCCACAGTTTGAGAACCACTGTTATAGGGGAAAGGCAGCCTTACGTGGGCTTCCTTCCTCCCTGGGATGTCGACAGCATGATTTCTCACTGCCCTGGTAACTCCTCGACATCCTTAAACTGATGTTGCTTTCCATGTGTTTCATATGGACAGAGACAGGGTTGTTCTGAACCACCTACTGTGTTGTTGCCAGAAGAAAAACTTGCCAATGGACACTGATGGCTAATACTTACTGAGAAAGTATCGTGTGTCACACTGTGGTTGGCAGGGCTGTTGACTGCACAACCCTAGGGGGCATCATTCACATCACGTTTTTTATTTCACAAACTTTCCATCATTCTTACTTGCAGATGAACAAATTGACACTTTGAATGAATCAGTTTCCATAGGTCACAGGGTTGGTCGACGGTGAAGACTATTTCTTGACATGTGGGAAACAAAGTGCATTAAGCCTTTGAACTTCCCACTTTCCTTATCTGTAAAATGGGCACAGTAGAATTTATTATCCGCATCGGAGCAGGGTAGAGTGAATTAATGGAGCAGTGGGCTGAAACTCTTGAGAGTTTTGGGGATAAGAGAATTAACTTTCATTATCACAATTCTGTTCAAGAAAGTGATTTTATTACGAAGGTATAAACACCCCCAGTTGTTAAGCAAGCAAATGAAGACAACCAACGAAGCAGAGCGAAGGCCAAGGCAGGTGTTTCAAATAGCACTGTGGAGTGATGGTAAGAGGCAGCCACTTTTCAAATGGCACCTTGCTTTAAAACGCACTGCTTCACCCACGGAGGCATGCAAGACCAAGTTTCCCCTCCCCAGTTTTCCTTTTTCCCTTAAAGACAGCAGGTGTTCAATTGATTCCTTCTTTCGTGTCTTCTCCTTCCTCAGTCACTAATTACAGAGCGCTAATATAAACAGCAAGGATTTTGAAAGCACCTACATCCTTGAGATATTATTATTGCAACAGAACGCCCTTTGCTTGGAGGTCATAAGTTCAAATCTAGGCCGGGTCAGTAGTGACCACACGTCTAATGACTGGCCATCTGTTGGCTGTTTCATGGTTGTTGGCTGTTTCATGGTTCACGTAAGATAAATTGATGGCCTCAGCTCACCCACCAGGACACATCAGAACGGGCACCGCCAGACACTGGTTGGCACTTGGCACAGAGGCCATGACTGCAATTGGAAGCCGAAGCCCTCTGAGGTTACTTCCAAGGGAATGTGCACATGGGGCAAGGGAGAAAGGGCATGAGTTGCTCAGGAAAGAGATAAATAATCAGGTCTTATCCTTCCACCTTCTTGATTACAAAGAAGATGCTTCTTTTCAGACCTAGGGAAGGGGTTAACTTCCTGGTTTGTCAAAACCTCTGTCCTGCAGAGGAGTGCAGACAGTCGTCGGCAGTAAATAGTGCAGGTGATGTTGTACAGAGGAACATTGGTCTTGCTCTCCTGACTAAATAAAGGAGCTGGACTGGACAACACACAGGAAGGGGATAGGACAGGGAAGAATGGGGGGAACCTCTAGAAAAGTAGAGGCCTCCATTTCTTCTTTGCACACATAAACAATCATGTGAGCCCTGAAGGCCCAGAGAAGCAAGCAGTAGCACGTCCTATTCTTCTCTTTTGCCTGATTGTCTCCCAGCTGGATCCATGCTCCTTGCCGGAAGGCCAGGTCTCCGTCTCCTGCTCTTGTTATCTCCCATGGGGTCAATGTCAAGGACCGGTGTGGACACTGATGCCCCCACCTGCCAGTACGGGGCACTACTGAGTGCCATCTCTGGGTCTAGGCACTCCCAGACTAGGTTTGGCTCAGGAAACACACCAAAAGAGGGAAGCTGAGTTTTAAGCTCTGCTTTCTGTGTTTATTTACTACATTGTCCCTATTAGCAAAGTCCTTGCCTGAATCCAAGGGCAGTGTACTAATTACCAAGTCCTTTCCTGACTTGCCTGAGCCCGTGGATTTTTGTCATACCGTCCATAGAATATGGTGGGATTCAAGTTTCAGTGGGTCAACATATGAACAAAGTTGAGGAGGTAGTAGCGAGGAACGTGGACTATTCTGTCCAGAGAAAGAGAAAGACAGGGTCATGGGGGACGGGGAAGAGTTTGTGGGGAGGTTTGTTAAGAGTGAGGGAGGAATTGCACATATATTTTCAATTTGAGAGATGGTGAAGAGGGAGAATAAAAATGCACGAGACAGAAGGGGAAATAATTTTTAGCCAGGCACCAAAGGCGGGTAGAAAGGAAAGGAATCGGCTGCATAGGAGAAGAAGGAATTCCTGAAGATGAGGGTTGAGGGAAGAAAGGCGCTATCATGGATACACTTCAGATGTGGACGGGGAAGCTCTGGATTCTTCATCAATGACGTGCTCTATTTTCTTTGCACAGTAGAAGACTCTTCACTGAGAGGTGGCTGGGAACCAGAGGGATGTGCCAAAGATGTGGGGAAAGGGAAAGGAGACCCCAGGGGGACAGACATGGAGGGCTGCTGGCCAGGCTGGGTTCAGATGGATTTGCACACTCTATCTGTATATTGCTATCATCTTTAAAGCCATCCACCCTGGCTTGGCTTTCAGTCGTGCAGTGGGATCACTGCTCTGTATTTCATAAAGAAGTTTGACATGAGCATTGAAGAGAAAGCAGACATTAGAGAATTCTGCCCCATATATACATGGAATGGGGAAAAAAGACCAAATGAGGTTGTCAAAAAGTTTTCAAAGAACTTAACAAAAAAAAAAAAAAAACAAAAAAACACTTTTCTCTGATGTAAGTCAAACAGCATGGAAAATAATAATATGGCGTTCAAGCTCCATTCTCTCTGTTGGGGGTGATGCTCGAAGAACAAGAAAAGTGTGTTCTGTGGTTAGCCATATTTTAATTGGTCACAATGTGAGGCAAAAGTTCAAAACTAAATGCTGGAAATCTCTCCCCTCTGGAACATTCAATTAAAATCTGTTGGGGGGAAAAGCCTCAAAATGACAGCCAGAGAATAACAACAACAGCAGCAAAAGTCCCAGTTAGCCTGGACCTGAGACAGGCAGATGACTGGAAATGAGTGTGGGTGAGTGTTTGGGAGGCGTGGGCGGGGCCTGGGGGTGGTTATCTGGCCACTTCCAGCAAAGACTTGGCCTAGTCTGGGCGTTTAGCGTCATGCCGCCTGCAAGGACCTTTTGCTCTGAGCACAAGCAGGATGCGGACAGAATCCATCCTTGACATCGGAACCCCTGCTTTTCCAGGCTCTTTCCTAGCCTTTGCAGTTCCTGCTTCCAACCCTTAGGAATATCCGGTGTCTTCTCTCATGGCTTTGCTCAAAAAGGATTTGAAATGCATTCACACTAAGGTAAAAATAACTGAAGATAGAAAAGATCAGTTACTTACCTCAGGAGTATTAGCACTTTAATAAGGCAGGTCTTAGGTAAAATAAATGTTACTGAACTCTGAAATAGCATCACACGGGTAGAAGCCTATGCTGCTTATTTATAGAAGGCATTTTGAGACCATCCCACGTCCCACACTCCTGCCAGCAAGAAGCCTACCTGGGATTACTTATAGAATTATTCGAGTCCTAGAGGGATCTTAGAAATTTTAACATGTTATATTGATTAAGATGATGGCAAAATCACCATAATAAAAACTGGGGATTATTTTGGACAAAATGATCTATGAACTCTTTAGCATTTAATGTTCCACTCGACAATTTCTTCTTGTCCTCGGAGGACAAAATACGTGCCTTACAGGTCGGGTTCAGGTGCACGTACGTGCATAAGTGCGTGCACAACGGCGTCTCCAATCACAGCGCAGTACGTTTCCACCGGAAGCCCCGTGCTCCTGCGAACTTACTCAGTCCTCAAATCCACCTGCGTGAACAAGGTTCTGTCATCTCAACATTACATAAAAAAAGGGAGCCAAGACAAAGAGAACTTGAGTGAGTCGCCCAAGCACATGGAGCGTGCAGGTGGTGGAGCTGGGATTTGAACCCACGGGTTCCACAAGGGGGCTCTAACTGCTCTGCAAACTGGTTCTGAAAACTTTCCAGAGGCAGTTGCTTCGGAACCAGGTGTTGAAGAATGAGTTTCCAGGATGGAATGGGGCAGGTAGGGTCTGGTTAGTCTTCCAACTACATGACGCTGCATGGTTGGAATCGGGGAATGCGGTAGCTCAGCAAGTGGGCGGCATAGGATGAGCACAGGGGTGACCCTACATCCCAGTTAGCCCATGGCAGTCTGGGTTTTCATCTGTTTTCCTGGAATCATTGCAAATGGCACTTGCTTTTACCCTCAGTAGAATCTGGGTTCGGCTGGTGCTCCGTGGCGCCCTCACCTTTGGGGCCTGTGCATGCAGAATCTTGAATGGCAAGCTGCAGTGGTTGGGTTTTATTTTGCAGGGTGGAGAAACCTGCTTGATGCCCAGAATTGTTTGGGGGAAAGGATAGGAGTAGCAGAACGGAGACCTATCTTTATGGTACTGAAAGACCTACTTTGCAGGATTGTTGAGAAAAGGAAATTAAGTGGGTTGAGAACAGCAAGGTATGTATCAAATGCTCAGTACATAGTAGGTCTGCTTATCCCTCTTTTTTCCCTCCTTTTCCTCTTTCTCCTCTTCCTCTTCCCCCTCCTCACCCCCCCCCCATCCTCCTCCTCATTCTTCTTCTTCTCCATGTTGTTACTGGGATCCCTAACCTGCCCCACTTTGTCCTCTGCAAATCCTCTCTCAATCTTCTCCTGCCTGGCCTCCTTCCTTCATCAGTAAGCAGGTAAGCAGGGTCTGTGAACTTTCAGATGGGCAGGTCCAGGGGAAGGGTAGTGAACTCATTCAAAAAACTAGAATCCAAGGAACACCTTGAGGTAGTCTGGAGGTGGGGAGGCAACTTGAGGTGCAAAAATTTCCCTAGACCCTGATTTTTGAATTTTAAAAGCTCAGCACACTCAGCTGAAGGCTGTTACATTGGATGTTCATTCAACCTCATCCTGGCAGTAGGAGGGAAAAAAACCCAGCAACAACTGAAAGCCCACATTTTAATGCTCACAGCTGGGAATCTGGTCAGGGTCATGTTACCAATATAAACAGCACAAAGCCGGCAGTCTAATACTAATATCTAATAGATCGAGTATCACACATCAGCATCACGCATCAAACACAGCCTGCTTTTGAAGCAGATATCAAATAATGTTTCCACTCTTGATTATGTTCCCTTTGTTCTAGGGCAGTAAAAAAGAAATGAGCGAGGAGTCCCTGGTCACAGTATTTGGGGAGCTGGTAACAGCAGGCCAAACAGTGAGTAAGAGAAGGGCCAGAAAAAAATGTTATTTATTTATTTATTAAGTACCATCAGTGCACGAGGGACACGGTATAACATTACATTAACCCTGCCAACAGCGTTATGAGTAGGGGTTATGATGCCCATTTTACAGGTGGGGAAGCTGTGCCCAGAGATGAAATAGTTGCTTATGGCTTCATCTTCATTTGGTAGGAAGGACATAGGCACCATGAATTAAAAATGTTGAGAGAGGAGCAGGGAAGCCAGAGACAAGTGGCCAAGGTTGAAAACCTGGAGGAAGTCAGATCCTAAGCAAAGTAAATAAGTAAACAATAAGAGTATGATGGAGATTGGTAAGTACTCTGGAGAAAAATAAAACAGGAAATGGGGGGGAGCACCTGTGTGGCTCAGTCGGTTAAGCATCAGACTTTGACTCAGGTCATAATTTCATGATTCATAATTTCAAGCCTTGTGTCGGGCTCTGTGCTGACAGCTCAGAGCCTGGAGCCTGCTTCAGATTTTGTCTCCCTCTCTCTCTGACCCTCCCCCACTCATGCACTCACAATGTCTCTCAAAAATAAATAAACACTTAAAAAAACTTAAAAAAAAAAAAGAAAGAAAGGAATTCCCTTAAGCTCTTGTCAGTAGATCTACAACCCCTCCTGAATTCTGTCCATCTTGCCTCTTTGCCGCCTGTGAAGTCAAGGCAAGTATTCCTCCTGCCTAGGACAGTCCCCCACTGAGCTCTGAATCCCATCTCCTCTTACTTCTGACAAACTTTTACCACCACTTTTCCTGGTTTGCAACCTATTTTCTTTCCAGGATTATTCCTATATACAAGTTCAAGTTTCTCCCATCTTTAAAAATTCCCTCCTTTCATCTTTTCCTTCTTGCTTTCCAGTAAACATCTCAGCATCTATGTCCATCTTGACCTCTCCAATCTCATCTCCACCTCACCCCCTGACCCAGCTGCCCTTGCAGAGTCACCAGTGACTTGCATTTTTCTAATTCCCACGTACACCACTCAGTAGCAATGAACCTCCTTGACCACTCCTTTCTTCCAGAAGAACATGCCTTCCTTGATGCTGCTTCCCTGATCATTTTCCTGCTGCTCTGGTTGCTTCTCTGTCCCCTTTTCCAGTTCATCTTCTCCCTCAGGAAATTAAAAAAAATTTTTTATCTGCCCACTTCTTTCTGCCTCCATGGCCACTACTCCAGTCCAAAGCAGCAATTTCTTCTATCTTGACTGATCAATAGACTTCTGAATACTTTTGGCATGACCTTTCTTCAGATGCCTGACACTGCTGTGACCGTCCCCATACCTGAACTCCTTTGCTGGCCTCCCCATTCACTTAGAATAAAATATAGTCATAGTAATGATCCTTAGCATAGCCCAGAAACCTCTGCACGTTCTCTATGGTGTCCCTCTCCAGTTTCATCTTATACCTCTGTATCCCTCACTTTCTGCTCCTGACACACTGACTTTCTCTTTGTCCCTCAAATGATCATCAAGACCTTTGGGTGAACTCGTCCCTGCTGAATGTTCCTGTCCCATTCTTTGCTAAACTCCTGTTTATACTTCAGGAACAAAGCTTCCTTAGGAACGTTTCCCAAAACGTCTGTTACAGGCTCTCCTGGTACCTTGTTCTTCTCCTTCATAATTGTTATTACAATTGATTGTGTAGTCTTGGGTCTAATCTCTCTCTGCTGCTGCTTGTTTATAAGTCCATGAAGACGTATTCAAGTGTCTCTATTTCACCGCTGTGCTCCCAGAATCTAGAACAGTACCTGGACCGTGTGGAATAAATGAATGAGAGAAAAAAACATCAGTTTTCAAAACCATTATTCCCAAGGTAGACTTGCAAAGCTGTGGTATAGAACATCCATTTACTTCTAAGGGTTAAACTCAGAGCCTCCACCTTCCCTAACCCCTTCATCATCTCAACGTCCTTTTCTCATTGAGTTCAGGACTCTGTTCAGATATTGACCATGACTGCCACTTGTTTAAGTCCTCTTTTGAGTATTTCCTTGCCAAACTTCTCTGGTTCTCATCTCCTCCATTTAGCTATTGGTGTCATCATTTCCTTTACTTCTTTAAAGTCAAAAGTAAGAGGCTTAAAAAAGAGCATTTAGAGTTCTTTATTTGATTTTAAAAGTATATGCTCATGGTAGAAATATGAAAAATATATTTATCAAAAAAACAAGTATTTTAAAAATCAGCTATTTGTCTAACCAGAAAATTTAACTATTTTGGCATATATTATTTCTACCTTTTTCTATGCATACACATACATTTTTTTAAAAATTGTTTAATGTTTATTTTCAGAGACAGAGAGAGACAGAGCATGAGTAAGGGAAAGGCAGAGAGAGAGGGAGACACAGAATCTAAAGCAGACTCCAGGCTCTGAGTTGTCAGCACAGAGCCCAACTCAATTTCATCTAATAGACTGTGTTTGGTTTTCTCTGATTGTCTTAAAATGTCTTTTTACAGTTAGCCTATTTGAATTAGAATCCAAGGTCTACATATTATTTATAAATACATATTTTTAAAAGTTAGGAACATATTATGCAAACTGATTATAATCTGCTTTTTAAATTTAAGAATATGTTACGCACATTTTCCCATGCATTAAAGATTTTCCTTCTAATGTCTGTATAATATTCCATACTTTTTATATCGAACATTTTATTATTGGACCTTTAGATTATTTTCAATTATATCGCCTATGAGTAAGGCTTGGAGACAGGTATATACATGAGACATGACTCATGAGAAGTAGAAGACCTGGGCTCAAGATGAATAAATACATCTGTTAGATTTTTGATATTGCCAAATTGCTCTGTCCAGAAAGGATATACCATTTATCTTCCCATAAGCACTGTATTCCCTTCAGATGCTAGATATTATAATTGAACAGTTACCATTATCTTTACCCAGATCAATAGGCAAAAATAATATCTTGGTTTTTTTAATTTGCATACCTCAGTGTGGATAAATATGGCTTCATATGTTCAATAGACATTTAGATTTCTGTGGAAATGTTCCTGTTCATATTCTTTGCCCATTTTTCTAATTTGTTCTATTTTAAAAAACTTTTTAAATGCTTATTAAGTTTTGAGAGAGAGAGAGAGAGAGTACAAGAGGGAAAGGGGCAGAGAGAGGTGGAGACACAGAATCTAAAGCAGGCTCCAGGCTCTGAGCTGTCAGCACAGAGCTGGACGTGGGGCTTGAACTCAGAGCCATGATTATGACCTGAACTGAAGTCGGATGCTTAACCAACTGAGCCAGCCAGGCACCCCTAATTTGTTCTATTTTATTATTGATTTGTATGGGTTTCTTCTTCTTTTTATTTTCTTTGGTAAATTTTACTGAGGTTATGCTATGAATGTTGCAAGTACTGTGTTTTTGGAGATTGTTGTTTGCCCTTCTAGAATTATGTTTTATTTTACCCTGTCATATGTATCCTTAATCCTAATTTTTAATTTTCTTAATGTGTCAATTCCTTTTTCAAATCACAATGCTGTGACTCTAACCAAACTTATCAACTGCTCTTCCTCTCTGACTGATTGTTTAAAAAAGCTCCATTCTCTTTTCTAGTCCATTGTGAAGGCTCCTGCCTAATGAGTATTTCTCTAGCCACTCCTCCATTCATGACTTGACAATGGCTTTTTATTGCATAATAGATAAAACCTAAACTCTTCAGCCCGGTATTTAGTGGCATCCATAGTTTGACTTAAACTCTCTTTTCTGAACTTGTTTCCAATTCATTTTGCACAGGAGCCATCTATGGCAGCCTGAATGATGGTCTCACCCTCCCCATCAGCTCTTCTGACCATGTTCTTGCTCGCCCTCCTTTCAAAGGTCACCGGAGTCCAAGCCTCTTCATCTTCAAGGTCTGTCTTCCAGTCCAATCTGCTCTGTGAAGTTTGCTGGGAGTTACCTCAGCCCAGGCATCTCGTCTTCCTCTCTTTCCAAATACTTAAAGTTAGCTCCACATGTCTTTTAGCATCCCTTAGGTGTTCAACTATTTAATTTTGGTGTTTCTCAAAAAGTGTGATTCCCTTTTTGAAAGCCGGTACTGTGTCATCGTATTTTGATTCTTCTAGGGTGGATGGGCCTGCCTCAGGTCTGGACCCTCATTTAGCAACAAATTTGGGATGACTTCACTCTACATGGGAGGATGGTGCTAGTCATCTGCAAAAAGCAGAACAGGTACTTTGAAATCATTTTCCATGGTAGTGATAAAAATGATTGCAGAACGTCTATAATCTTTAACCTTGCCCTCCTTTTGATTAGTTTCACATAGGTAAACCACAGGTAATTGGATTATATCTTTATTCAACAAGAGTGGAATGAAATTTTCATTTGTACTCAAAGCTGATTGACTCACTGAGAAGAATTTAGTGATCTCAGTGGATGAACCCACTGGATGGAAAGGCAACCAACAGATGGGTAGTGTCCTTATCTTATCCAGGGGAGGGGAAAATATGAGATTCAATCTGTTTCTTTAATAGCTGGATGATAAACTCAAGATGATGTTCACAGAAGCGGTATTTCCATTGTTAGAGAGAAAAAAATATGAACTCAACTCTCATGTGGTACAAGTTAAACATACAGGTAAAAAAGAGAATCCATTTGTTTATACTCACACATCTGAGGAGAACATTGAAAGTCAAGGGTGTATGTCCAGTGGTTTTGCAAAGAGATGCCTCCTGGGGACCATGACAATCAATGTCATCTATAGAAAGTCTCCGTCTTTGCTATAGTGAAGGACAAATTATCTCCCAATTAGTTTGCCTTTCAAGATTCCATGATGAACTCTGCTCCTGGAAATGTCTGAATCAAAACAGAATTTTAAGGAGTCTAACTCTAAATACAGACTTAAAGTGGGGGATAATTGCCCTAGTTGTATGGCGAGTTTTTGCAAAGAAATTAGTAGACTGACATATTTTTTCAGAGTGCACATTGTTTCCTTCACCGATGTGTACTAGTACTTTAAAAAATGGCTGTCAGTTAGTAGGTATCCAATAAATGTTTTTTGAGTTTAATTTAATTAAAGTATTCTTAAATTCTTGGTCCTGTGGTCAGTTGGGTACATGTAATATGCATATGAATGAAGAGAAGAAAAAGAAAAAGCATGTGCTTGCTCCCTGTGCTGTAATGTTCCAAATAATAACATATAATGATAATAATGGTGGCTTTCAACTTACAAAGTTCTTTCACCATCCATCCACTTGTTCACTTGATATTTATTGGGCACTGATTATGTACCAGGCATAATCATTGTGGATATTGGAGATGTGAATATGGTATCTGCCTATGTGTGTTTACAATCTAGGAAAAATAGACAAACAAACAGACCATTACAGAACATGTGGTAATCAAAGGGCCTTAGAAGGACAGCCAAGGGCATCTGGGTGGCTTAGTCGGTTAAGCATATGATTCTTGATCAGGTCATGATCTCACAGTTTGCAGGATCGAGCCCTACATCAGGCTCTGTGCTGACAGTGCAGAGCCTACTTGGGATTCTCTCTCTGCCCCTCCCTGCTTGTTCTTTCTCTCTCTCTCTCACTCTCTCTCTCTCAAAATAAGTAAGTAAATTGTAAAAAAAAAAAAAAAAAAAAAAAAAGACAGCCATGCCAGTCACAGGGGCTTGGGGATGGTCTCCCTCAGGAGGTATGCACAAGCCTAGACTGGGGGAGAGAGGTGTCACTCAAAAGACTGGTCTAGAGGGAAAAGGAAGGAGGTATGTCTGCTCTCCAGTCTAAAGAAAATCATCATCCCACAATACCTCACGCATCTGCCCCACCTGCTCCTGACAGGTGGTGAGATGGGGCTGGTCTGCCACCGGATAAGTGGACCTCAGATAAACTGTTGACATCCTTGCTGATGTAGTGCTCCCAGCCCTGGGCAGAGGGGCACCTGATGAGTGGCATCCCTCATTTAACAGTCTGTCAACACCTCCCCACCAGTGGCTTGCCGAAAGCTCAGTCCAACGGCCATGGCCCTCAGGACCCTCCTACATGGTGCTGAGCAGTGCCATTGTCCCTGCCCAAGTACCACCCCCTGGACTCTTGGGTCACCCTGCTGCTGTCACTTGTTCCAGTATATCATATGCTCCCTGCTGCAGTCTCCTGAGAAACTGCAAACAGGCCAGTGTCATGAGGGAGACTTCTGTCCTTGTCTCTTTTTCTGGAAGGATGAGGAGAATAATGTGCTGTGTTGAGCTCATTCCCCTGAATTTGAGGGGCCCAAAGTTCTTTCCTGGACTTGCCTCCCCTCAGGGACCAGTCGAGGCTCTCTGGTTCTCTCTTGTCTCAGCTTCTGTCTGGAGGAACACCTCCATGAATACTGTACATGGGCCCTTGATATTACTGTCTGTGGAATCAAGGATGTGTAATCACAGAGGCCATTACTTAGTGAGTACCAGCTATGGGCCAAGGATTTTGTAGTCCTGATCTCCAGTGCTAACAACAACCCTGCAAAGTCATCACCAGTGTTAGGTGAGAAAATTGACACAGAAATTTCATAATGTGCCCAGGGTCATAGTAAAGTGTACACTTAGGATTCAAATTCTGGTGCATCTCTCCTCAAAGCCATGGTCTTTCTAGAATGTCATGTGACTACTCATCCACCCCATCATACTCCTGATGCCTTATTTCCCAGGTGATCCTCCAGAGGAAAGCTATACACCACCCACCTTCCTGTGGCAGCAGGAAAGAGGTTTGTGCCTCCAGATTGTGTTCTGCGCCCCTGACCACAGTGCCTGCCACTCCAGGACAGAGCAGCATGCTCCCTCATGGTCAGGAGCATGCAATGTCTCCACTCGCCTCCCAACTCTTAGAAGCAGTGGCAGATTATAGCTTTGTAATGCCTTTAAATCTTTGTGATTATTATTAAATGATTGCGATATACTAACTGCTGGGAATGCAAAGAGATAAACCCTGCCCTCCACTCCAGTGAGAGAGCCAGACTCAAGGTCAAATAATGGCAATGTAATATCAAATATGCATCATTTGAGGGGCTCCTGGGTGACTCGGTCAGTTAAGTGTCCGACTTTGGCTCAGGTCATGATCTCGTGGTTCATGGGTTCAGACCCCCCATTGGGCTCTGTGCTGATAGCTCAGAGCCTGGAGCCTTCTTTGAATTCTGTGTGTCTCTCTCTCTGTTCTCTCCTGCTCCTTCTCTCTTTCTCTCTCTCTCTCTCTCTCTCTCTCTCTCTCAAAAGTAAATAAAACATTTAAAAAAATTTTAATGCACCATTTGGATTATGTATAAGGGATAGTGACAAGAAAGAAGCAAGACCATCTCTGCTTAGGGAATTTGGGAGAATTCACTAGGAAGGTGATGCTTAGGTGGGCCATGAGGTATGAATAGGGGTTTGGTGGACAACCTAAGGCAGGGACAGGACATCAGAGACCGAGGGAGTTAGAGTCAATCTCAGGGTCCTATCCCGGCGTGGCCAACATTACTTATACATGCAAGGATAAGACACATGGCCCTTCTAGATCTCAGTCACCGCTTTACAGGGAAGATATGTTGCAGAAACTAACAATAGACCTTCAATAAATAAGATCCTTTCTGGATGAACATGTGATGCCACAGCGGGAAAACCTGGGTGAGTGTTCTTGTATACCCAGAGGAGCATGTAACTCCTTAGTCATGATGCTGTCTGCAGTGGGAAGGGAATTCACCCTTTCATGCTTCTGGGAATCCATTTAGTACATGAACTTCCTGAGCAGCAGAGCCATTGAGTCACAGCTGGTAGTTGTCAAGAGTTTAGCACTTCATTTAGAGACACCCTCGTACCCAGGCTACCCAATAGCCAGTGAGGAGAGAAGGGGCGAATGGTCTTTCCCTTTCTTCCTGTTACAGGGATTTTGTTACTGGTGAGTGTGGGAAATGTAGCATGCATGTCAAAAAGAAGCACAAGTTCATGTTTTCAAGTAACATTTCTGTACCTAATTGCAAAAGTAACACAAAGTCATTGTAGGAAAGGCTGAAAAGTAGCTAGGAAGGAAATAGTACTGGTCAGTTCTTTACTAAGAAACAATTATGTCAACAGTCTGTTCTTCGTGCAGGTGTGTTAGAAAAGCAGACAGAGAATAACAGTGCGCTCTACATACTGTTTGTAATCTGTCTTTTTCACTTAATAGTGGGATGAAACACTATGCCCATAGTACTTTTCTGGTTATTATTTTTAATGGCTTCCTAATATTCTCTACATTTATAGGCTTTTTCATGATTTATTTAACCAGTCTTCTATCACTGAACATGGAGATTAGTTTTGGATTTTTCCTAACCATAAACAACACTGTGACAAACATCTTGTGGTTCCTTCTTTGTGCACATAAATGATGGCTCGAATCCCAGGAAGGGTGGTAATCAGGTAGACTGGATTGAGAAATAAGCCTTCTATGGGGCTGCATGGACAGCAGCTTTGTTTAGAAGGCATCCCCTCCCCCTCCCCGCTCACCCCTGATGCATGTGCTTAGTATGCCTGACCAACCCAAGACCTCAGGGTGGGATGGTGCCATCCATCAGAGGAGGAGAGGGTCCTTAGCGATTTTTCCTGACACCAGGCTTCTGTGTGGTGCTTTGGGAAATTAAAAATAGCCCCCCATCCAGGTTGCATGTTTGGTCTAAGAATGTATTGTGAGTGGCTTCTGGAATTGGCTCTTGAAAGACGGAGCAAAGCACAGTCCTCTGGGATGTGTACACTAGGGTAAAAGGGGCCTAGAAGGTGCTGTTGGAGATGGATTGTCAGCTGGCCAGGCTCGGCTAGGTGACCTCACGAGTCCTTCCCATCTGTAAGTCCGGTGATTAGTGGAGCTGGTTTTGGAGTGTGACCACACTTAGGACACAAACATGTAACAACTAAAGCATCCCATGGGGAGTTACAGGCATGTCCTCCTTCTCTATACTTTCAGCCTGAAATCCACCTCTGTTCTTTCTGATGTTTGGGGTGGGCTGTGTTCCTTCCATGATCTCCTTGGCTGCTGGAAACTGTCTTCCCACAGTAACTACAGAAGCACATTCTAGAGCCCACTCTGCCCAAGTGATAGAGCTCCCTCTTGGAGTTCTGCCAGGTCACGAAGGAGGGGATATATCCACGCCCTGCCACCACCACCTTGTATTAACTGGCTTCCCGTATAACTGGGGCACATGGGAGGGGTTCACGTTCTTCCTACTTCTCTTTGGAGGCTTGATAACCAGGTCCTCAGTTTTTTGGTTTTTGTTTGTTGGTTTGTTTTCACTTGGAATGAAAACTTTTGGCACTGCAGGCACATAAATGAGGGTATGTGATGGTGTTGATACATTCATCTGCTTATCACTAAAATCTTTGAAGGCAAGAATCCTCATCTAACTTGTTTACAGCTACATCCTCAGGCATATAGTATGCCCTTCATAAATATTGAATGAATGAATGAATGAATGAATGAAGTATCCACCATGGCCAGGTACTGTACTACATGCCAGGAAAACAACATGGTACCACAGGAACTCCACTGGATTAGCAGGCATACAGTTCTGGGTTCCAATCTACATTCTGGCCTCCATTTCCTCTTCTGAAAAATGGGACTCACGATGCCCACCTCTTCTGGGGGTTGCAGTGATTAAATCTGTTGGTCAAATGCCTCATCCAGCGCCAAGGAGCAGCAGGTGCTGAGTGAGTTGTTATCATCCTTCTCCTTCTGTGCATTCTGGACTGTGCATCTCCCTGAGGACTGAGCCAGGCTGGGAAGATGCTGGAGAAGGGAGGGCTGGCTGTTTCTGCTCTGCTGTCGCTCCCTTGTACCTGGTGGAGGAAACTGGCTGTGTCTACACAAAGTCATCAATCTCTTTTCCGGCTCCACACCTGGAACTGGGACCTGGAAAGCGTCCGCTCCAGCAGCAGCTGGTTCATCTTACAGCTACAGCCCAGACACACGGAGAGTGTAGAAAAGAGAGGAGAAGGAGATTTTCATCCCTCTCCACGCAAAAAGAGTGAAACCTCACTTTTATTATGTACACTGGCGCACTGGCTTGGCAACTGACGTATTCCTTTTATAGCATTGCTTTGCATAAGACTGCGTGATTCCAACTTATGGTACACCTGAGTTTGATTATATGTAAAAGTCAAACGTGGAAGATGTCCATTGTCCACGCCAGACAGAAAGGATATGCAGTGGCATGAATCATGATTCTTTGTACACTTACATTCCCCAAACTAATTACTTATGTGCTTAAATACAAGGCTCCACATTGAGTACCAGTCATTAACAAATGCAAGCTGATTACATTTCCAAAGAATGTCTGTACTTCCCAAGCCTTATATTTCACACCAGAAACCTACGCTGAAATATTTTCATGTGGCAACACTTTTGATAGAGGCAAAATAATTTAAACAAATAATTAGCCTTGAGAATAAAAGTGTACACAAAAGCACAATTAATGAATTTACTAATTGTTCTTCCCTGCTGTGGACATTGCTCAAAGTTGAATTTTAAGCTATTATATAAATATAAACTACTGTACCAAGCCACAAAACTGGATGACTCACCATTAGTCATTAATGTTGCCTTAAAAACAAACTTGAGCTCTCAGAGAGAAAAATGCATTCACCTAGGCAAACATTATTTTGAAAAGAAGCAAGCCTTAGATGATAAACTGTTCTTTGAGTCTTTGAGAACACACACACACACACACACACACACACGAGATTTGTGGGTTTTAATGCCCTATATAAATATCAGACGGGCAACATTTACCTTATTCGAAATTCTCCATTAGCTGAATAGGAATGAATTTGGTCGGTCCTGACCACGTGGTCAAATGGGTCCGAGGTCCCTCTCTTTCACACCCCTTGCTGAAATGGAAATCAAAATTTGAGCTAACGTGCTTTTTGTGTTTGATATTCTCTATATGTGATTGGAGGCAGCTTCCTCCTCCTCTCCGTCTCTCTTCTTTCCACATTCATCTTTTCCTCCTACTTTAATTCCCAGACAAATTGTGTTTTCTAGATTTGCCTAGAAGGCTGCAAGCTCTACAAACTGTAAAACAGAAACTGTTCTCATGTTTTCCCAGCTTGGGAACAAAAGTGGGAGAAAGGAACAGAGGGATATTCAAGGGTTAGATAAACTCCTGGCAGAACTGGTGGGTGTTTCCCTAAACAAAAAAAACAACAAAAAGATCTTTCTATCCCTTAGGTAATTTTTTTTAAACATGGTTCCAAAAGATTGTTATTTCTAATTTTTATATTTTGTATTAAATAACACAACAGCAATCGCCTATAAACAATGCACTTGAAAGTAAACCTACTTGTAAAGAGAATTGATAATTTATATCTCTGACTTTGGCATTGTAAGGGACCACATATGGATTGAGGTCAAGTCATTAAGTGGAACGTGAGGACATCCATCCCAAGTTGGGGTTTTCTTTCTTCTCATGGACGCCCTAGAATGTGATTGATTCATCTATAATATTATGGTCTGATCTCAATAGGGACAGCTCCAAGTAATAAGAAGCCATGGGATTCTGGAAAAGTTGACAGTGATGGGATATTCTAAGGGTGAGAAAAGCAGGTGAATGGTTTAACAATGGAATTCAAGGACTAAAACTTCTTTGGAAAAGGGCTTTATGGTATTCCACTGGATGGGAGGGCATAGCGTGGAGATGCAGGGAATGAGCAGTGTGGGAGGAGGAGTGGAGGCAGCAGTACCTCTTCTCCAGCCAGAGCAAATGTCCACAGTGTCTAGCGTGTCCTGTTTCCAGGACAGTGGCCTGATTCCATGATAGGCCAGGGCAGGAAGGGGGGCAGTGTGGTGATGTCATCTTAGGGGCTTCATGCAGGGTCCTCTCCATCAACATTAGGTTTATATTGTAAAAGTCTGTCCACCTCACCTCCCGACCCCACCCCCCACTGAGCGCCTACGGGAGGAGACCGCAGGGAAAGAGGGGCGCGGAAGAGGGGTCTCTTGCCATTCAGGCCGTCTTTACCCGTGGTAGCGGCGATGAGGTCATGATCTCTTCAATTTTGCTTGCCCAGACAGCACATTTCTGATGATTTGGGTAATTTCATCAGAAAAGAGGGCCATGCCTATGTGCGTGGGCGGAAGCAGAAAGGGGAGGGAAAGGGCAGTGGGGGAGGGGATCCGACTTTGAGGGGACAAAGGACACAGAAAAAAGATGGGAGAAGCAGGCAAGCCAAGGTATTTTTCCATCTTTACATTTTGCTCAGGGCCATCCAAGTCCACCAGTGCAAGCCTCGGCTCCCCTGAGATCTACTGGAGAGAAATTTATACAGGCAGAAAATCTAAGTAAGGAGGGCTCTTCGTCCCGCGCAGCCGAGGAATGCACCTGCTGCAGACGTGCCCAGTGAGAGGAAAATGTCCTGGGGGCTCAACTGCGACAGTCAGCCACAAGGCGGGTGCAGGAGCTGTGTTTGCCTTTATCCGATGACTCCTTTACCCCGGAGTTCTATACTCAGGACCCCAGAGGAATGAGTGGGTGCCTAGGCCCCATGTCTGCTGCAGGCACTTGGACCCTGTTCCAGTCATCTCCCACCACTGTGACCTTGAGACGGAATTTTTGGCCTCTCTGTATCTCAATTTCCTCCTCTGTAAAGTGGGTTAGGGAAAGGACCTACCTTATAGACTTGTTATAAAGATTAAATGAGATAATCAATAGAAAGCACTAGAACAGTGTCTGGTACCAAGCATCATAAATGTTAGCTAAAATCCCAATTGCTCTTCCCTCCAAAGAGCACAGAACTTCCCCCTGTATCCAAGAGAAGAACGAATCAGAACTACTTTGAGGTTTTGTGTTTTTTTCCCCCCTGGAATGGTTTCCAGAATGATTTGGCTTCCAGAGAGGGAATTATAAGGCAGCTGAACTTCTCTGGTTCTGTCTTCGACTCATTATCGTGCAGGAGTAACACAGGTTAATCGCATAGCTAATTAAGAGATAACATTAATGGAATCTGAGTTGGTGCCCTGATAAAGCCGAGCCCTGGCAGATAAATGCTGAGGTGGAGCCAAGCCATTTATTTGAGGAGCAGCAGGGTTCCTATCAGGGCACAAACTCTGGTTCCATTAAAGTTATTGATATTACACCCCAATCTAAAACTGTAAGAATATTCAATGTGTCTTTTTTTCTGTTTCTTTCTTCTGAGGCAGCCCAGCACTGGAAGCACTGGTTGAACCAATGCAACGGGAGCTGGGTAATATGAACCCTCGTAATTGAACGACGCGTTTAATAACGAATTAACAGATAAATGAATGAACGAACATCAAGAAATTCATTCAGAGCAAAAGCTGCTGCAATTAATATGCTGCCATGCGAAGAGGGATGTTGACAGGGCACCCAGCAGAACTGATCCCTCCCTGCATTGATCAGTTGTTTTTTTCAGGGCTTTGCCTCTGAGCAAATCAATGACGGACCTAAAGTACCATTTCTATATTTCTCCTTGTCTCCTTGCAGTTAACCTGATGAAAGCGTTTTGGAGATTTCCTCTCCTCCTTGCTTTAATAAATTCTCTCACGGCTTCTTTAATTGTTGCCTTTTTTTTTTTTTTTTACCTTTCTTAGGGAGTAATGATCAATCACTGCATTCAGTAAGCTGATGGCTGACAAATTCTATTTGACGTAATGCAACCATGATTCAGAGGAAGAGCCATCATGCTAACTGCATGGCTGCTTGAGGAGGAGCGAGGGGGATTATACTGTACCCTCCATAAAGATTGGGATATTCTGCAATTAGCCAAGTGCATTTCTGGGAGCCATGGGCAGTTTAAAAGATAACTTGACACCAGCTGAGGACACCGGCCTCAGAACGCTGTCATCGCTGCTCATGGGTTCAGTGACACCCTCACACATTCCTGCACACAGTGCTACTGCCCCTTGTCTCTGCTCCCTAAAAGCCCCTACTGGGGCGAATTCCCTTCAGAGTCAATATGCTCCGACAAAGGCCTTGGACTGGATGAGGGAAATCAGCCGCCGAAGCAATGTGACTTCACTTGACATTCCTGTGCTGAGAATGTTAAATACCAATTCCATAATGAGAAGTAAACACTGGGGCTGTCTGAGAATCACACGTCAGTAAAGCACAGCCTCATCCACGGTGCAGGCATCGTTAGAAGTCAGTCGGAGCTGTGTCTGAATGCCAGCCAGAGCATGCAAACACTCCACAAAGGGTAGTTCCTATTATTATTGTAGCTGGTGTTGCTGATATGGTCACATAAAGTGTGTTAGACGCCCGAGAGAAAGCCCAGTTCCAAAGGGGTGTGGAGTAGGAGGAGATGAGCTATCCCATCTCAATGATTAAACTTGGATGACAGGAAAATTCATTCTAGACTGTCAGATTTGATAGCCCGCATTACGATTTCAAGTGGGGGTGAATTTAAATACAAAAAAGTTCTGGCATTTTTTTTCAGCTATAGAAATCTAAAGTAAGTTGAAAATGGAACGTTGATGCACTTTCATGCTCTTTGAAATTCCCATTTACTGAACCTCAAAGCCAGTTGTGTTCTTTTCAGCGATTTGCCGAGTATATATGAACACATCTGAAACACCAAAACTCAAGAGAAAAAATTCCTTTTTTTTTTCCTCCTGAAATTTTAAGCCGAATTTTTACAAATGAGATTTGGTGTTATAATTCTGTCTCTGTATACGAAGGTCTATCATTAAGTCTTATAAACACATGATTACACTATTTATTTCAATTGCCTCATTAAACAAGCAACTCCTGAGTATGTAAATATGCGATAACAAAAATGGTCTATGAAAACTCCATGCAAAAGGTCCTCACAGTAGGA
Organism: Cryptoprocta ferox; assembly: GCA_028646485.1. Classification (NCBI taxonomy): domain Eukaryota; kingdom Metazoa; phylum Chordata; class Mammalia; order Carnivora; family Eupleridae; genus Cryptoprocta; species Cryptoprocta ferox. The sequence goes on from CM053566.1 coordinate 42,734,174, forward strand.
GTAGGAACTAGCAAAGTAAAGAAACTCACAATTAAGAATTAAATCTCTAAAATCTACACACAAAGCAAACCAGACTTTTATGGAGATGGTGACCTACCGTGCCTATGTACTTAAAAGTAAATTCTATTCTGCTCAGTCCTTGATATATACACACAATTTCCATGTTGAGCTAACTCTAATTACCGACAATGTCAATATGAGGTACGTGTATGGTAACACAGAATAGCTAGTGGACATGACGATTTTCTTGATTTGGGGGGGAGGGAGGGTGGTAAGAATACAGGGTACAAAGCTTGTTGTTTTTGAACCCCAAACAACCCAGTTTCCCTCTGTGCACGTCTTTCCACCTCTTGTTCCACTTGGAAAGAACACTATGCATAGATGTCGTGCCAGATGCTCTGCAAGAATGACTATGTGGGCAGAGAGAAACATCTGACTTTGTCAAATGTCCAAGACATGCCAGAGTCGAGTGAGAAACTTGCTCCGGCCCCAGCCCATCTCACCATGAGGAACTAAGCTTCTATTTTCTGCTGTTCTCTGAAGTCTTCATTATACCCAGGTTCGCCTCAGTCTTCCACCTTAGTTCCTCTCTTTTTCACACCTTGACTTCCACAATATGTTGCTTACCATCTGTATTCTTTCACCGAATTCTTTGTGATTCCTTTCGACTCAGTTTTTATTTATTTCATGAGGGCTGAGACCGTTTCACTTATTTCTCCTTATTCCCTGAGCCAGATGCACAGTCTCTAGCATATAGAAGGTGTTTCTAAAAGTGTTTATTGAATTACTGAATGTGGTCCTCTGACCATCCCCCCTCATTCCTATTATATTTCCCTCCCTTGGGATTCCTTAATAAAGTGACACTTAAACATTTCCTCTCCCAACATGCCATACATTCAGGCGTATCTTTCAGGTGGTCACCATCTTCAGCTCTCCTGGGGTTTCAAAAATGTTCTCAGCTCCTGAGGTTGACACCCTTGTTCTTCTCTTCCCTAGTATTTCCTCCCTGGAAAATTGCCTCTGTTTCTTTTGCTCAACAAACCACCTGAATGGCTTCTGGACCAACCTTGCTTTCACCTACATCCACCATGAGTGTGAAATGGTGAGACACTAAAACCTTCATCTGCTACGGTCATGCAGGACTTAACAGTGATTCTCAGGGGATGCCATTGACTCAGTGCTTCTGCCCAACGAGAGATGTATTTTGAATCTTGGTCCTTGTTAGAAGTTATTCTTCCAACAAAAGGAGCAATGTAGCCCCATCTTCACTCAGGACAGCTCAGGTAGACATACAGGCCATCTGCAAAGAGGAAAGCGACCAATCTCTAGCCATACTTCTCTGGCATTTTAAGGTGGGCATTGGGGAAAAAGCAAACGCTCTTGAGCAATAATTAGTATAGTCCCTGATTTTTTAACTGAAAAAAAAAAAACATGCTATCTAATCCTTTTCTGCAAATACCACTCAATACCTACACAAAGCCAGAATCCAGTCAGAAACACAGAGCTTGTTCAGTGGGGGGACTTCTATGTGGGGTGTTGGTTACAAAGGTGTTGGGAGAATTGAAAAAAAAAACCCAAGAAACAGGTGCCGGAAAGGCGAACATTTTATAAAAACAGGAAGCCTCTAGGGCCTGATGTTCTGAGGGAGGCAGTGGTATTTGCGGAGCCCAGAGTTCAGTGGTTACTAGAGTCACAGAGGGAGGACTAGACTCAAGGATCTGGGGTCACAGAAGTGGTGGCAAAATGTCGCCCAAAGCAGAAAGAGAAGGAAGAAATAAGGTGGATTCCTTTCCCGACCCTCGAAATTACCCAGAGTCATTTAGAGCCCCGTACACACAGTACTTTAACAATAATTCCTGTGCAGACAGACGTCTGCGGGCTAAAAACTGTATGGGAGACATGTAAGAGGTTTAGAACCACTTGGACATCCAAGAAGAAAAGTCTCCACCAAATCAGAACAAAGGCTAGTCTTACCCACGACCATCTATGAGGGTGGTTTTTTTTTTTTTTAACTATTTCTTTTATGAGGATTAAATGGAACTTGATAACAGACCTCCAGTATAGATTCATTTATGGTTTCTTGCATATAATTATACTTTATGGTTTACCGCACATAGTTCTCATTTCATAGCATATGTTCAGTCATTTCAATTAATGTTTTTATTGTCTTCATAAATTCCAGCATTGAAGGATTCTTCCAGGTATTGTCACAGATAGATACTTGAGTGGGATGGCCCCTTCTTGACCATTATAGGAATAATATTGGTGCCCAACTTAGACAAATAGGATATGGCCTTTATGATGTTTATTTTTGACTGGAAGAGTTACCAGTTACACAACCACAGACACATTTTTCACTTCTTGTCTTTTAGCGCAGGACATCTCTGACATTTCATTTCATTAGACAAGTGGAGAATTTTTTATTGTCTCTTAAAAAATCTTGCCCATCAAAACTAGACACCAGAATGTTCCATATTCCCCTAGAGAGTGACTTACATCTTCCAGTTCCCTCCATCTGTCTCTCCCTCTTTCCTCCTCCTCCTTGAACACATTTCTCTCTTCGTAACTAAGTCCTTGTCCCAGGCTCTGAGATTCCTGTGTCTGAACTTTTACTGTTTTTCCTCCAGAAACTTCTTTTCCTTTTCACTAATCCATTCCAAAGGAGTATCATCCCCAATCAACCCATCATATTCAATGTCTGGAATAAGCAACCTTAATGGCTTTGTTTCATCTGTACTTCATTTCATCAGACAGAAGCTGTTCATGGCCTCGCTTCTGCTCTTCCTTTCTCCTGACCCAATAGGAAACCCAAAGTACAAATCAGAGCAGCAAATCCAGGTTAAAGCAAGCTCAGTGGCAATCTAGAGTCTTACACCAGACCCCAAACCCTTCCAACCCCCAATCCTGGTAGTCGAGGAAGGGGAATGCCCATCATTTCAAGGGCGGGGGCCTCTGTGGAGATTTCTCAGCCTCTCCTCTTTAATGAGTTTAACTCCAGAGATGGGCAGCTAGAGCGTTCCTGCTGAGCATAATTACCATGATGGGGCACCTGGGGAGAGATTGTCACAAAGATAACTGGGTCTCAGGCTATTTAGCGCTTTACAGATGAGAGTAAGGTGGTGACTTGGAAAAATGAGGTCTGGTTCGGATAGAAAGACTGCTATGGTTCATTTTCCTCCCTCCTGTAGAAGCATAAACTGTTGTGTTTCTAATTGATGTGCATGAGCCCAGGGCACAAAATGGACTCAGGTGAGAAATCATAGAATCCCAAGGCCGGATGGGACTGGAGGGGTCATCCTGTCCACTCTCAGCCTGCAGGCAGGACTGCTTACAAACTGTCTCAGAAGGAGGGCTCACTACCCTTTTCATCACCGCCTCGGGAGGACTGAACGCACAGATAACCAAGGGCTACCTGGGCACCGACGCACGCTACAAAGGACACTTGTACGTGTTTATTCTGGCTCTTCTTGCTTAAAAGCCCTACCCAGGGTCAGGGGCAGGTCCCTAACATGGGCAGCTTAGAGCAGCGCACTGAAATGTCAAAAATTCACCTGGCAGTACAAATAGACTGAAGAACACACAAGGAAAATATATTGAATCATCTTGTGCAAATTCACATCTCACTGAGGAGCTGAACGAGAAGAGCGATCCCTTAACCATTGTCAAACTGTGAGTGTCAGGATGGGCCTGGGCTTCTGCCGGCCCCAGAGAAAAAGCCCATGGAGGACCTAAAGCAGGGATTGGTGGTGAGTGGAGGGATATTTAACGGGTAGTCCTGAGGGCATTTAGAAGCTGATAATCAGATGACCACAGAAAGCAATCTGCTACATACAGGTTGTGAGATGTAGGGGGTTTGGGACCTGGATTCCTCTCTCTGGCTTTGGTGCCTCCCTTGCTGATAAATAACATAACGATGTTAACAATGTTGAGAGCACCTACTATGAGGGAAGCAAGGGATGTGTGTCCCAGGAACTGGCAGAGGGAGTCACCCATTCCATGGTGCTGAGCAGATCAGACAACGTCCACCGAGAAGCCTGGACACATTCCCAAGATGCCAGGGTACAAGGGAAGGCTGTAGGGCAAGTAGACCCTGCTGCCTGCAAAGAACAGAAGTGGGGCTTTCTTTCTGGACTGTCCACTGGATTTCATATGTCTCTGAAGACTCTAGAGGAGATTGAGGAATCTTGGCCAGGGGTAGAAACACTACAGCCCCTGGCCTGTTTAGATACAGCCCACAAACTGACAATGGTGTCTACATTTTAAAAGGGTTGAAGAAGAAAAAGAACATGCAACACAGACCATATCTGAACCACAAAGCCTAAACTGTTTACTATTTGACCTTTCACAGAAAAAGCTTGCTAAGCCCTGCTCCAGGCCAGTGGCTCTCAACTTTCCATGGTCACACACAGGAAAACACTTAGGGTACTTATTAAATATTCAGATTACCTCCTCTAAACAGCTGACTTAGCAGATCTTGGACTGGGCCCCTGCTATCTGTTCTCTAACAACCACCAAAGGTAATTCTAGGGCCAGTGAGCATAATCTGACCTCACAAGTGTTCTCTTTCAATGAATCAGTATGTATTTTACGATTTCTATGTGGCTAACTGCTGAGTGTGGTGGGGGATACAAGTGGCAGAAGATAACTCACCCCCTCCGTCTAGTTAGGGGAAGGAGAGCTTTTCAAATAAACCTACTGAAGATAAGTTAGGGACAATAAATGGCAAGGGGCTGATTCCACATGATCTGGGATTTTGGGTGCAGGGCCACTATGCATGTTCATGGACACTCTGCTTGCAGTCCACATGGAATGGAGTGTCTGCAAAAGAATCAGCAAAGTTTGGGATGTGGGGAAGGTATCATGTACAAAGGCACAAAGCAAGAAGGTGCTTTGGGAATGAAAGCTATGTTGAGCATGGGTGGAAAGTACAATGGCCTGACTACTGAGGACAGTCTGGAGAACAGAATTCATGGGCTTCTGTTTCATGGCAAGAACAACTCAGAAGAATACCTTGCCCCCTTTTGCTCCTTCCACAGCCTTGTTAGATCCTAAGCCATGTCAATCAGGGTTCTGGATCCTTCTACCTAAAATGATCTTTGCCATTCCCCACCCTCTCCCTATGTGCACCCACACATATTCTCTAAGTTCCTATATCACTGAGATTTGTCATTATTCACTACTAGTTTATGCCTGTGTTGCCTTGCAAACGCCATCCTGTAGGCTAGATTTTCTTTCCATATCACCTTCTTGTTTGTAAAGAAATTTCTGTCTCATTTCTCAAGACCCAACTCAAACACTGTATTTTCCTTGCTGCAGAACTCTCTTTGATCTCTTTCCTTCTTTGGCAGAGCAAAGCAATTTTTCATTTTGCACCAAACTAGTGTCTTGAACAAAGAAAAATATAGGGCTTGCACCATATTAAAATTGTTTGTCTTCATTCCTATCTATCTCCTGTACAAGACCATGACCTCTCTGAGGTCAAAAACCATATTAATCCACTCTCATTTCCTTGGTGCCTACAACAGTGCACATAGTCATGTGCAGTAAGCATTTCTTCAGTGGATGAATTGTTCAATTCACAAGCGGGGTCATTTTCACATTGTGGAGGCCCATAAACATCAGAGGGGTGTGGCCTTGCTGATACCATCAGTGAGGTATGGCTTTTAAATAAGGGGTGAAACATTATGATTCCATTTTAGGTCACATATAAAGAAAATGTTAATGGAAAGTAGGAATCTAAAGATGATTTGTTGAATAGGTAGGAAGGGTGGAGATTCTCCCTGGAGGAATACCATGTCTTACTTCTTTGATAACTCCTTGGCATCTCAGCACTTTTAAATTCAGTAAACCTCTGCAGAAGAAGATTGTGCGTAAGACCTGAGCTGGGCACTGCCATACACAGTGTGTCTCAGCTGGTCCTCTGCTATGTGCTAGCTTGAGCTTTCATATGGTGTATCAGAAAACCTCCTGGTGCTCTGGAAGGCCGGGATAAGTGAAAAGTAATAACTTTAATATCACCTACAATTCCAAGCTCAGGAATTTTTTTCCATTAAACAACTTGAAACTGCTCACAATGGGAAACAACTGTAACAACTGTAGGCAAATGATTTACCTTAAGGATAAGAACCAACACTACATGCATGGAAACTGGAGGAATTCCAGAGAACAGCAAAAGAGTATGAAGACAAAGGAAAATGGGTCCTATGAAGTTTAATAAAAGTTAGGCAATAAGAGGAAAAATATGATGCAACAGGCCAAATTGGACCCGATAGTGGTTGGCTTTCTGCAGCAATAAAGAGGAGGTACAGAGTAGGTAGGGTAATAGGAACATTTCTAATCGGTGGTCCTATAACTCTGAGTTTCATTTGTCAGGGGATGTGGGTGTTATTTGGCAGAGAAATGGCAGGGTTCAACTACCTGAACCCCAAAAGTATCTAGCCAGGGCTTTATAATTCCTTGACTCCTCACATCTATGTGGGGCCAGGTGACAAACACAAGCTAATGGCATGTAAGCAGAAAGTAGCAAGTGTCACTTCCAGGCCAACAAGGGTAAGTACCCAATGTGCCTTCCCAATGCTCTCTTCTGCTTCTACAAGCCCTAGATTAAAGTTGGAAGCTTCTCAAGGTGGGAGAAGCCTGGATCCCTGTGTCACGGCTTGGAAGAGGGCCACGCGGGAAAACTGCCAGAAGAAGAATATCCATATTGGTCTCTGTGTGAGGGAGAAATAAACTTTTATTGTGTTAATCCTTTGGGATTTGAGGTTGCTTGTTACAACAGTTGGCTTATCTTTATTAATTTGGGGTAATAGGCTAGATTTCCAGGAAGTTTTCAGGGGACAGCTAAGTTACAGCCTACATCATCATTTGGGGCAAAGCACACATGGGTAGGAAGAGTTCTGGGTGGTCCCGGGACAGATACGAAGATAGGAGGAATCTGGGCCAGCAGCCCTTTTCCCCCATTGATTTTTGCTGGGGGCAGCCAGTCTTGGTCTCATCGATTTGAGCTGCTGATTAAGCCATGTTCTCCAGTCTGTCAGCAGCCACTTCATTTCCTTTCATCTCATGTTTTCACCTGCTTGAAGCTCTACAACAAGCAAGATCTTGAGTGTGCAACTGAACATTTCAGAAGGGCTTTTAAAAATGGCTCCCTTCCCTGCACGGCAGTGTTCAGCCTCCTCTCTTCCTCCCTCCTCCAAGACAATTGTTCCCAGGGCTGTTGCCTGTTAGATAGAAAAAAAAAATTGATAAAGCTGGAGGCAGCGGATCTTCACGGAGGCTACAGCAGGGCAGAGTTCCATCTGGAGGAGGCTGGTGACCTATTGGGAGTTACCTCAAGACCGAAATGCTCCTTTCACTTCCATGGAATGAGCTGTGAAGATACCCGAGACCCAAAGCAAGCTTTACAGCAAACAGGAACTAAAGAGCATACGGCAGGTGGTAGCTCAGATGCCAAAGCAAACCTCATTCCAATTGAAGAGGGGGCACAAAAATAGAATCTAATATGGCCCAGAGTGCTTGGAGTGGGAAAGAAGATTCTAAACCTCAGGTCAGATCTGTAAGAGAGAGGGGTGGAAGTTCCCTCCCCCCACCCCCTCAGCATCTGCAGTTGCTTAAACAAACAAACAGAACAAGATGGCTACTGATGGATAGCTAGCTCCTGAACACCGGCTGATACACCTACGTGCCAGGTTTGCCCAGCTGTACAGATGCCACAGCTGATTGGCGAGCGTGCCACACACCACTGCGGATCAGTCTGCACATGCCAATTACCTGATTTAGAATGGGCCGGGGAGAGTGTGCACAGCAGTGAGGAAATGGCTCTTGGGTTCTTCTCTATGCTCCTGCTCTCCTTTGTCCCCTCGAGGAGAGAGCGGGACAATGGTGAGGGCCAACGCCTCCCACACTGCACCCTCTTCCGTGTAATCCCTGAGGACAATGTTTGGCACCACCCCACCCCGCCTCCGAGCAGGGCCTGGAGAACCGAAGCAGATTGAAAGCTTTGGACAGACAGGAGATTGGGCTCCCCTTTGTGGCAGATGCAAATTCTGTCACCAGGCTGGGGGAAAGCAGGCCATTGTGCATCCTCGTTAGGATTTCTGACACGAAGAGATTTGTTTTGTGCCCTCTTCTCCCTTCGTCCCTAGAATAATAGGCACATCAGAATATTAACTCCCTGCACAGTGGGCTGGAATCAGCTCTCCTCTCTTCCCAAGGAAATCAACTTCCTTAGCCACCCAGCTCCATCCTGCTGGTGGAAAGGGTGGGGCAGTGGGCAGCGTAGCACTGGTATGTGTGTGCATGGTGTGCAAAATGGTGTTTAGTCAACATGACTTCTAGATTTTTCGTTACCAGTTCGAATAGCCATCTGAGGGTCTCCCAGGGAAAGCTGGCTGGATCTAGCGGTAACAGAAGCCCTGGGGGCCAAATGGCAGTCTGTAGAATGAAAAGGCCTGGAAATCATGGGTTATGTCTCTGGGCCATGGGTTATGTCTCTGGGCCAGCCCAGCAGCACACCTGTGTGCATTTCAGGGACTCTTGGCTTCTCCTCTCCTAAATCCTGGACAGCAACAGGGGACATCTTCCCGTCCTTCCGGCCCTGACTCTCCACTCCTTTCCCTAAGCACTGGGTCATACATGGAACCTACAGCCTGGGGCCTGGCTTGCCCTCCTAATCCCTCTGATCGCCTTAGCCAGAGGAACCTCTCTTTTTCCTCTACAGAACTTATTGTCTGCATATCTCATGTCATTCTGCTGTACATCTATGGTTTGTGATTGCCTCTAGATAATTAGTGCAGTGGGTGCTGGCCTTTTGTCTTGTAAAATTTGGCATCCCTACACAGTGCCAGTAATAGTGCTATTCAATTTATTAGGCTTGAAATAAATTTTTGCTCAAATGAATGCATTCTTAGGAAGCAGTAACTTAAAGATTTGCCCCTGCAAACTATACGCCTCAGAAAAAATATTAACAACAAAGATCCTTACATATACCCCGTGCTCCCCCCGCTCAGAGCTTCTGTGAGAACCAGGAAGTCCTGTTGACTGATAAATCCCACCGTGTTTCGCTGGCCATTGCCCTGCCCGCCTTGAAACTATTGGAAACTTCCTTCATTTGCTATCATTTATCACAGGCTCCAAAGCTAGGAAATCACTCATTGCTAAGTTTTGGTTGTCAGGCTCATGCAGAAGTATTTTCATTTGTGTCCTTTTCCATCTGACTCTCAAACTAATCCTTCTCAACTTCAGATCTTTGCACAAACCTCCCATGTCATCATTGGGGAGCTCTGGGCCCAGAGCAAAGGTAGGAGGCAAAAAGCCCCAAATCTGCACGTTTTATTTCATTGGTACATGTATTTAATCCATCTGCAAACTGTTCATTGGATAGCATTGCAGGCTTCTCTCTCTGGGAACACTAAGGTATGTGTATTCAACAGTGGAAAATAAACATAAGATTTTATTACAAAGTGCCACTGCCGCTCCTGGCATGAGTAATTTGTGCACCTGCATTTTTAAAATGTTTCAAAGTTTTTCCCCTTGGTGGATTCTGTGGTAACACACAGTAGCTTCCCGGCTGTCACAGCCTGGTTCTTGTAGGCTCCTGTCACTTCTTCCCGTGCTATCCAGAAGTCATTGTTTTCAGAGCAGAGAGTAAGCCAATGTGATGACTGCCCATGTAAGCCCTTGGGAGTTCAGGTTCCTGTTTTGTCCTGATAAATGTCTTTCTCCCAAGAATTAGCAAAAGTGTGGAGTGTGAATCTCAAGTGCCAAGGGCTGGGGGTGGGGGTAGGGGATAGATGAACAAGAGACGAATTAAGGTCAGAATCTGTCCTACTGAGAAGTGGGAATGGTTTCTGGAGATGAATGCAGGGTTGATCCCTCCTGCTCTCAGCCTGCTTTTTTTTTTTTTTTTAAACCACAGAAACCAAGTCATTTGCACTGCGTCACCGAGATTCTTTGGCAAATAAGGCAACTCAGTATGAGCCAGATGCAAGTGAGACACCTAGTCAGGGAGAGAACCTGGAAAATAGTACAGAGGCATTCGAGGGAAAGGGTGCTATTATTCCGAATGGAGTACCACATTCTGGCTTTATCTTTTCCTTCCCCTTCTTTTGCAATGATTCCATTCTTTGCAGGTGTCTAAAGTCAGGCCGTGTGCTTGCTAACAATTTCCCCTGCGATATCTGTAATCTCCTGGAAATGTTCGTTGATTCCTTCCAATGTCCCCACCACAACCCGGAAGGCTGGCAATTCCAAGTCATCTTAGGCACGTTAATACTTTCTTAACATCATATCACAGCACACCACACACTTCTCCCTGGAACAGCAGGTCTCAGAGGAAGACGATAATGACCCAGCGCTAACAAACTTGATCATTAGAATCTCTGTCTCTGTAAGCAACATCGGGCATATAACTTGATCTAAAGAGTATTTATTTATCTGTCTGATGCTGCAAATGGAGACAGAGGGAGCTCCACTGATGGAATCGCTGGGTGTGAAATCTTCATTGTTCAGTATGATCGAGAGCAATGGGATGCTTGTTTCATTTAAATAATACCGAGTTTTCAAACACTGTGCACCATCTGCCTTGGGAGCTGCCTGGCCCAGGCACAGAATTGAATATGTGTGGCATTTTGAATTGTTTAAATGCAAACTTGTGGTTTTAGTTTGAGGGATAGTAGAGGAGTGGTAGGTGTTGTTTTCACTACCGAGGATCAAGTCCTTTTTCTTGCTGTGAACGAGGCTTCTGTTGACCATCTCTAAGTTTGACTGTTCAGGACAATAACATTTTTTTTACTTTCAAAAAAATGTTTGTTTATTTATTTATTTTTAAAGAGAGACAGCACAGGGGAGGGGCAGAGAGAGAAGGAGAGAGAGAATCCCAAGGAGGCTCCACACTGTGAGGGCAGAGCCCAATGTGGGAGGGGCAGAGAGAGAAGGAGAGAGAGAATCCCAAGGAGGCTCCACACTGTGAGGGCAGAGCCCAATGTGGGACTCGTTCTCATGAACCGTGATTTCATGACCTGAGCCAAAATCAAGAGTCAGACTCTTAACTGAATGAGCCACCCAGGTATTGCCAAGAGAATACTTTTAATATGATTCCTTCTCAGAAGAAGAAGAATTGTGTTTTGATATCCTCTATGATTTTTGCACCCCAATGTTTACAGTCAAGTCATAGTTTTAATTTGGGGAATTATTTCTCAAAGGATGCCAGAGAAGTATCTAACTGGCCCCGCTGGTGAGTCTTGCTTTAAATGAATGTGTGAACCTTGTCCCAAGGCAAAGAATCTGAATGGCAACTAAAACCCCGTGTTCACATACATGTGTGTACATGTATGAGGAACATACATGTGCATGCATGGAGAGGAACTGGAGGCTTATTTTGACTTAGTTATCTGGACTGTTTGTTCAGGGTCATGAAATGCTACTCTATGTAAAGAATGGTAGACGTAGACTGGGTAATAACTGAGAAAACAGTTGCCATATTCAGCTGTGTTGTACATGGAACAGCACTTGGTAAATATACCTTGACTTGGATTCAATCTCTCTCAGGCTCTGTCCACAGTTTTAGGCAAAGAGGAGATTTGAATTAATTATCTCATTGATTCAGGATGAGGGTACTGTATTAGGATAAGTGACTCTGCTAAAACAAACCCTATAATTTCAGCGCCTTAACATAATAAAGATTTCTTGTTCCTCCTATCACAGTCTTATATGATTTAGGGGGTAGCATGAGGCTCTGCGCCATGAAGCCACCCAGGTATCTCCCATTTCTTGTCACCTCCATCTTTACCATGAGGTCTCCAAGATAACCACGAAACACAAAAGAGAGAAAAGATAATGTGGAACATATGCTCCTACTCTGAACTGCCTTGGTCCCAAAGGCTCTCCTCGGTACAAAAGGGCTTGGGAATATGAGCTCACTGGTGCTAGGAGATGGATGAGTCTCTGCACCTGATAGTTTTGCCTTTATTATCTGGCTACTTCATGTGAAAATATCCAGTTCCAACCACAGGTAATTGTTCTAGTCCTCTCTTCATGTCCTGTCATGGTGATAGTGGAATGTCCCACATCCCTGAAGGGGTATAAACCCAATTCCTTATACAAGTCCAGTGACCTCAGGATGAGTTGTTACGAGTGGAGCTGATTATAATTATGCTTGACCACACACCCACCTGAGATGTTCTTTAATCAGTCTCGAATACTGTAGTCTAGCTTAGTTATTCTTTACAGTAGCTTGTAAAGCTACTGTGAACTTGCTTCATCGGCAATCTGAAAAAAGGCACTATACAATTAGGCTATAAATATCATTTTATTATGCAGTTTTAAAGGTGCTGGATTTTGAAGCATTGTAATAGCATAGAATACCCAAGTCATTCCCATTGCCCATTATTTAAGTACTTAAACTTGCTTTTGACATTAACTGCTCCTAACACAATGCTTCCGACATGTAGGGCCCACATAATCAAAATGTTAATATTTTTTTCAGTCATTCTAAAATATTTCTTATATTTGTGACTTGTCCTGTCTTTAGAGTTGCAATTGGAAACAACAGAATACTACAATTGTTTCTAGAGTTCGGGTAAATGAGATTTGTACCACTTGGAATAGCAGCTACATCGTTCATGGCTCCGGCTTCCTATGTTTATACGCATCCACTCTCTTGTGCCTGAAAGAAATTTGCTGTGGTCTTTGCCTCTGCTCTATTCTAAACACACTGTACAAACAAGGGCCTACTCCTCCAGAGAATAACCAAGCCAAGGATGTCATGTTCCATCTTTATGATGAAATGCAGATTTGTCATTAAAAGGCAAATTTTTCATTTCCAAAAACTGCATATAAATGATGCTTTAAAGGATTTTAGCTAATGAAATTTAGCCCTCTCTTCCCCCCAAAAGAAGAATTCAGGACTATGCTCTGGAACTTAGCCCAGAGTATTTCATTTGGTTTCAAAATGCATACGTTTTCTTTTACTTCATGATCTTGCCTTATGGTATTTTGTTGTCTAGCGGCCAGCAAGCAAATGCCGATAGCTTTGTTGAGCTCAGGAATACTGCCTGCTTGGTTCGCCTGACTTCCTTCCATGCCTCCTGGCCAGTTAAGTACAACCAGTGCGGTTTCAGGCCTCTCCAGCCAAGGAAGACTGTGCAGGGAATGGTCGTGGCCATGCTGCAAACTTCGCTATGGCCTGATCTTCAGTCGGGAGTCTCTCTCTCTGCCTTGCAACCCCATTTCTTCATCCTCTGCGAAGCAGTCTGTATGAGAAAGGGGGACAGACATGCCGCTTCCTCTCCAACATTTCAGTTCAGGCTGACTTCAGACTAGACGCTGCTTAGGGGATTTCCAGGTTTGGAGGAGATTTAAAGGCTCTTTCTGAACTCATCAACTCGTCCTTGTAGACGTTAGTGTTTCACGGCCTCCTAGGTCAGTTCCTGATAAATGTCCACATACAGAAATCTCACTTTACTCCCTAGTTTCTGTCCCCATGACTTGGATGGGGCACTGGACACAGGTTGCCTCTTTGGGCCGGCCAGGGAGAATTGAGTGAAGGAAACTCTGTGACTCCATCCAGAATAGGGGCCCTCAAATAACCAAAGGCTCATATAGAGGTGGTAGCCCTGTTCAAAAGCGGGTTCTGCAGGGGAAACCACCAGACCTTCAGGAAGATGAAATAAAAGTGCTGGCTGAGAGAAGCATTTGCTTTCCTTCCTATGGGGTGCTGGGAAGCCAGGCATGAAACACCTTTTTGTGTTGTATTTTTGGTTGTTGTTGTTTTGCTACAAACTCCAGTGTGACTTACAGGAATTCAACTTCAAACTGTCCTATGCATTCCTCACTCTCAAGACTAGGAGTTGAGAAATCAGACCCATGGTTTCTTGAATGGGCTGACAAGGGTGGTTTCTATGTACCCATGACTACTTGATGCCGTGGAATGCAGACAAGGCATCAGTTACTAACGTGGTGGTTTCCAGGGCCCCCAAGGACTCATGCATGGCCCCAAGGGCCATGCCATGGCTCTGAAAAAAAAAAGTGAAGCCCATGGGGAGACAAGTGGTGACCTGCACACCACAGGAGCCCAATCTTGAGGCAAGGCTGTGTGGCTCACCTTTGATGCTAACTTGGATGAAGGAAGGAACTGAATGACATTCACAACCTGAAGTGATTCCATTTCATCATTTTGTACACATACATTCATGATGGCCTATATGTTATATATAATTTACTAAAGCATGCTTTTAAAAATAGATTTGAGGAGCGTGGAGACCCCAGAAGCGTATGTTATTGTACTGGGCTTGAGTTTCCCTTTCCCTCCCACAGGGGACCTCTGAGGGTCTATTTGAGGGCATGAATATGGAAAATTCAGCTCCAACTCCCCCACCTCACTCCCCGAACAGCACTGCAGAACTATGCTAAGCTCTTGTGGTTTTGAAGGAACAGATGCAAGAGACAAAATAAGTATAAAAGGAATTTAGGGAATGGGTCCTAAGAATCACCACATTTCCTATCACTCTCAGAAAATGCATCTCTTTTCAGGGGCACTGTACATCTGCGTGGCTCCAAAACACCAATTATTTTTCCAAGCAACATAATTACAGCCTTCTCCTGAAAATGCCAAACACTCACATGAAATACAGCTTCAGAAATTTTCACTTAAGTTAATTGGTTCCAATTACTCAGACCTGCCTTGGCCCCCCAAAACCCATGAAAGCCCAGTTCTCTTTTTCTCATCCTGTTCATTTTTGAGAGAGAGAGAGAGAGAGAGAGAGAGAGCAAGAAAAGATACCAATACCTGAATTCTACATATTTTATTAGAACACACAACCCAGTGAATACAGGCTGTATAATTGAAGGAGGGGAAGAGAACATCACCCCAGCATCCATGTGCCTTCCTTTGTCTGTATGGGCACTGAAAGGCCACGGATGTCACAGACTTTCCTCTTGAACCACTCTGAATGTAATCTGTTGGGTTTGGTTTGCTGAATGTATATGCACGTCAAAGATTGTGGGCATGGATTATTTATAAGACGTTCACTTCCAATTAGCACTGCTTAAAACATGAGCTTCCACTTGGCTCATGAAGCAGCAGTCTGTTCTGAGGTTGGGCGGGTCTAGGGGGGTATGTAAGCCTCTTGCTGAGTAGTTGTGAACTGCTGGCTTAGGTACCCTTTGGAAGCAGCCCTGTGCATTGACAGATTCTTACCCCAGATGAACAACACTGTAAATGACATGATAAAAGACATGGAAGGACACACTTTCAAAAGGCTGCTCTGGGAACAGCATGTCTAGGTCCTAAGCCTGTTAGGTCATTTTAGCCCACTGCTCCTCAAGTGAGCACCCGGATAATTGATTGCATCTCATTTAGGACCTGTGCCTGCCTCAGTGGAAACCCCATTTTCTAACTTGATGGAGACTTATAGATACTGGTTTCTAATGCCAAGATCTGGTATGGTAGGAAAAGCTACTGGCAAAATCAGTTTAATTTATCCATTTTAACCAAATCTAATTAACCAAATGTAATTAACCCATTTACTGAGGTTAATGAAACCCTGATTAACTTGAGTCAGAAAGTGGATGCAAAGGAGGGCCAATTAAGTTCCAGTCCCCAAAAGGGCTCCAAACCTCCGGAGCTGTGAGCCTGTCAAAGACAGGGCACTAGGTTTGTGCTTTGAAACTTTACTTAGGAAGGGAGTCAGGACAGGAAATGTCGCCAGTACCCTGGTCTCTCCTAGAGTTATTCAAAGCTCCAAACTGTTACTTAGTCGTAAACATGGGGGATTCAAGAATCAAGGCCATACTCTACTAACTTGCAGCAGGGCACGCCAATGCCAGATGGAAATGACTAGGGGTCTGTCTACACTGTCTAGTCGCTAACCTGCTATTCTCCATTAGCAGAAGAACTCCTTGTCAGACATTGGCATTCTGGAGGCAGCCACAAAGACCCAGAGCTGCGATTCTCCTGCCTGGAGTTTAGCACTGGTGCAATGAACTGACAAGCTTCATCTGCTTTAGTCGCCAGGTGTCACTGTCATAAAACTCCCCATCATCTGGCATTGGCTGAGAGCCCCATAAGCTGACCCAGCTCAGAGCATTTGAGCACTACCAAGGCTGGTGCCCTTTCCTACTTTGTAATGGTGTTTACTGAGCAGTTCTTTTGGTTTTTCTGATTCTTGGAGGACAGGTAGCTTCCTAAGCCTGTCCTTAGCAAGAAAGTGGCTCATTTCTTTTCTGAATGTCAAGCTTGTTCCCAGGGGATAAAGAATAGGGAACATCTTTGCACACAAGCAGAGAGAAGGGGCTAAATGGGAATCTTCTGCAATCAGAGAACAGTCTGTCAGGACACCAGGATCTTGAGAGCTCCAGAGGGCAGAGTATCAGGAAACCATGGAAATCTTCTTCTAGACTCAGATGGTGGCACAATACACTTAGGACTGACCTGGCCAAGAAAAGAGATTTGGGCATATCCCATGTCACTGAATGCAACGAGTTCAAAATCTAGGGTGGAGAGAGGAGGGGCCCAAAGTAGCACGAGATGCACTTCTCCCCTCCCTTAAAGCTGCTGCTTCCAATCAAGCCCTCTATGTCAGTGACCTTGAGATAAAAGAGCAGAAATGCCAAGTGAAGCATTTCTGTATTTTAAAGGAACACATTCAGCAAGCCCCTACCTCCTTCAGTTTCATAAGAAGAATGTGCCAAAGGCTAGATGAACAATCTTATTCCTGTTCCTCCAAAACAGGGAAGGTATATGAAGCAACTGAGTGCTATAGGAGGGATTTCCATATGACAGAACTACATCGTGGAAAAACACAGTAATAAGATTTGGATCAGATTTACAACAGAAGCAGAGCCTTTCCTTTATTGATTATTTTGAGTTTTTTTCAAAATAATTTCCTTGGGACTTTTCGAAAAATCTCAGTGAGGAGACATCACTCATTCACATGTGGATGGAGATGGCAGTTGATTTTTATTAAGTTAGAAAAAAAAGTACAGTAAAATCCGACATTATTTAACATGAAAAATATTTGAGGTGATGTTTTCCTAAAAATTACTGAGTCTTTCAGAAAGCACTGTTTTCCCAAAATATCTCAATTTTTTAGCATCTCTCTCATCCTTTATCCAGAAAAATGCTGGCAAGTACATTTTCTCTGTCATTCTGAAGCACAAGTGGTTTAGGCATCCTGGAATTGAAATGATGTTCTGATACTGATTGAACTGATAAAGTGGCACTCTTTGTGGGGACCTCTTTTCATTTCCCCTAGAGAGCAGTCAAGGCCAAGGGTTCATTCATGAAACAAATATTCAGTTCTACTACTGGTGACCCAAAAGTCATGGATTTTGCTCTCCAGGACAGATGAATTCAATTAGTGAAATAAGACCAACACACACACACAGGTTGACAATACTAAAAGTTCTCACACATCCCCAACCACAAGGAAGCCAAGTCAATGTAGACTTTATTATTCAAATCAGCATCAGACTGGGGTGCCTGGGTGGCTCAGTCAGATGAGCAACCGACCCTTGATTTTGGCTCAGATCATGATCTCCCGGTAGTGAGATCAAGCCCTTCATCAGGCTCTGCACTTAGTGTGGAGCCAGCTTGGGATTTTCTTTCTCCCTGTGTCTCTGCCCCTCCCCACCACATGCATGCACACACACCCTCTCTTTCTCAAAATAAATAAACTTAAAATAAAATAAATTACTTTTAAAAATCAGCACCAGACTGATCACTTTTAGAAGTGTGATGTCATGGAGGGCAATCAAACATGGAAAAGTACCCAACACCATGGTAACAATCCTGGAGGGGGCCTTAGAGGTCATCTGTGTCTTAACTTGATGGTGCTGATCCCAGAACTGAGGCAAGAAATGCATCTGAAGTATTGGGATTTGTCTTAATAATTTATGGGGACTTTTGCATTTTACTTAACGTGTATCTGTGTTTGCTTTCATATAAAAATAATGTTTGAAATTTCTTGCCGTCAATTACAGTTGATTTACTGAGGAAGGCCTGTTTATCCTTGGGGTGCAAGGACAAGGTGGTTTGCTGAGGCCACTTCCCTCTTCACTCATTTCTTGTTCGTTGTCTGTATTCTGACTTGACCACAAATTCCTGTTCCTGGTTCCAAGAATATGTGTCACTCCCTCACGATAATATTCAATAGCTCTCAAGAAAGCCTAGTTGTTTGAGAGTTCCTGAAGGGAAAAATAGCAACATAAGCAGAGAGTCTGGAATGGGACACAGAAATTTAACAGATGGAAACAGTAGGTCTACTCTTCTAGAGAAGTTATAAGGGGTGGCTTACCAACCTGGCTTCTATCTGAGGGAAACCTGCTTTGGTGTCTAGCCAAATTTTGATCCTTTGCCTCACATCTTTTCTGGAAAGGGGTAGGCTATAAATAGATATTTGGATTTAGATTAAACACCTTTGAAAAAGGCATCTTTCATCTCATGCAGATACAAATCTTTTGAGTACCTCAGTGTTCTGCCTTCTGTCTCAGTCAACAGCAAAGCTTTGCTTCACTCTTTCCTAGCTCTCTGATTATAGTTTCCATCATCTTCTGGATCTCTGAGGGAAACCTGAGGCAGAAAGGATAAAACTCAGGGTACAAGCAGAGGATGATTCTCACCCAGTTCCTGAGCAGCTATCAGCAAAGAGAGGGAGGCCAGCCAAATTCTTTGTCAGCTACAGCAGCACAGGCCTTCTCCCCAGTGATTTTTCCAGATGGAAAAGTACTTTGAGCTTCTGACCATTTCCCAGAGGATTAAGTGAATTGGATAAGGGGAAACTTTAGCTCTTCTAAGCAATTGAGTCTGCATGAATTAAGCAGCTTGGTAGCATTTCCAAGCAACTTGAACATAGTAGGCTCATAAGAATGATTTATCAGATGCATGAATCAATGCTAATTCTCTACCAAGGAAGGAAACTGGGCAGGCCCTATGAAAAAGAACATTTCATTATAACCTAGTACATTATACAACCCAGATTTCGTTTTCAATGCTGTAGGTATTTAGACAATGGTAGATTTAGATTAATCTAGGTTATAGAATTATAGTCTAACCAAGTGGTTTCAACTGTGGCTACATATTAGAATCACCTGGCAGGCTTTCCAAAAATACTGGTGTCTGGGTTCCAGTCCAAAGTCATTCAATTAGAACCTTTGGGGAGGGCCCCAGGAACTGGTATTGTTTTTGGAATTCTACAGGTGATTCTAGGGCATGAGAGTGTGAATGAGCCATCTAATCAGGCCAGTGAAGTGGTTTTCCCAGAATCTCACCAAGCTGGTGGCAGAGCTGGGAGGAGAATCCAGGTCTTCTCATCCAATCTGTGCTCTTTCCCACACACCACATCAATGCTCCTTCAGCTCTGAGGCCCGTGGGATAACTTGCACTTTTCCACTGGGAAAAGGGAGCAGTCGTTGACCCACTAACCCCCGGGAAACAAGTGCTCCAGCACCATGGGAATTTTCCTGGTCCTATTTGTGGAAATGGTCCAACCTTGGATGTTTTTCCAGGAAAGGATATTATGAGCAGGACCCCTTTGGTAACTGCCTATAAGCATTATTTGTAAGGCATGGGAAGATTCTAGCCCCAAAATATCCCCTGTGCCTTCAGTTACTTATGCTGAAAGGCATCTCAGGAATATTTGGGGGGGGGGTAAGATATTATTATTTATGTAGAATGTAAATGACACTGTGGGTAACCTCTTCTCTCCCTGCTGGTCTAAATGAAGAATTGGAGGTTTGAGTACCTAGCACAGTGCTTGGCCTTTATAGTTTCACAATATATACATGGTAACTACCTCTTATTATGCTCTGACTATGTGTAAGAAACCCATGCTGGGCCTTATGTACATTGTCTAATTTAATTATCACCCCAAACTTAGGGGGCAGTTATTATTATCCTCTTATTAAGGATACACAGTCTGAGGCTCACATTCTAATTCTGATGCCTACAGGTTTCAATTAAACGAGAAGATCTTCTGAGCTTAAACTAACCCCTCTGCTTTACATATGAGGGAAATGGAATGTAGGGAGGGTGCATGATTTTCTCTGGGAATGTATAAGACAATCAATTGTTTATCAAAGATCCAAGCCTTTTAGAAATTACCACATCAGCTTCTTTCAAAATTGGAAAATGAAAGCCCTTTGAGTCTCTCAGTTTGCTGTTCAAACTCATTTTGACCATTTTCTGTCTGTAGTCACAAGTTACTGAACAGGTGAGAGACTCACTTTCAGAAGGAAAGGAAGAAGGGAGACAGGAAGGAAGAAATAGAGAGAAAAAGGAAAATAGAGAGGAAGGAGGAATGTAAGGAAGAAGGAAAATACAGGAAAAGGAGAAAGAAAAGGGAGGGATCAAGCCAAGGAGGGAATGGGATGTTCAGATGATAGTGGGGGAAGGAGATACAGAGGATGGGACAGGGGCCTACTTGTGCTTCTCTGAGGCACATTTTGTGATGTCATAGGACATTGTGGAATTGCTTTCTAAGGGTACTTTTTGTCTAATCCAAAGCAGATCCCAAGCAGAAGACCAGGACCCACTGGAAGAAGGAGAAAGAGGCTTGGAACAGGGACAAATAGATGGAGGCAGCATGTAAGTGAGGGCTTCTAGAGAAAGAGGACAAAGGAAGAGCTGAGTTTGATCCAGAGAAAGTCAGTGACAAGAAAGATGTAGAGAGAAAAGGCAAATGTTGGGTCATTAGAGGCTCTCAAATGTTTAGTTTCTCTTTAGGACTGAATTACAGACATTACAGGAGTCAAGGTGTGAAACAAAGTATTTTCCACCAGAAGAATATACTTTTTTGATGTGCCCCCCCCCAAAAAAAATTACAAAATGTCTGTTGTGGACTATAGCTTTTGAAGAAAAAAGGAAAAAAACAGTTGAAGTAAATCAAAGGAAGTGATAAATCTGTCTGTGACCCTGTCCTGAAACAAAGCACATGGAGCTTAATTAATGCACTTAGCTACTTGACCAGCAGAGCCTTATATTCAAGTCCACTAATTTGGGAGTTCTTGGAAGATGAAAAGCTCTCTTAAGTGCTGACTCTGACGACGACCATGAGCCCTGTGAATTCCATGGGGAAAGAAACAAAAACATAGATTCAATGTGTTATAATACTTACAAGTGCCTCGTTGAAGGCAGTGCCCTCTAACTGTAGAAAAAATCTGTCATGAAATAAAGAAAAGTAAGCAAGGGATGTGGAGGGACGTGAGGGAGGAACACACAGAGCCAACAGGATTGTTCTTGAATGGCAGAACCCGGACAGTGTGGAGACAGAAACCTTGAGGCAGGAGAAGAGGTGGAAGAGGACATGTATGATGTGAGATGAAAGGTGTGAGGCTCTGAGAAGAGAAAACTAAAGCCACTGTGGGAGGCGGCATGGGAGAAGAAAGAAATTGTGTCATACTGAAGGAGACATTACATTTCTAGAGAAGGGACATTACCCGTATGCAAAGGGATCAAGCACCAAGTGTTAAACAACTGGCTTGGGAAAACAACAAGAGAGGATGAAGGAGCAGTCATGGAAAAGTAGAATGGTACTCCTGGATCTGTATCCTCTCCATGTCTTCTGCCTTCTGTCTCCCTTGTGTTTCTGTTGTTTCTGGAACTGTGTCTCCTCAAGGTTAGCTGAAATGGCAATAGAGGATACTCAAAAATTTAAAAGAGTAACAAAAAAGTAACATCAAAAGTAACATCACCAGCGAAGGTGGAAACTTGTTTACATGGAATGATATCAACTGATTTTTTTTTCATTCAAGGAGATTTCTGAGATAATAAATGAGTCATTCAAAGACTTAGAAAATGGTGGCCAAATTGGTGAGTAAATGGCAGGAGTAGTGATGCATGCACTTAAGTGCAATTCTAAATTTCTTTCTTCTCATTATTTGATTGAAGAACATAAGAGCATTTCTGAGGTTTACTCATAAATTTGGGGGAGACTTCAACAACATTGGGCCAATCCTGCAGAGGAGGGTCAACAGAAGCCATGTGGCCTGCAGACAGAACACAGAAGTGGGGGTCCAAACTCTGGCTTTTTTTTTTTTCTTTTTCTGGAATCTTCGGCCTTGGTCTGTCACAAAATTTGGGTTTCAATTTTTTCCCCATTTGTATCAGGATGAGGATGTCTCAAAGATATAAAAATCTATTTTTCTAAATTGGCCCATCATCAGGACCTTGCTAACAAAAATTTGGAGGTTTGGCATTTTAAATACCTCCTGGCATTTCGTATATTGGCTTATGAATCCAAAAAAGATAGAATTGATTGTACTTAAGCCTGATTTTTGCTAACTTCACAGTCAAGAGGTAGTTGAGACTTGTGCTTCTTTCTAGACAGCCCTGATATAGTTTTCTTGGGAAACATATGCTTCAAGGCATCTTCTCTTCCCCGTCCTAGTAAAATAAGTGTAAGGAGTTATCCTTCAAATGCTCCTGGCCCACCTCTTCCTGGGTAGTTAGTCGTGTGTCCATTGAGAACACAGCAGAGATTTGTGGGGCAAGGGCTGGGCACCAGTCTGACACAGTTCTTCACCAGCTATGTGACAGGGCCAGATTATTTGCACTTCTTGAGCCTCAGTTTCCTCTTCTATGAAACAAGAGTAATTGTTCTTCATGGAGTTGAGTTCATTGAATGAAATAATACACGAAAAACACTTCAAAGTATTTCTGGCACAGAATAAAAACAATAGATGTTAACTGTTATTATAATGTTTTTGTCATTAATATAATTACCAGGAACTTTTTACATAACACATAGCCTCCAATTAAAATCTGCTCACTGCTCTGGTGGCTTATGACTCATGCTCTTTCTTTTCCCCTTTCTGATTCTTATTGCTGGGTGGTTTTTCCATTTAAAATGTACCAAGCCCAATATTGTTTAATAATATCAATTAAGTCAGGGCAATTATTTTCTCTCTATGTTTAACACTTTAATTCATTCCACCTACCTTTCTGTCGGGGTCTTCAGGGTTAATTAGGAGCAGCTTTGTATTCGGATAGTTGGTTAATTACCAAGTAGAATGTTGGGAGAAAGCAACTCAGATATTTTCATCTTTGCATCCAATTCCCAGGAAACCTGGAAAACACCATTTCATTTGTCTAAGGCCACCTACAGTATTAGGTAATTATTAAAGCTGATTACATGTCAGAGCCTAAATATAGTGTTATGGAATTGTACTTCACTCACGCTCCCTTCACGGCAAATGAATCGGAGGCACTGACATGTATTTTTGAAGAGTAAATCTTTGTGCTAATTAATTATATTAATATCAACATGTTGATATTGATATAATTAGCACAGTGGATGACACTGATATAATTAGCACAAATATTTACTCTTCAAAACTAAGTGGCAGTGCATATGCATATAATAACCTTAATAATAATACTGAGTAGTTGTGGCATTACTTTCTCCAAAGAGCTTATAAAATACATAAATAGCGAATAACTGAAATTCAAACTTAACTGAGAGCTTCGATAGCATAATGGAGCAAGGTTTATGCAGTCAGAGCAAACCCCATAAATATATCCCAACAGGGCATTTCCCCCAAACAGAAGCAAATCTCCAAGATGCCACCAATAAAGAAAACCCAAATTATATCATTGAAATTGGATAGGGCTCCTTCTCTTTCTTTATTCTGATCAATGTTCAGCTAATATACAACCACAATCATTTGGTTTTAAAACAAAGCAGGATTGAGTAAAGGCAGGGATTTTGGAGAGGGAGACAAAAAGTATGTTTAGACTTCCTTATCTCCAATGTCTTTGATGTACAAAGACCATGGGCCCACTGTCAAGGAGATCTGCCCCTAGGTCATCTCTCTTTTGTTTGATGATATAGATTCCACACTTCTTTACATAATTATGAAAGGAAGAGAGGATTTGGGGAAAATGCGGTATCATGAGAAGAGAAGGTGGGCATGGTGCCTAATGGTTCCATTGGCACTCTGCTGTCAGGGGCCTGTGAGAACCAACTTTCCCACTGTGTTTGTGATGGGAGATATCAATCTCAACCAATTTCTTATTTCTTTATTTCTGAGTGCAGGCTACTCGAGTACTGAGTACAGGCTATACATTTTCTTACCATAACAACTACATTTAGAACAATCATAGTTTTGAAGTCATGGTAGCACACATACACAGAAGCACACATACATATCCACACATACAAATGTACAGACTATACACACAAAACATTACCCTTAGTTCAAGGTAACCCACTGCTAAACACAAAAGATGCAGACCAAGAGACTTCTAAGTATGTTAAATTTTATAAGACCCTGACCTACCGGTGAACATCTGAAAAGTAAGTATGGTTTTATGGACTGACAGAAAAGAACATTAGTTATTTCAGTCTTCTTTTTCCTCTGAGCACTAACTCCTATAATGGAGGATCCCAGATGTTCACTTCTTAGTGCCTCTTTGGATGTGAAGATTGCACAGCAGGAGGCAACATCTGGGGAAAAAAGGAGAGATTATGAAGAAAACAGAATATTGGTGTGTGCCTGGTTGTGATCCTTGAGTATGTTTCAGACTTTTATTTTAAAGGCAGCCTCTTTTGTAGATTGTTATTTATAATTTCTGGGTACAATAACATAAGAATTTCTTCTTGAGGTTTGAATTTTTGCTTTTCATTTTCTCTTGTACGTGTGCTGTTTTAGAATTCCAGCTATAAACTGACCTCCCTCCTTACCCTAAGCCACATTGTTTTTGCAACTTCTTATGATATAAGGCAGCTTTAGTCCTTCAACAAAGGGCTTCACTGTTACAGTGAGAAGAAGTAGAAAGTCTCAGGATCTCATGAACATCATGGCTCAGACAGTGCTTGGTTCTAGGGGGTTGAAGTTCAATCCTAACGCTTACGATTGTCTCATTTCATTTTGACATCATAATTGAGACTAATCTACACCAATTTCTCCCGTACCCCCAACACGTTCTTGCGTCCAAGTTTAATATTCCACTGCCATTTGAACATAACAGCAGTGGAGGGGGCGCCTTCTCAGAGACACACACTGGAATCATTTTGCATCGTAGCCTCAGCTTATGATGGTTTGCAAAGCAGGTATCCAAAGGCACACACTGAAATCATTTTGCCTGTATAATCTTGCCGTTTAATAGCTTCCTAACAGGGTAGCCAAAGAAACACTCTGGAAACATTTTGCCCTCCTAATTTCATGTTGTAATGACATCAAAATGTCATAAAGCAATTACCATCCCAAGCACAAAATGATCTTTAGAAGTTACTTTCTCCAAAGGCTCATTAACTTCTTTCTAGCTTTAATATCTTGATTGTTCAAAAAAATGTTCAATGCTAATTGAGAGACTTCATTTAAAACTGAATACCATTTATTTAGTACAACCTCTCTCTCTTTCTCCATCTCTCTCTCTCTCAATCTCTCTCCCTTTCCCTCTCCTGCTCTCTCCCTCTCTCTTTCCCTCTGTTTCTCTGTCTCTCTCAACCGAATTGCACATAACCCTAGATTTATACATACACACACCCTTTTTGACCTCTACAGTTAAAATTCCAAGTGAAATTGATCTAGGACAAAGCAAAAATTGGCATAAGGCATGGATTGCTTTGGGGACAAAGGGAACTGTAGATACTGGAGTATCCCTGGCATCAAGCATGTCCCCAAGTTTCTGCAGTACCCAAAAAACAGTAGGCTGAGTTCTCATTACGAGACCTAAAAGAAATGTGAGAAGCTTAATTGGAGAAGTTCTACATGTCAACACAACCATCTGATTCAACTACCCCTATTTCTAATGATTGAGATCTGCCAAGTGTATTTCTTCAAATGAAAACTGTAAATCAAGAGAACAGATGATGATAAATTGGATTCAGCTCCATTTTGTGATATACGCTGTGATTTGCAGCTGTACCCTCCTGAAACATCTATGGGAGGGGTTCAAACATATGTTTTTCTGTGAGCTGTTGAGCTATCTGAGATAAAGAAGGAATGGCAATCAACCTCAACAACCTTTTCTGGCATAAGCATAGGAGCCAATTTGCTCAACCCACATGTTCAGGTAATGTTCATAACTTAAATTTTAATTCTCTGAGCACATTTCTATCTGGGTAATAATCGAAGGCTTGGAAATGAGCTCAACCAATTTGCACAAAACAATGTCAAGGATGTCATGGCCTCTCTACTCACATCAAGAGATAAGATGGCATCTGACTTTCTCTATAGACTCCCTGTCCATGACTAAATAACGCAGAATTATATTCTTGCCAAATATTTTTTCTTCTGCTTAAAGTCCCTCAAAGGTGACCTATGAAGCTACCAGGAACTAGTTTGATCATTTGCTGGTGGTGAAGAGGCAGAATGATTGGTTCAGATGCTTGAAAATAAAGCTAAAATTGGGAGAAGCTATTTGGTTAATAATAAATAGCAAGAAAGATATATGAATAAAAATAAGCATCTTAATGATTTACCATTGCTATGAAACCAATAGGATGGTGATCCAATCTGATATCCACAAATTTGTATAATCCTCAGGGTAAAACAATTTAATGGGCTGTCTCTTTTATAGTTACAAAAGGCCTTTCATGTGATCAATTATACATAAGAGTACAATAAATGTAACTTTCTTCATACTAATCACATCTCACTTAAATTCTCTTGTTGGTCTTTGGAGTGTACACAGCATTCCCAATAAAGTTTTTAGTTCCGACTCTTACCAAAAGTTAATCTGCCCAGAACTTCCAAATAAATCTTCAGTACGAGGGACCTTTTTTTCCAAACTAAATAAAATTGTTCAAACAACACAGTTTGTTCGGAAACTGCCACCTCCTCCTGTTCTGGCCCCTTCCTCAACACAACAATCCTGCTGCTTCAGTCAGCCGGTGGGCAGTGGGGGGTTGGTTTGATTGTTTTTCTTCTGTTTGGTTTTGTTTGTATTTTGTTGAAAAGGCAGCCTAACACTGTGTTAACACCGTCACCTGAGGCTAACAAAATTTGGCTAAGAGATGGAGATTTCCAGTCCTCACTCAGTGACAGGTCCCAAGAGGCTCTTGGACCCTCAGATTCATATAAACCCAAATTCCCATCTGTTTTATTATATGTTTAATTGGTTTGCTCCTCTATGGAACCGGAAAGTAAAATGAAACCCCTCATCATATGCCACTTAAGTTAGGGGTAAAGGTCACATTGATTGTGAATGTCAGTGTGAAAAATAAGAAATGACTAAAGTTTCCAAATTGACTTAGCCAACCAGTTGATGCTTGACTCTGAGTTAGTGGATTCAATAAATATTTTTTTTACCCACTACTAAGTACCAGAAACTGTTCTAGAGGCTACAGTCACGAGTAAGAATTAACTCTGCATTTGCTTCAAAGAGTAGAATGAACTTTAAGCCATTCCCCTGATCCTACATACACATGATACACAATTCATTTTGCAATATGAAGCATCTCAGAACATAAAAGATAGGACTGAAGAAAAGAACAGGGAAAGGCAGTGGGTATGTTTCTTCAAGCTTCCAAAAAGAAAATGAAAGATTTCTGAGAAAGGAGAGTTCTTAAGATCCCAGTTGGGGGACTAGTTAGTCCCTTGAGCATTAATTTTGGGGCTGAGCATCCTGAGAAAGTTACATGTATGTGAAAAATTAGCAAAATTCAGGCTTAACCTCTAAAACAAAAGATGGAAGAGTTTGTGTGTTTGTGTGCATGTGTGTATGTGTGTTTAATTAGCCTCAGAGTATCTAAGAAAACATATTCTGAAGGCTCACTTGTTGCTGCCTGCTCCATGATTTGGGCCTCTCAAGTGTGGTTTGCTAAAGAAATCAGGCTGCCAGCAAAGTACAGCAAATTGGAAAAATGAACTGGAACATCATAATCTGCTTCAGCTATAGCAAAGAAAAAGACATCTGGTAGACCACTTGGAAGCCAGCCAATGATGAAGACTTCAATTAAAATAAAGAACATGTCCTCAGGAGAGCATCTCCGAGCTCAAGAAGTTATAAGTCCAGTGTGCTACTTGAAAGCCAACTACTAGAGAAAAGTCATTTTCAAATAAAGCGAGACAGAGAGAGCAAGGTTTGAATTCTTTCAAGGATCATCTTCCTGCCTGTCCTGTCCTAGCTGATGACTTAATAGGAGGTGCCACCACCCAATGCTGGAAATAGGCTATCACACAGAAAGTGAAGCTGCAGGTCTGCCCATAGTGTTTCTGGGGAAATTCAAATGTTAGCACGAAGAATAGGGCGCCATGGTGTAGCTAAGAGTACACTGGACCAAGAATCGGCCAGCCAGGGTGCTGGTTCTAGTTCTGCCACTTTTGACCTGTGAACTTCATGCAAGAGACTTCATCATGATGGGGTTTCAGTATTCGCAGCTGACAAATGAAGACACGAAAATCAGTTTCATAGTAATAAGGGGAGGAGTGCATGAAACATTGTGTGGAATGGCATGTAATACAATGCCTGGCATACAGTATGCCTGCAGCATGGTAGTTAAATAGAATAAACCAAATAGAAAAGAAAATCATTCTTGCTAAAAATCTGGTGTATATTTTTAAATTAAAGAAATGGAATCTGATATAAACAGCATCTATGAAATACACACCCTGACCCACAAGATAATGCTGCATTTTCTTGAAAAGAGTCACATGGCTATGGAACAGATAAAGCAATTTTGTAGAATCCCCAAAACAGGCTCAAGGACTGAACATAGAAACAACTGGACACTAAGGCATTGAACCTCTGTTCAGGGAAAGGAATTGATGGTCAGTGTCTGCAAGATGATGAAAGTTCTGCAAACAGCAGTTGCCTAGAAATTCTCAATAGACAGACAGTCAGCTGACTAGTTTCTTGGTATAGCAGTAAGACAGTGTTTTTGGTAACTATTATTCTTGATATCAAATATCTAATAAGATCATTTCTATATTGTAATTATTCCCAGAAATGCTGAATAACCATGAAATCAACCATCTTGGGGAGTTCAAGAGAATTAGCATAGATTATGCCCCTAACCCTTGAATGGGTAATTCTTAAGTGATCAATTGATTCCCCTTAGAGGGAATTTGTTCATTGGGCCTTTCTTATTTTATTAAGCCCAAACAAAGCCCAATGCTACTGAGCCTTTTGGTATTACTTTAGTATAGCATTTATAATAAATTTCTGTGTGTATGTCTTTCTCTTCTGCTAGTCTGGGAGTATGCTGAGAGTAAAGTTTGTCTGTCTCAAGACCCACAGCTCCTGTCACAGAGACTGGCACATGGCATGTGTTTTGTGTGTGTGTGTGTGTGTGTGTACATATATATGTGTATATATATGTATATATTTGTATATATATATGAATGAGAGAAAGAATGTTCCTCAAACCATTCACTAGGAACAATGTCTATGGGAATGATATATGGATATATGCAAGCAGTAAGAGCACCAATAGGGTGCCACATTAGGACTGGGGAAGGAGGGTAAAAGAGGTTTAACAGAGGGTAGGTTACAAAAATAAGACTTCTCTTACATCTCAGAACTCAGCTGGGAAGAGTTGGTCTTTACACACCTTGCTAATCTCAGGCAATTGCTTTGTTGAGCTAGTGACCCAAGGAAAGCTGCAGTTTAGTAGTAAACACTACCTTCCTATTTGCAAATTTATGTATGGACTCTGAAATGAAGAAAAACATATGATGATTCCCCCAAACTAATGACTGCAGATTACAATAGATGTCTCCCCTCCCCTGATAACATAGAGAGCCTAACCCCTGGAGATGTAGATGAATCTCATTCTGTCTGTCTGTTTGTCTGTCTCTCTCTCTCAGTCAGAAGGATCTGAAAATCTGGGCCTTGAGAAGCGTGAGTTGGTTTTCTGGGAATCTAAGGATATGTGAATTCTGGGAGAAAGTTGGATCTGTGCCAGAGACCTGGGCTTTTACAAAGCTAATATTCTCAAAAGTGGCAAGAGAGAAGAAAGTGAAACCAAAACAATAAATAGCACAGAAAACATGGAAAAAGCTAATTTTTGGCTGGCTTTGCTACTATATCAAATATAGTTATGAAGAAAAGGAAAAGGAGAAGGAAATCCAGAAACCTATTCTTCAAGGCCTGTTTAAAAACGTCCTCCTTCGTTTACCTTTTTCTTTCAGTTTTTCAGTAAAGATGTGCACGGTTAATAAACAAGTCTGCATCATCAGATAAAATATTAGCATCTGGGCTGATTTCCTCTTAATACTCTGCCATCCACCTTCAGTTCAAATGAGCCTTTTCCATAGGAAGAAAAATCAAAAGAGACAAATAGAGACACCATCCATCTTATTGCCTTGGCCTCTAACAGCTAATGACCACAAAAATCCACAACCCTTCCTGCGGGCTAAACGCTGGTCCCCTATCCAAGGAGTGGGCAAGAATATCAGAGGACAGGAGATGATGGGGCAGCACTGAAAGTGGAAACCAAAAGCTGCCTTACCAAACACACACATTGAACTCACCTTCAGAAAATATCAAGAAAAGGCACAAGAAACTGACACCAATGAATTTTCTTTTTCGATGAGCATCTCCTTCACTGTATCTTGCTTTATGACCATACCACCTGCATCAGGGGATAACAGAAAGAAGTCACACAGTCTTGGGATCTACTCCTGGCTTTGACATTCACCTGTCCCACTGTGGACAAGTTATTCAGCTTCTCCAAGACTCTGCTCAATCTTTTTATTTTATTTTATTTTTTTTTAAATTTTTTTTAATGTTTTATTTTTGAGAGACAGAGAGAGAGAGAGACAGCGTGAGCAGGGGAGGGTCAGAGAGAGAGGAAGACACAGAATCCAAAGACAGGCTCCAGGCTCCGAGCTGTCAGCACAAAGCCCGACGCGGGGCTCGAACCCACGAACCGTGAGATCATGACCTGAGCCGAAGCCGGATGCTCAGCCGACTGAGCCACCCAGGCGCCCCAATCTTTTTATTTTAATGTTTATTTATTTATTTTGAGAGAGAGAGCATGCCAGCATGCGGAGAGGCAGAGACAGAGAGAGGGAGAGAGGGAGAGAATCCCAAGCAGGCTCTGCGCTGTCAGCGCAGAGCACAACGTAGGGTTTGACGCATGAACTGTGAGATCATGACCTGAGCCAAAGTCAAGAGTCGAACTTTTAACAGTTTCAACCGACTGAGCCACTCAGGCACTCCTGCTCAATCATTTATAAGAAGGAAATTATGTTACCTCTCTCAAGGGTCACTGGGAGGATTGAATGAGTGAGTCTATGTGAAAGCATATGGTGAAATCTTAATAAATATTTGTTTTCTTTATACTCTTGTTCCAGAGCAGTACTATTTGCCTAACTAGACTTCTTAGATCTGACCTCTTTATTCCCCATTTCCCCCAATCCCCAGAGTAGCTTGATTAAGGAAATTTTCTGACAGAGGTCACTAAGCCCATGCCATGTTCCTGGCCCCATGTCATTTTCTAACACATCTGTTAAGAAGTTTGTAAGCCCCAGGCCATCAGCTAAGTAGGATACAGCTACAAAATCCATTGTTGTCCATGATTTTGGAATTCTCCAAGCTCCTGGAGATGATAATAATAATGATAGTAATAATGACTTGCCACTTTGAATAGCTTGAAATGAGTTTGATACTAAGAACTTTATATAATAATTATTTTCTTAAATATAATCTATTGTCAAATTGACTTACATGCAACACCCAGTGCTCATCCCAACAAGTGCCCTCCTCATTGCCCATCACACATTTCTCTCTCCCCCCTGCCCTACCTTCAATGTGTTCTCTGTATTTAAGAGTCTCTTGTGGTTTGTCTCCTTCCCTCTCTGTTTATATCTAATTTCCCCCCTACCTTCCCCCATGGTCTTCTGTTAAGTTTCTCAAGATCCACATATGAGTGAAAACATATTTCTGTCCTTCTCTGACTAACTTATTTCACTCAGCATAATAGTATATAATAATTATAACTTAAATGAGTTAATATTTTTGAACACTTGTAGTGTTTTACCTAACAATGATCATATAAATAATAATAGCTAATATTCACTGCACACTTAAAACTTGCCCACTTTTACTTGTATTTCTTCCCTTTGGCCTTTCCACTGATACAGGAATTTGGAGCTCAGGAAGGGAAGTGGCCTACTTAAGGTTGCACAGCTCTCATGCAAACCTGGGATCCCAATTCAGGTCTAACTCCAAAGTGTTTGCTTTGAACTACCATACCTCCTTTTTCCCATGAGAAATCCAAATCTTCAGGGGACCTTATTTGGGAGCATGGTATCTTCCCACAGCTAGAGCATAACTCTGGAGATAAAGAGCTGTCTTAGGTCAGGCCCACTTTGGCCCTTTCAGAGTTTGGGGGCTCTGACTTCTCTCCAATCTACAGCCCCAGATAAGCCCCTTAATGGTGAAGTGACCATTAAGGTCTGAGGGTTTTGGGTTGCTTGATCCAACCCAGACTGAGAAATCCTGGACTGGTTTTGGGCAAACACTGATTCCTGCCTCCCAGTCTCAACCAAGCAACCTACTGTGTGCCCAGGTGTATACTTGATTCAGGGAGGGATTCAGTGATAGCAGAGGTGTAGTCATTTCCAGGAGCTGGAGTAGATCTCCCTTTTCCAAACTGCCTTCCCCACTGAGATCTGTCACAAGCTCTTTAAGAAAGGAAAGTCCTTCATTCCATAAGGCGTTGGTCCTGGAAGAGAGGACTTAAATTCATAGCAAAGTGGAAATACCTGAAGAATTTCTATATTAGGAAGGAAGAAGTGACCTGCATGCTTAAAGATGGAAAGGAGAAAAGGATGCATTTCCAGAGGAGACCCGAAGTGTCCTAAACAAACACACCTATGATAGCCCAGTCAAGGACAGAACTTGTCCTAAATGTAGTTAGTGTCACAGCCTGCAGTAAATGGCTGGGGGCTGTTCAGATGCAGGAATGTGGCTGACGTATGGGAGGTGTGAAAAGGAAACCAGAGTAGTGGTTAAAAACCTGGGCTCTGAAATCAGACGGGCTTTGAATTTCAGTCAGCTATTTATAAGCTGTGTCTGAACATTGGGTGAGTGTTTTACCATCACCAAACCTGTCTCCTCCTCCACAAAGGGGAGATAATGCTAATAGCTCCCTCCCTCTTAGGCTGGCTGTGTTGATTAAATGAAAAACAACAACAACAACAACAACAACATATAAAGCATTTAATGCAATGGCTGGTGAGTAGTTGGTGCTGAATAAGTGTTATTAATAATGATAATATTCATTAATATCATTAACTTTCCCTAATCTCCCGACTTTTCCCAATTTACAGTAGGAAGAGAGTTCATCATCATGGATTTGGAAATCTAATAAATGTCCCATGAACTAAGACTATGGAGGAATGAGGGACTCGGGGGAGAAGGGCAGGGCATGGATTCCATTAGGCATTGGGCTCTGTTGGCCATGGGGTTTTAGAGGCACATTTGAGAGCAGCTGAGACTCTGCATGCCTTGTTTTCACAAAGGTTCTTAATGGAGAGTGCAAAGACTTTACCATATCCACTGAAAACTCAGTCCCTTCTGTTTCCACCTGATGTGTAAGTATTGTCATCCCCATTTGGATGCCGGAAAGAGTCTGGCAAGAGCCTGGCTGTCTGCAGCCCACCCCCACCTGCTTCGTCCAGGGCCAGCCCCAGATCAACTTGCTTAGGCAAGTCAGCTGGCTGTCAGGGTAGCTCATTCTTGCCTTGTCTCTGAGTCCTGAGAAAACGATCAGATGCTTAAGAGGGTGTGTTACAACTAAGTGTTTTTTTCGCTCCCATAACACAATTCTGCAAAAGTTGCTCAACCTCAAGATGATCTTTTCACCAACCTCTATTTCTGCAGGTTGAAGTCTTCCTGTGACACATCCCAAGCAGGCTGGAGTCAAGTGGTGTCTCCCTTACAAATTACCCAGAATGTTGGGGATGATGTGTAATCCTGTGCCTGAGCCCATTAGCTCTCTTAGCCACCGTGATGGAAACCAGGTAGCTGTCTGCTTTCAGTCTCACATAGCTCTGTTCGGACACAGTGCCAGACAGCTGTGGAGAACCTTTTAGAGGAGAAAAGAAATCGCTTTGAAGGAATAAATAGTACTGCAAGACTGTGGAGCCTGGAATCACATGCAGTTTTCTCATAAAACCAAGAAATACAAGCACCATCCTCCAAAAAGGGGAGCAGCTCATGACCTACTTTATTGCTGTGCCTTTGAACCTGGTGAGTCACCATGTAACTTCAGTGGCTCTTCCTGGTTGACCTGTTGCATTTGTTGTTCATCTCCAAGCAGCTTTGCAGTTAATACAGGGAGTTCATGGCATGCATCTGGTGGACAGCAATATACATACAACTCGAGTTGCTGGTTTTTTCTTCTTCTTTCCCTCTATTGTTCCCCCTGTCACTTATGTACTGTTACATACTCTTGCCCCATGCCACCTGCTGCTTTAACCAGCATTCCTTCCCACAAATTCTACTAATAAGAAAGAGGAGGCATCTGAAACAGAACCATTTAAATCTAATGATTTATGAGGGCAGGATTGTGCTCTAACCTGTTCACCACTTTGTTCAGAGTCTAGAATAGCACCAAAATCAGAATACGAGCCGAATGCCAATTTAGGGATTCTGGAGACTTGCTACCTGAATGTATGCACTCCCAAAAGTTACTTGGATCAGATCCCATCATTGGATAAACCAATACAGACACAGATTGATCTCTGTGACAGTTCAGTATCACCCTGTAGTTAACTACAGGTGAAGAAGGTTAAAATTGCAGCAAAGTGATAGATACTTAATATTTCACTGCCCAAGTACTGTGCCTATCTCTTGAATATTTGAAATTAACACTCCCTAAAAACATCTTTGGAAGAGGGGCACCTTTGTGGCTTAGTGGGTTAAGCGCCTGACTCTTGATTTTGGCTCAGGTCATGATCTCGCTGTTCGTGAGTTTGAGCTCCTCATTGGGCTCCACGCTGACCAGGTAGAGCCTTCTTGGGAATTTCTTTCTCTTCCCCTCTCTCTGCCCCTTCCCCCTCCCTCTCTCTCTCTCTCTCTCTCTCTCTCTCTCTCTCTCTTTCATTATCTCTCTCAAAATAAATAAATAAACTCTAAAAAGTCTTTGGAAGATTGTTACCTTAAGACTAGTAGGTCTCCCCCATCTTCCTCGACTGGTCACAAAAAAATCCTTCCCTGGGTATTACAAGCTACCTTCCTTTACTTGAGAATCAGAGAACTCCCCATCTCTGTTGACCAGAAGGCAATTATGAGAAATTGGTTTATGCTTTTATACATGAAAAGAAAGTCTGAAATTGTTGAGTAAAAGAACATGTCAAGTCTGTCCAGTGTGTTAGGTTGGGTTCCCCAGAAGCAGACCCTGAGATGAAGATTTGTACACACTGATGTCTCAGGGACGCCTCCTCAGAAAACCTGGTATTGGAATCAGGGCCAAGTTAGGGAAGGGGAAGAAACTAAGCAATGTGTGATCTCAGCCAGAGACTCACAGAGTCAGATTTCATCCTGATCTCTCCAGAGCCTAAATTATGGCTCAGAATTGTCCTCAAAGGCAAGAGGCTTTATTCTGATGTGTCCCTTGGTCATTGGTTAAGGGATGCTCCAGGGAGGATGTCATGAATGTGAGCAAAGCAGGTTCAAGTAGCCTAAGTGTGATGTGTGAGGGTAGGTGTGAGTACACAGAATGGGATCCAAGGGGATCTGTGTGGAGCATCTACATAATTCCCAACACCCAGCTTCTGACTGGTGAGCACACCTCTCCTATAGTCCTGCAATACAGCTCTGCATAAATAGCAAGGACTTTTCAAAATAAAAGTCTGACTCCATGGTCTTTTTTTTCCATTGCACTGTGTAAGTGCTATAATCTCTGAAACAACCTTTGCAGAGACAAAGCCAGTATGTTTTTCCCATCTGTCTAGCTTCTGTGTCCATATCTTAATCAGTCCAAAATTTGGAAATGCATCTCATTAAAAGGTATTTTGGTCCCTTCCTACTCCAGGACTGGTTTGCTGACTGCCAGAGCTGGCTAAACCATTTTGTGAACCTGGTCCTCAGTAAGTCCAGACCCCATGTAGCCATTAGCAGAGGAGCAGAGAATGAATGTGAGGCTTCATAGTACAGAGTCCTCCTGACCCCACCCCATGCACAAATGCTCAAAGTACATGGAATGCTCTCACACAAATAAATATTCTCCCATTCAATGGCTCAAGAAATTTGTCTCTCTGAAAGATGCATGCTTTACAAGCCTGTATATGGAATCCAGGCCACTCACTGGTGGGTGCCAGACCAAGCACTTCCTCACTCTGTTCTGTCCCCTCTATTAGATGGAAGTTCCACAAGAGTGTTTCTTGGTCTGCCCTTGTCAGCCACTGTATACCCAGAGGCTGGAATAGAGCCCAAATCAGAGTAAGTACTCAATAGATTTTTTAAAATACATATTTGTTAAATGAATGAATGAAGTCACCTCCCAGGAAGCTAAATTATTTAGCCAATCCCTATCTAAGTGGAAACTAATTTTGGATGATTTTCTCTACTTTTCAGTCAACTCAGCACTGTTCTTTAATGATTCAATCTCTTAAAAGTACCTTCTAATGGGCTTAGTTATTTTATTTATTCTGTTTTGCTCAATCACAGATAAATTTGCATTCGATTGGATCTAAATGGTTGGCAAAGACCCTTCCTTGGCTACAACTCATCTAAGCCATCACAAGACAGGCTGAATTTGGGCATGTTTCCACAGAAGTAAAAAATATTTCCCACATATATTCAGTGATTCATTTATGGGTAGACTGTTCTGCTTGAATATTATCTATATGTTTTGATTTTTTTCTTTCTCCAGCTTTCCAGCTCTTGACATTTCTTTTCAAAAAATGATTATAATTGTGAAGGAGAGGAAGCTCATTTCAAACCAGTTCATCTTGCCAAGTAACAGGAGCTCAGTTATCCTCAACTCCTGCCACACTGAACTCTGAATTCTGCTTTCTCCAGCTTCCATGCATGTCCCATACTGACTGAAATGCTCTTCTTTCATTTATCTACGTGTGCCAACCCTGTCCTTCCCAACCCAATCCCAGGGCCATTTTCTTCATGAAAATTTTCTGTAGAGAGTGAAGTACTCTCCCCTCTTTCTGCTACAAAGGGCACCAGATATTAAAACCTTAAATCTCTTAGCACCTATCAGTTTTTGATGGAAATTCATTATACTGATAAATGAAATCTGATGCAGATTTCCTGGGTTCAAATCCTGGCTCTACCATTTAATGACTCTGTGGCTGGAGACAAATTACTTTATCTGTTTTAGTTTTCTCATCTGTTTCATTATTTAGTTTTTTTTTTTTCATTTAAATTTTAGTTAGTTAACATACAATGCAATGTTGGTTTCAGGAGTAAAATTCAGTGATTTTTCATTTACATACAATACCCAGTGCTCATCACCACAAGTGTCCTCCTTAATAGCCATCACCCATCTAGCCCATCCCGTGCCCACCTCTCTCCAGCAACCCTCAGTTTGTTCTCTATCATTAAGAGTCTCTTGTGGTTTGTTTCCCTCTCTCCCGCCTCCTTCCCATGTGTTCATCTGTTTTGTTTCTAAAATTCCACATATCTCATTTGTTTTTTTAAGGTAATAGCATTACCTACCTAGTACAGTTGTTAGCATTCAGTGATTTAATACATGAAAAAAGGACACAGAATAATGTCTAGCATGCAATCAGTGATCAATAATTATTAGCTCTTTTAAAAATTATTATTGTTTTTTTGCATGTTTGCCTTGTCAACTAGATGGTTCTCTCCCAGTGGGTTTGAGCTATGAGTTGGCAGCTTTCTACTTCCAAATCCTAAGGCAGTGTGTGGAACATAGTTGAAGTTCTGTAAATGCTGAATCAATGAGTAAAAGATAGCCATTGGCCATGGTGATAAAAGTGAGATGTAGGCATTATCTGAGAGTGAGTTGCATCTCTTGGAAAGTCCTGTAAGACTATATTCTATGTAACAATGTTGATGGCCATGCTGAAATAATCTGCTCTAGGCCAGTCCTTCTGGAAAAGGTCCACATTCACCCCCAGGGACCGGACCAGGCTTCTGAGCCCATCAACTCCCACTCTTACTTGTGGGTAATGCTGAACTCTAAAGCCCCTCCATGATAATAAGATGGATGACTTTGTCATGTGGCCTAACATGGTTGACATGGTGTTCACTGTACTCACCAAGCCAGTTAATGTGTACATAGTCCTGGCTGGTGTTCAAAGAGCTTGGGGTGGGGGCTCGCCTCTGCCTGTGCAAGTGCTGACTTTATAAGTAAGTGGAAGAACTGATTGCTAGAAAACTGTATTGCATATGCTATTCCTATCCTCCCTGTGGCAGATCTCCCTTCTCTGCTTCTTCATTGCTAGTAGAACTGTAATTTCCTTTTCAAGTCAGTGAGATGTTATATCCAAGACATGAGATGGTGCCAAGACATATGGGTGGAAGTGACAGTCAGTCTCTTCTGATTCTTAAGACCAGTGGTTTCTTTCTCTCACCTCTCATGTACTCAGTCCATCTCCAAGAGAAGAAATATCCTACTGGTCCTAGAATAGTCAGAGATACATAGAGCAGACCAGAAACCTACCTAAGGCAAGGTGAGATGAACACAACCCACTCCATTCCCTGATCCATACCAGGGCCCAGACTCGGAGCCCAGCCAGGGTCAGCTTAGTATCAGCTCAAATCCAGATCCACTGTCTGAATCAGAGCCACCCAAAATGACTGCAGATGCGTGAATGAGAAATAAACATTTCTTGCTATGACTGCTGAGATGTTGTGGTTGTTTTACATGGCACTATTAGACTGATAAAGGAGTCATGAAGACAGAGTAAGAGAAGCTGTAAATAGATGAATATTAGCTTCCTTCTACTTTTGTGATGGCTGCCCCATGCTAGGCCAGGAAGTCCTATTGCTTATAGGAAATGAGAAGCTGCAGCCTGCCTCTATTTGCATTTGTGGCACATCTGAGACTTGGAGGAAACGTATAAATTCTTCATGCATATTGTCCTGCAGAGGGGAGGAGCAAAGTGGAGAGAATCCCTTCTCCATGATAAGTGTCTTCACTAAATGTCATCCATGCAAGTTGGAAGTGACATGTTTTGGTTGGAGTGTTGAAGGAAGATTGATCACTTCAAGCATTGTGAGTAAATCCCCAATTTTTCTCCAGAGGCAATGTGGTGGAGTGGAAGGTATAAATCTGAAGAACTGAAATCAATGAGATTTGGTTGAAATCTTGCCTCTGACAGATGTGACCACCACCAAATTTTTTAATTTTATTGAGCTTAAACTTCCTCACCAGCAAATTAGAAGTAGCAACATTGACCTTGCACATTTACTTTGAGGAATAAATGAGTTAATGCATGCAGATTCTCTGGTCCACAGTACATGGCCAATAATAAAAAGTAGCGATTTGTATTATTTTTTCACCAAGTTCTTCATTTTCCCTTTCCTACGTCAGGAATATAACAGATCTAATGACATAGAAATATGTGCATGTTATAATTAAATGATTTCTGTTTAAAATTTAGAGGTAATCATGGTAGGATACATCCAGTTTTCCAAACAGTGGACTAATTCCACTCCATTTCAGATGGGTTTAACTGGAAAGTGTGAGTGGTACTTCTTTCTTCCTCGCTTTGAGGAGCATGGCGGGAGGGGAGGGCCTCCAGGAGGCTGGCAGTAGAGTCCCAAGCTTCCCAAGCACACCAGAGGATTTTGCTAAGGCAAAGCACACTATTATTAAGATTAACAGTTTTCAGATGGAGTCAGCCTTTTCAACTAACTGACTGACTGGTAATGATGTTCATGAGATGCTATTTCCTGCCAAACAGTAAGATGTGGAATTTGTTAAATTAAGCCATGTGATGGGTCTGAAATGTATTAACTTAATCCAAAATGAATGCCATTCCATTCCTTTTAACATGCTTCCCCAATTAAGTTATTTAGGCCTCATATAGCTGAAGAAATTGAGCTGTCCCACTTGTTGCCAATTGGTTAATTCCTTGATGATGGATAAAAGCTACTAACTGCTTTTGTTTTTAAATCTGTTTTCTTCAGTAATAGCAACATTTTAATCAACTATTACGAAGAAAATGCTAATGCTCCACAAGAAAATGCTCAAGAAAGTCAAAAAATTAGGAAGATTAATGCAAAGAGACCCTGTTCAGCCTGCAGAGCACCTCCACCAGGACCCAGCATGGCTACCATTACAGCCAACATGCTATAGGAAGGA
This sequence comes from Cryptoprocta ferox, assembly GCA_028646485.1. Classification (NCBI taxonomy): domain Eukaryota; kingdom Metazoa; phylum Chordata; class Mammalia; order Carnivora; family Eupleridae; genus Cryptoprocta; species Cryptoprocta ferox. The sequence goes on from CM053566.1 coordinate 42,774,358, forward strand.
CTTGGTGGTCATTTTTATTCTTTAGCCCAGTGTTGTGTTGGGCTAACGCCCATAGTAGATGTTCAGTGTTTATCAGGATGAACTGAACTAAATTCTGGAACACTCAGAGTTTCTGACAAGTGTCTTTCCACAAAACAAGCATTTCCAGATTTCAGAATACCCCTCTCATTCCCAAGAGGATGTGATAGAAATTCTCAGTATGAGCAGTATGTCTCTACATTACTATGGGGAATAGGGATAATCCTTACGTAGGCAAGCAACCAACATATCACAAGTGACTTAGCCACCTTAGGCTGCTCCTGCCTCAGCCACCAAGGTGTGTATGATGTTCAAAGACTTCCCTGGACAGTCAGTGTGTAATTTGCCCACAAACACTTGGTGCAATCTTGCACAGTGTGGCCAACTGACAGATAATCAAGTACAGTACTTCAGTCTGTCAACCTTACCTTACATGGTAGAACATACCAATTTGAAAGAAGCTTTTAGACAAAAAGCTGCTCAGGGTAAAATCAGTTCCTGTGATAAAGAACTCATGTTTATACGGTTTTGTTATCTTGGGGCCCACTTGATATTACAAGACATGACCTATCACCAAAGCCTCTTATTTTAGAAGGAGCCTGGTGGGGAACTGTGGTAGTTTACATCAGGGGTTGGCAAACTACAGCCTGTGGGCCAAATTCAGCACACTGCCTCTTTTTTTTTTTTTTTTTTTTTTGAAGAGGAATGGTAGGAATTGTTTATTTACTCTTAAGGGACAAATGTCATTCACAAGATTTTATATTGCAAAATACTGCCCTATGAATTTTTCAAAAAATGAGTAATTTTTTCACTTGCCTTGATAGTATGTTGTCAGTTATTTAAATGGAACAAATTTATACCTAACACATGTCCATAGAGTATAAGCAAACTTCAGAGGAATTATAAATTGATGACTTCAGTAATAGATGACTAATGACAAAAATTGAACCTGAACTTGGATATTATTTTAAAGCCATTATAGGAAAAGTGGAGATTCATATATTAAAGTAGTTAACACTACACACAGTTGAATTAACCAAACAGCTTACAACAAACTTAACTGATATTAGGCCAAGCAAAGATAGGTCATAATTAAGATGCAGAATAATAGCTCTTAAAACCCACAATTGCCTGGGAATTACACTAATATTTATGCCCTTCTCCCAAAAGTCAGTATTTCAAGTTACATTCAAGTATGCACAAACAGGAGTTTTACAATGTTGCACACAAAAGTGAAGAAAAACCATTCTCGGTGAGCTTAAATAATGTGATACTTTTAACAAATTCTAAACATTAGTAACTCCTCATTATCTTACTTGGTAGATTCCTAATAGGTAAACTTTAGTTGTATGTAAAAATAAAAGCCTATAAATTTGCAAGTTATTTTCCCATGAGAACTGAAGAAACAACTAATGTGGTTTGTAACATTTATGAACCATCAGGAAGATCCTTGAGGTCCACCAGTGGACTGTGGATCATACTTGGAGAATCACCGGTTTAGACTTTTCAGATGTGATCTGTTGTCACAGATCAGCTTAGTCATAAATGTTTGGTTGCAAGGAGTGAAAATCTGCATTAACTTCCTGGGGCTACTGCAAC
>CM053566.1:42776474-42812714 GCA_028646485.1 Cryptoprocta ferox
AAGAAACAACTAATGTGGTTTGTAACATTTATGAACCATCAGGAAGATCCTTGAGGTCCACCAGTGGACTGTGGATCATACTTGGAGAATCACCGGTTTAGACTTTTCAGATGTGATCTGTTGTCACAGATCAGCTTAGTCATAAATGTTTGGTTGCAAGGAGTGAAAATCTGCATTAACTTCCTGGGGCTACTGCAACAAGGCACCACAAACGAAGTAGCTTAAAACAATGGAAATTTATTCTCTCACAGTACTGGAGACTAAAAGTCTGAAATCAAGGTGTTGGCAGGGCCATGTTCCTTCTGAAGGTTCAGGGGGAAGAGTCCCTTGTCAGTTTCTGGTGGCCCTGGGTGTTTTCCCTGGCTTATGGCAACATAACTCTTATTTCTGCCATCATCTTCACATGGCTGTCTTCTCCTGGTGTGTCTTTCTGTGTTGTTATCTCTTCTTTTTTGTTTCTTTTTTTTTTTAAGAAATTACAAATTTTAAAAGTGCACTCTGTACTACAGTAATGTGTGTGTGTGTGTGTGTATACAATTGACACACAATGTTATGTTAGTTTCAGGTTCCTCTTCTCTTAAGGACATCAGTCTTAGATTTAGGGCCCATACTTATCTATATTAACTAATTACATTTGCAAAGATCCTATTTCCAAATAAGGTCACATTCTGAGTTCTGGGTGGACATGAAATTTGGGATGGGGGACACTATTTAACTATTTAGGGAAATGACCCAAGTCAGTTCAAGTCAAAAGATGTTTTAAGGTTCAGATTTCAGAGGACCCAAGGAAAAGCTGAACTGTTAGCCATCACAAAGTGTGAGAACCAGACAGATCTATGGCTTTGAGTGACAGAAGTTCATGATCTTCAGTCTAGGATCTACCATATACATATACTTCCATAAATGAAAGTGGTATATTTCCCATAAAATACAGACAACTATAATAAAAGTCTGCTTCTCTTCTGTATGTTTACCATTTGACTCAGTTTCATTACGTTTTATTTTAGTTACTTGGGAAGCACACTGCCTCTTTTGTAAAGTGTTATTCATACCCATTTGTTTATGAATCACCTGTGGCTGCTTTTGAGTTACAATGGCAGAAGTAAATTGTTATGACAGAGACCATATATTTCACCAAGCCTAAAATATTTACCAGTTAGCCCCTAACAGAAAAGTTTTGCTGACGCCTGGTTTTGATTTTTCAATATATTCAGTCTTTCTGTCTTCTTTTTGGTAAGACTATAATGTCCCCCGCTGATGCTGGCTGCATGGTAAGCAGAGTAAAGGTCCATGCCCCTTGATTTGGAGTCTGCAGTAGACAAAACTCGAGGTTTCTCTTCACTGACTATTCAATTATATAAATCTAGGCACAGCTGTGAAGGGACTTTGCAGATGGAATTGAGGTTACAGATCTGAAATCAAGAATATTCTAGATTACCTAGGTGGACTCAGTTTAATCACAAGAGCCCTTAAAAATGAGTTATATGTCTGGCTGAAGTCAGTAAGAGAGGTGTGGCAGAAAAGATGCAGCACCAGGGGGCTTTGGAGAGACATGAAGTATGAGAAGGACTTGATATACCTTTGCTGACTTTGAAGGTGGATGGGACAGGGGTGTGGGAGGGGTGGGGGGATGGAGAAGCAGAAGAAGAAATGTGGGTGGGATCTAGGAGCAAAGGTGGATCCCTGACTGACAGCCAGAAGGGAAACAGGGACCTCAGTCTTGCAACCACAGGGACCTGAATTTGCCCAACAGCCTGAATGAACTTGCAAAAAAGATTCCTCCCCAGTACTTCTCTCTAGTAATGAGCAGGGCCCTGCTGACATCTTGATTTTAGTCCTTTGAGACTTGTGTCAGACTTCGGACCTACAGAACTGTGAGATTATAAATTTGTGTTGTTTTAAGCCACTAAGTTTGTCTTAATTTGTTATGGCAGCAGTAGAAAGCTAACAGAGGGTCTAATCTCTTACTTGCTTTGACTAAAGTGATGTTAAGAGACAGGATGCAAGTAAAGACTGCAAGTGTTCCAGGGTTTCTACCATCACCAAAAGAAATGTGTCTGGGGTTTTTCCATCACCGTAAGAAGAGCATGACCTGGCTGCCCTGCTGATCAAAGGAAAGTGAGATCTGGACTCAACCTGCAGCTTGCAATTGAGCCCAGCTGAGACCAACATGGATCAGCCTGCCCTCAGACAACCCACAGATGCATAAACATTAACATATGATGGTTTTTAAAAGCCAATAAATTGTGAGATGACTCGTCATGGAACATCATGATGGGTAAATGATAAATGTGAAATTTTGTATTGGAAATGGTTATTCCCATAACAGAAACCTAAAATATGTGGCAGACGCTTGGGAATAAGACAGTGATTGATACACAACTAGTGCAGCTAGAATAAAGTGGCAAAAAGAATCAGCCTGATAGAAGAGTTGGAAAAGTGAGAACACACATTACATAATGGCAAACACCAGTAAGATGTTGCCTGCAATAATCTGGAAGGTATACGGTGCATCTAATTAATTTGTGGATTTGAGGGAGCAGACCTGTGGCAAAATGTTGGAAGTTGAGCTATAGCTACTTACTAGCAACATTTGAGAAGCTATGTGACAGAGAGCTCAGAAATGATCTGGCTATTTTTGCAAGCAATATTTTGAAGGAATATAGAAAGTCCAGAAATCTCAATGTTGGAAATAAAATTGAATCCCACCAAGTCAAAGGTGTGACCAGTATGATAGATTCTGTAAAAAAAAAAAAAAAATCACATCCCTGTGCTGACAGAAAGACATATCCTTCATATAAAGGCCAAATCAGAGGGATGACTATAACACCCTTTGTTTGACTGACAACAAGAAATATAGTGCTTCATATATTGTCTGGGCTGAACAAAGAATCTTGTAGAAAGATGAAGGCATAGGCCCATAGAAGTGTGATGAGACTGAGCTACTCACAGTTGAGTCATTATATTTGGAGAAGCATGGGTTGGAAGCATGTGGTTTTAACACATGGAGTTGACTAGAATACATAGAAAATGCACATGGCTTTTGAGAGATCTGTATGGTCAAAAACACAGTTGGATATGTAAGAAGACTGAGATTTTTCAAGCTATAAACCGTCTTCTGGGCTGCCCAAGTTTCTAGATATAAGAATCAGTCTGAGAAAGCTGCTCAGACTTTAAGACAAACATATTTCTACTGGCTACATTAGAAGTGGTTAAAGAGGATATTGGGAAAGGAAAGACCTTCCAGAGGATGGAGTCAAGAGTGGTGGAGAACAATGGATACAAGATAGATGTATAGAGAGCACAACTGGGGCCAGATCAAGGAACACTTCTTACCTCTAGGGAAAGGACACCACGTGCCCTTTCCCTGTAGAATTTCAGACTTGCTATGGTCCGTGGCAGCTGTGCATCCTTTCCTTTTCAAAGAAGAGTAGTCCTATTCCTGTTCCACTGTGTGTGTTAGGTATGGAGGGAGCATGTAACAGTTTTTTTTGTTTGTCTGTTTGTCTGTTTGTTGTTTGGTTTTTTACTTCTTTGGTCTTTAAATCAAGAGGAGCTAAACCCAGGCTTGACATGGATGATGAGATCATGGGCCTTGAGCCTGATGCCATGATTGAATGACACTTTTGAGGGGCTTGAGATGGGTTCCTTCCACTAACAACTATCTGAATGTTGGGTTTGACCTTGTAATTTGAATTGGTCAATAGAATGGTATCAGAAGTGACACAAATGGAGATGTAAATTATCCTCAAGTGGCTAATCTTATTCTTGTATGCTTCTGCCATTGCCATGACAAGAGAATACTGGTTAGCCCACTGGTCCAGGGAAGATGAAAGACACATAAAACAGACCTGAATCCAAACTGAAGTCACATGCTAAGCTCAACTGAGATCAGCCTGGATCAGCCAACTTCCATCTGATCCACAGATACCTAATGGTTGTTTCAATCCACTGGGTTTTGAGGGGTTTGTTATAGCATTACTATTGCCAAAGCTAATGACAGAGGGATTTCTTTTTTCTCTCTTCTCCCAAGAGTTTCATCACCATGAACACCAGTGGCAAGTTTTATATTTCCTGTTCTTTTTAAATTTTAATTTAATTTAATTTTCTTTTTAGAGAGAAAGAACATGAACGAGTGGAGGAGAGGGGCAGAGGGAGAGAGAGAGAGAGAGAGAGAGAGAGACAGAGAGAGAGAGAGCGCCAAGTAGGCTCCATGCTCGGCACAGAGCTCGACATGAAGCTCGATCCCATGACCCTGAGATCATGACCTGAGCCAAAATCAAGAGTTGGATGCTCAGCTGACTGAGCCATCCAGGTGCCCCTCCTGTTCTTTGTAATATGCTTCCCAATTAGTCATGTAGCTGACTGACCTTTACTTTGGGAGCCAGAGAGCCTGGTTTCTAAACACTAGCTCTGCCATATACTGGTTATATGATCTTAAGCCCCAAAGTTAATATTCTTTAGGTCTCAATGACCTCATCTATGAAATAATGATAATCATTCTAACTTCATAGGGTTTTGTAAAGATGAAATGAGATAGCAGATTTGAGGAAGCAGTGTGCTGCCTGACATAAAGCAGAGACTTAATATAAGTTGAGCCTAAATAATTGGAATGGGTTAGTGGAGGATTTCCAAGTTTCTTTCTATGCCAACAACAGCATGGTGCTGAGAGATTCTTGATCTCCAAAACAATACCTCCTCCCTGAGGCTTGTTTAATGATGAAAAACATTTTTATTTTACTATTTGAGACAATTCTCACATTAGGAACATCCCCTAAAGAGTTAACACATTGATTTAAATTTATACTCTGTTGTGAATGACTAATATCAGAACACATTTTAATAGAGATCCATGGGAAAGACACAAAGTATTTGGGTTTATAATTGGGTTCCTGGTACATGTAAGGTCAATATGTAGAAATGGCAGAGAACACATCCAGTTAGTTCACAAGCCAAGCAACATTTGTATATTGCCATAGTCCTAGAGAAAAACACTCAAAGAATATGTGTATATTTCAGAAAAGGCACCATCACTACTCTCAAGAAAACAGTGCACATATGGAAGCAGTGCTAAGTGCAGTCACTGTGGAAAACAATATGGAGGTTCCTCAAAAAATTAAAAACAAGGGCACCTGAGTGGCTCATTCGGTTAGGTGTCTGACTCTTGATTTTGGCTCAAGTCATGATCTCAGGGTTGTGAGATCGAGTCCCATGTTGGGCTCCATACTCAGCATGGAGTCTGCTTGAGATTCTCTCTCTCTCTCCTTCTCTCTCTGCCCTTCTCCTGCTTGCATTCTCTAAATAAATAAACATGTTTTAAAAAATAAAAATAGAACTACCATATGATTCAGTAGTTCCTCTACTGGCGTTTATCAAAAAAACATGAAAACACTAATTTGAAAAGATATATCCATTCCTATGTTTACTGAAGCATTATTTACAATAGCCAAATTGTGGAAGCAGCCCAAGTGTCCACTGAGAGATGAATGGATAAAGAAGAGGTGGTATATATGGATAGTGGAATATTATTCAGCTATTAAGAAAAGAATGAAATCTTGCTATTTGCAACAACATAGGTGGAGCTAGAGAGAATTATGCTAAGTGAAATAAGTCAGTCAGAGAAAGGTAAATACCATATGATTTCACTCACACGTGGATTTTAAGAAACAAAACAAGCGAAGAGAAAAAGACAAACCAAAAACCAGACTCTTAACTATAGAGAACAAACAGATGGTTACCAGAGGAGAGGGAGGTAAGGGGATGGATGAAATAGGTGAAGGGGATTAAGAATACACTCTCACGATGAGCACTGAGTGATGTATTGAATTATTGAATCACTATATTGCATAACTGAAATGAATATAATACCGTATGTTAGCTATACTGGAATTCCAATAAAAATAAAAATAGATAAATAAATAAATAAACAAACAAATAAATAAAAGCCCCCCCTCCCAAGAAAAGAGTGCAGTTTATAGCATCCATCCAAAAAAAAAAAACCCTAACAAAAATTGACCTGACCACTTATTTAAATTTATTTTTGAAACGTGTTGTGCATTTCTAAGTACAGTAAAAATCTTTACATACTCAAACCAGAGCTTGAGATTTAGAGTTTAAAATATCTTATTTTCCCATCTTTTAATTTAATCTTCACTGCAGAAAAACATGTGTATCATACATAAATTTGCTTTCGTCTGTAGGACATGAACATTGGTAAGATTATGTTTAGTTTTACTTGAGAATTCTGGGTGCTGCTTGGTCCCTGGGTCATCATTATAAATAGGAAATCTCACATGACAACGCTGAAGCCCTAGCAGGTAGCAGAGGTTGAAATAAATGTCTACTCATTACATTAAATACTGTGAAAATGAACTTTTTGATTAGGCCCCCAACAGCATCTTATTTTGCTATGACTATGTTCCCCAAAGTAGAACATAAATGGACACAAACAGTAATAAATAAAAACATGGTTCAGGTTATTTGAGGATTCCATTCAATTGGGTTTCAGTTAATTGCAGTGTTGCTGCGTTTCCTCACAATGCCATTTCCCTTACCATAACTCTGTAGATTACCAGAGTGGACTATTTCATGCACAATTTATTGCAGAGACAGGCAGAATTTATCAGTTCCTTCATGGCAAAGAAGAATCATCTGCTTGAAGGCCATCACTCACACCGCTGTCAGCAGAGTGGTGAAGAGCTGAATAATAAAAGAAAAGAAAAGATCCCCTACAAATAGTGAATCTGTGATAACTTCATTAATTTGAGAATTAGGAGACTTTTCAAAACGGGGGGGGAATACCCAACCTTTTAGCAGAACATCCTAGATAAGATAGAGTCCAGGCCTTAGCTCATCCATCATTGTTTAGAATTAGCTTTCATGCACTTGACCTTAACCATCACTCTTTTTGTCAAGCCTGGGTGTCAACACAAAAGAAATTGGTTCATGGATGAGAGTGCTGAGTGTGCATCTGATCACACTCCTTTCAGGCGCTTACCTTCTCACAGTAAGGGATCAATTAAAACCAAATGGAGCAGATTTCTCTGGATATCTGGGTCGTCAATGTGGAATGCTATGGTTTGGGCAAAGAAGCATTTAACTAGAGAAGAGAGAAAGAAGCTCCTGGCCCGAGCACAAACAGGCCAGGCATGTATGTCATAAGCTGTGGGATGTAAACACATTCAGCACTGGACACAAAAGGACAAGGACACAAGAGACCGTCTGTCATGTCATTACCTGAATATCTAGCTGTATTATTTATAAACCAACTTGCGGCAGATGTTGTCTTTTTTAACACAAATCCTCCTTCCAGGGCATTATGCATGAGGCCTAATTGTAAATGCCTATATTGTTTCTTTCCCCCACTGATTTATTGTTCTATAGACATCTACATGGGAACACAGTGTGGAACTGTGCTGTTTTCTCTATTAATTATTTTCACTCTTTGATTACTAATTTCAGAAGACAAACTTTTCACTGTTGACCTCCTCGGGAGTGGATTGTTTTACAACAAGACTGTATTAGGGAAATGAGTCCCCAGTGAAAGCAGAAGGGCATGAAAACCTTGTGTCTTATTTACATTAACCCAAACACAAGTTTCCCAGTCACTTCCCTCTTAAATCTTTATCCACTTGTACGAGGAAAAGTCAGAGGTCCAGGAACAGTGATTCACCAGTTATTGCACAATGTTGAAGCTATTACATTAAATTCAAAGTCTTCCCACTCCCTCCATCCCCCTCCCCAATCATCACTGTTAGACATTAAGACAGTTATCCCTATCTCTGTATCAAGGATGCAAAACCACAAGCTACCACACAAGGAACATAGTAGGTGCTCAGAGATTATGAGTGTCCTTCCAATTTAGAATTTGACATGATTTCCAAAGTAAGCTTTCATGGTATAATGAGTTAGAATTTGGAGGAGAGGTTGGAACACATTTCCTGAGAACATTTTGAATGCTTTTGTTATGCTGTGGGATCTGGTGGGTTCCTCTGAGCAAATGCTGATCTGTGTGTGATCTCCCACCCGCCTGCCCGCTGGGAAAGAATCACAATTCCTAGAGAGTACTCAGGGAAGACGGACCTGGAGTCTTCCTTTTCTCACCTCCACTCCCTCGCTCTCGCCTCTGCTCAACAAGAGGGTGTGATCCATACAAGCCAGAGCTGAAATGCAGAAACCAGTGGCTGCCAAGGCAGTTGTCCTGAGCCCTGGTGGGGAGATAAAAATGGACATGGTGGGGAAACATTTGTCGCTTGCATTTACTGGGCTCTGCTTGGGGCCTCACATGTTCCTCAGGAGTCCCTACTGAGCTTGGCAGAAGCATGTGAACTTGGACTTGGGAAGATCAGGACAGATCTTCCACCTCAAGTCTCTATCCTGTGAAGCAAACTCTTCTATCGCATGTCACTGAAGTGACCATCCAGATTTTTCAGGGATGTCCCCAGAATGGCAAACACATTCCCTCTTGAATAAGCCATTTATTCTATTTTGTGAGACCATGAATAGTTAGTACCAAGGCTCTGTCCAGAGCAGGGTTTAAAATTTTCACCATTGTGTCCTATCTGCTTTCTGGAGTCACACAGGAAGCTTAACCATTCTCCCATGTGTCAGATCTCTTGAATTATTTGATGACAACTTGCAGAGCTATAGGGTCAGACTTCATTCTGGAATACAGGGGAGACAGTCACTTTGTACCCAGCATGGCTATTCCTCTCTATTTTGTCAAGGGTGGTCAGCAGCCTCTCCTATCCTGGGGGAGATTGAGCTGGTAAGCCTGGTTGGGGCAGGCAGGGGTGTCTAACATCTGGAGGGAGGATGAAAGAACTCAAGTTTCTGAAAGAGCTCAAGTGGCTGGATCATCTCAATGCTTAGTTTTCCCCAAATTGATGTTCTTTATTTTACTCCAGTGAAATCAATCCATTGCAGGTACTGAGGAACTGGTCTTGTAGGCCTGCCTCAGTTCTCAGGGACAGCCACATGCTTACAAAGGTTCAAAGTGGCTTTCTGTGTAGAGGATCTGGTGGGCCTCACTCCCTTCATTGTCAAAATTCTTACCTGCTCTTCAGTGTGAGACTATCAAAATGAAAAATACTGATTCTCCGGGCCCCAGCACTTGGGGACAGCCATTGTCATTATAATCATGGTCGATTTATTGTCAAAAGGCCTGTTTTATGACCAAGTGTACCAACTGCCATACATGTTGGGGTTCCACATTCCATTCCAAACCATTAAGCCATTTTGTGGTAAGAATAAAGGACTGTGACTCCCCTGCCATCCAGTTGGTGTTATGGGGTCTTCCTTTCTTCTCACATTCACTCAATCATTCATCCAGCATCTATTTTCTGTCATTTGTGTGAAACCGTGCTAAAAATAAATTCTCAGTGCCTGCCACCTTAGTGTACCCTCAGTGAATGTTTATTGAGAAAACCTTGGTTGTTATAGTCTTATCCACTAAAGAGTGGATAGGATCCACAAAGAGGCCTTGAATTTTAAACTACTTTTCTGAGAATAGAATGTTTGCTTATTCTCACTGCACAATATTTAAAACTGCTTCTTTTGAAATAATTACAGATTCACAGGAAGTCATAACGTTGATACGGAAAGGTCCTATGGACCCTTCACCCAGTTTCCCCCATTGGTAACATCTTACATGACTGTAGTCGAACATCAAAAGCAGGAAACTGACATTTGTAGAATCCACAGACCTTATTTAAAATCTCACCAGCTTTACATGCACTCGTTTGTATCACCACACAATGAGTGTCTGGCATTCAGTACATGGCACAAAACTACCATCTGGCATCTTAGAAGAGCTTACTTAAAACTTATAGAAGAGCACCTTCCCCCCAAGGGTCCATTCACAGTAGCTTCCTAAATGGGCTAGCTCTCTCACATTCTCAGAGTCGCTGTGTTCTCTCTCTCTCTCTCTCTCTCTCCATCTCTCTCTCTTTGCCATCTCTTGGGCTTGCCTCCAAGAACAGGGACAAATAATGCACTGACTGATGTGTGACAGTGATGACAGGAGGTAAGAGGATCTAGGAATTGTTACTGATCATTAGCACCCCTGGTGGATCCAGTAGAAGAGGTGGTGGGTGGGGTTATGCAAAACAGCAAGTTTCAACCAAGAGGCTGAGTCCTAGGTCCTAGAAACCTAGGTCCCTAACCAGTAGAGCAAGATAGGGACACGAGGGAGGTAAGAGCTGATCTGTGATGGACACATGCTCAGAATTTCTCAGCAAGGTTACACGTGCTGGGAGCTGGGACGGAGACCTGCCTCCCACACAAAAAGGCAACCCCCATATCACTGTCTCAGCACTTTTGAGTCTGAGCTCCTTGCTTGCCAAGTTCCCAAGATCAGGAGGATCTCAGGAAGATCTAGGCGCTGGGGAGGAAAGGCAGAGAGATGGGACTCTTCCCAGCCAAAACCTACTTCAATTGATCAGCCAGTCTCTGAATAGCAGCTTTTGACATCTCAGTGGGTTGTGAGGGAGGTGTGGTCATCACAAATGAAACAGACCACAGGGTGTGGAGGAGACCTCTGCAGGGCCCCTAATCAATTACTAAAAACACAGAGAGGGTCCAAGGAAAATGAGTGAAGGAGACAGATGCATGCTGACATGCAGTGGGATGGCTGGGCACCAAAGGAGAAGTTGGGGGATTTTTAACTTCACAGAGGAAGAGGTGATTGTTTTCTTTCATCAAACATTGCCCTCAGAAAACAAAACAGAAACCAGAAGAGAAACATTGCCTATGGAAAAAAAATACATATAGAGGCTGAAAAGGATGAAATAGGAGGAATGGAATTCTGCTTTTATGAAATAATTTAAATAGTCTTGAATGCCCAGAGGGCCCAGGCACTATATTATGTGTTACAGAGAGGTTGGCATCTCCCAAAGGGGATATGAAATGGGAGATGAATATTATTAATCATCCCTATTTGCTACATGTTAGGAAACCGAGGTAAAGTGAAAATGAGTGATTTTACCTCCTGGCTCACATGCTGGGGCAGCCACAGAGCTGGGATTGACAGACAAAAGCTTGATGCCCTTCAAAGCAGTCTGGTGGTGTGCTTGCTGCTGAATGTAGCAATGTCCCGGAACCCAACACAGCAGAGGCTGGCTACATCCTACCCAAAGACCCCTGTGGGTGTGGCCAGAGACTCCCATCCTGGGTCACATCCACAGGCAATTCATCTGCTTGGCCCAGGCTGGTTCTGGTTCACGTGTTGTGACCCTAATGGATTAGGCTGATATTGAACCCTCACTGATCAAACTGAGCTTTGAACAGACTAGAATAGCAGATTCGTTTGGGCAGGAATTGTCTGTTCAGGTCACTTCTATGTCCCCAGGACCTAGACCAATGTCTGGGGCTGAATCCGTATTTGTGAAATCATACTGACTGCATTCTCAGTGCTGGGCGGTGATAGGCACCAGGAACAAATGGATGCCCGAGCCAGCCATTCCCAAAATGGTCCTGTGAGGTATTAATAGGTATTCTGAAGGATGAAGAATAGGAAGTCCTCAGACCGCATAAATATGGAAAATGCTATGTTTAGCTTTATGTTGAAAGATTTCTCATTGCCTTTAATAAATGAATATGTTTTGTGAATTTCCAGGGGTAGGGGCAGCAGGTTTCCATCATTTCACAGGTATAATTGATGGATGGTAAAACCTCTTCCCCTTCCTGCATATACCTTCAGAGTACATATTGCTACTGGTGTTTGTTCCTTGGAAAAACTGTCCTCACACAGTTCATAATCTCTTACTCACGCTCTTCAAAGCCATAAACAGTAACTCAGTTTCCCTTGCTCATTGGTCATGGTGATAACTGGGATCACCAAGACTATGGCTGCCAGTTACTATACCCTGAGGCATTTTGCCCGCTATGGAGCCTACATTGTGCCTACCTGGTACCTCACTGGGCTCTGGCATGAGCATGCAGCTATTGGATCCCTCCCTGGGGTGGGCTGGGGCGTATTGGCAGAAGTCTTATATCCAACATGGAGTCAGTTCTAACTTTCAGCATGAGCTCACGACCTTATGTCTAAATTGAGAAGGTCAGAAACCTTCAAGCCAGTTCTGTTCAGTAATTCCGACCCAGGAACACAAAGTCTAAATCCTGCCACCATGACCATCATAGATGCAGAGATGAATAACAAAGAAGGCTGCTCTTTCATCCCCCTCCCCAGAATGTGCCTCCCTAAGATGGAGCCCAGAACTGTCAACGTGTGACGTTCAGAGTCCCCACGTGGCAGCCTCTCTCTCACACATGGTGGGGAGTGCGTTGTCTCGGGCAGTAGACTCTACTCTTGCCACAGTCTGAATAAATCACCCGTGCCCTTACTGAAGTGAGTTAATTGCATTTGGAAATACTCCAGGTACGGGGGTTTGTTTGGTCAAAGATGTGGGCAAGGGTAGGGTAATATGCACCCACTTTCATGAAATACACGTTAAGAATAATGGGGCCAGGTTTACCTAATTTATAATGGATACCACACACACTCCTCCCCCTGTTCCCTTCCAGGCAAAGAATGAGAGAGGAACCATAGCAGTATTTTTCTTTTAGGTATAACAGTCTGTCAGTATCAAATTCTCTCAGTCAGTGGGGAGCAAATAGTGTTGATTTACTGAAAATCTGGGATTATGTCTGCTCTGTGGTGAGTGTAGATTTAAGAGAGGAGAGGTAAGGGGTCTCCAAAAGGTGAAGAAAAACACAAATGAAAGCTAGCAAGGAAAAAATAGCTTGACAGTTAAGATACAGTGCAGCCACCGTCAACATCTTCTGGAAAAAAAAGCCCAGGAATGAACATACACACACACACACACACACACACACATACACACACACACACAGGAACGTGCAGGTACGCCTGCTTCAAGCCCCGTGTACTAGAAGGTTTGCAACCTTTTCCATTAACCCCTTTCTCTTTGGGGCATTACAGATGTGTCAATGAAGGCTTAAATACTGTCATGTTTCACACTGGAGAGAAATTGTGACAACAGACACAAAGTTTTGTTTCTGTTTTAAAGAACTGGCTTTAAAAACAGACTCGCAGGGAGTAAACAGGGAATTCTTTCCTTCAGGGGCCCTCTGACACTTGATCACATTCCTGGACCTTTTTGTCACCAACATTTCATTATCCTGATCATGCCCCCAGTCTCCTGCTCCTTCTCCCCTTTGCCTCAAAATAACTGTCACCCTGTTATTTTGCCCCAGGAATATTCCCCAGAAGTGTCTCGGGTTCCTCTTACCCCTTCCTCTTTAACTCTTCTTTCTCTTGACCCCATTTGAAAGGGAATACAGTAATTAAGTGGAATTAAAATGTGGAGAGAGAAAAACCCAACCCTGTAACAGTACCTAAGAGATTTTGAGAAGGGATTTTGGCACCTTTCCCTTCTTGGGGCCAGAGCTGCAGGCAAAGACTGTAAGGATGGGGTAATGTAACTGGTGGCGAGTGGCCAAGGTGTCGCACCCAGTTTCCTTCCTGACCCCCACCAGCCCCAAAATGTGCTTTGGGACTTCAGAACGGTTAGCAGGTGAGCAGTGACTATTTCCTGCGTGGGTCCGAGCACTGTCACCGTGGGTCAGCAGCTCTAGAAGAATCTGATGAGAAGGCAGGGGCTAAACCCCTTAGCCAGGAGTGGGAAGGGGCGGAATGTGGTATTTGTGAAGGTCTCTGGGAACTGCGGAGGAGCGAGATGTTGGGGATGGACACCCTCAGCAACCCCGTCAAAATGGGCCTGCTGTGTGTCTGAGTTAGGAAAGAGAGACAAGGAAGAAGAAGAGGAGGAGGAGGAAGGAGTGGCAGGTAACAGTAAAGACCCACCACTAGTGTTAAGTAATTCTGGAAAAAAAAGAGCTCTCAATTGTGAAAGAAAACACGATGTATCGCTTTATTTTCTCAATTGTAAATCCGTGATCTCCATAGTCGGAATTCCTATGTGATTTTGCTAAGTGGACTCTCTTAGCTTATGATTATCCAAGACAAGCAAGTGTCCGAGGTTAGGACAGAGGCCATGTGTGAGGACATGTGAACTCTGCTGCCAGGGCCTGTGACACCTGCCAGGGGACTGAGGGGCCCCATGTCCTAACTTGCCTGCGACAGTCCTGGGCTTTACCTCTTGTCCCCGGGGGATTATTTATAACACCCCTTTTCACTCTTTAAAGGGTCCTGGTTTTAACCATAAATGATGTGGTCAGTTTTCATGTAGGCAAATTAAGGGCCTCTTAACAGGGCCATCAACCACCTACCTCTGTGGGGAATAAAAACTATTTGAAAGGAATTAAGGAAAATAGAAACTCCAAAGCTAAGAATAACTTCTCCTCCTCAGAGACAAGAGCAGTTAGAGACCTCAGAAGAGGCCCCATTCATGTGTACTTGGGCTCTGTTTGGACAGTATTTCCTTTTCTTCTTTCCTCCCTCTCTCTCTTCCTTCCTTCCTTCCTTCCTTTCTTTTCTTTCTTTCTTTCTTTCTTTCTTTCCTTCTTTCTTTCCTTCTCTCTCTCTCTCTCTCTTTTTCTTTCTTTCTTGACACATCCATTCAGATATTCAGTGGCACAAGATCCTGGTTGTGACCAAAGTGGTACACAAAGCAGCCTGAACAAAGACAGGGGTAATAGTGAGACCCACCTAACAGTGGGCCCAGCAGGGGGACCCATAAGGAAGAACAGGCTGTGGGCTCGAGGAGGATCCTTTAAAAATGTAGCCTAAAGGGCGTCTTTCACTTTATTATCAAAACCCAGGAAAAATACTGGAGCCCACGGGAGCAAACAAACCGCGACTCCTCTCAGATTCTTGAGTCTTGCACAGTGCAACAAAGCCTGCCTTTTTTACATTTCAAAAGAGGCTGCTTTCTCTTTAAAAAGTAGGAGCTACTTGGTCTGATGCAGCTGCCTTTATCAACCATGAAGTTCCCAGCAAGGTGCTGTTAGTGCCTGATTAAACCTCATACCAGCCAGCGTCCCCCATGGTAACCCAGAGGACATCTGCTGAGACCCAAGCGCTGATTCCGTTTAATTGCCCCGGCTCTCTGTGATGGCCATGCTCCTTGTCTCTCAAGGCCTGGAATGGAAATCCATGTGATCACATGAACTATCCGGGTGCCTTGACAGATCTGAAATATAAATATGGAGATGGCATTGTGCTCTGCAGTGACTTCTGAAACCCCAACGGTAAAATATGATCTGCCACTGAAACGCTTTCAAGACCGTAGGGTTCACGTAAAACTCATTTTCTAATGGAACACTAATTATTAATAAATCCAACCAAAAAGAGGGAAAAGGTGCGTATGTCTATGTGTGTGTATACAAGTGTATGTAAGACCTACATATGTACACCTGTGTGTAAGATATGCGTAGATGTATGTATAAACACATAAACATATGTATATATGTATAAATATATAGGGCTCTGTTTGCACAATATCTTCTTATTTGGATCTGTCTTTGAGTTCTTGCTTTTTTGAGGATTTATAGGATAATAATAACTTATATTTACAAAGCATCCTACTCCAAGGAATTCAAACATTGAAAATACCTGGGTGATTCTCCCTCTCCCATGATGACCGAAGAAATAGATGATGCATGTTCTTTTAGTTCCTAGAGAGGAAAAACAAGGCACTGGTGGAGGCCACCATGAGCAGGACTAGAACCAGCCATCCCCCAGAATCTGCAACACATTCCTGCCCTATCAGAAGGAGGAAGGCAAGGGAGAAATCGGACAAGATGGCCTAACAAATCCCAGGGTCACTGGTTCTTTGTAAAACTTCCCTTTCTTCTGGAAAGGCGTCAAAGGCAAAGGTGCCTTGCCAAGAGGACTGAGCCGTCACTTAAGGAGCATTCTTGATTTTCTTCTCCTCAAACTCCCTTTTAGAAATTGCTCCTCCCCCTCCCCCCACCTCAGACTATTTGCCCCAAAAATGTTAATCTGCCAAACACAGTAATGGGGCTAGAGTAACACCTGGGGTTCTACAAGCCATACCCACAAATCCCTTTGACGGCAATGACCTCTTTCCCAGCCACTCAAATAGTCTGTCTTTAACACACAGACTTGCAATATTTCTAGTCACTTTCTAACCAAATCAAAGATATTTTACTGATTTCTTCTGCAGCCTTATTCTGAGTAAATATGTGATTTCCATTAGGCTTTTCGAAATATGTAAAATATATAGACTCCCATTACTACCTTCAGGACCTCTAGGTGTTTGGGGATCCCTTACTGGGAATCACTCCGACGCCCAAAATGAGTTTGAAGATGAAAATTATTGCTAAGGGGAAAAGAACTGTTGGTGTAACAAGATATTTAAAAGCAAAATTTTTTCCCACCTGGGTTGGTCAGGGCCAAGCAACCGAGAAAGGGATGTTTTCAAAATGAGAGTAACTGCTAACGCAAAATGTGTAAAACTAAGATGCGAAGCAAAAAAGGGAAAGGCAATAACTTAAAAAAGAAGAGGATTTTATTGTGTTAAAGCTGTTTTTCCCGGAAATGATATTTCCATTCAGCTGGGCAATTTTCCGGACTCCCCAAACTTTATTAGGTTTTTGGCAATTACTCCAAAGAGACCCAAAGAAAGGCAGGTTATAATCACACAACTGCCACGTGTAGCATGATAGAAATAAAGGAACCTGCACAAAACTTTTCATTAATTAACATATTTTTCCTCAGTGCAATAAGGAAGGAAACTGTAAATTTGTAATTAGGCAGGTCTCTCAGTTTTCCAAGAATGTTGCACTCTGTCAAAACCCTGACTTGGTTCCTACATTACTCAAGTAGGCTTGAAGAAAAAGTCATCAATCTCTTTTCATAATTATTATTAATTCATTTTAAGAAGTTGTCTTTATTCTAAAACTCCAGGATGTGTTTGAAAGTTTCCCGAGTCTAAAGTTTCACAGAGAGGGGCGCCTGGTTGAGCTTTCAACTTTGACTCAAGTCATGATCTTATGGTTTGTGGGTTCGAACCCTGCATCGGGCGCTCTGCTAAGAGCTCAGTGCCTGGAGCCTGCTTCAGATTCTGTGTCTCCTTCTCTCTCTGCCCCTCCCCCCCCTCAAAAATAAACATTAAAAAAATTAAGGTTTCATGGAGAAAGGCTGACTGGGGACCATATTCCACTAAGGGTTTGGTCATGTCTGAGAGCAGGTCATCAATCAGAGCACTCTACCATGTCTGCAAGGAGCACTGTTAGGCGTCCTTTCTGCTGATAAGGTTTATGGACACCCCCTCCCCCAAAACTAGAAGGACTAGTTTCTGGAAAACAGACAGAAGCACCTAGTGACCCTGTGATAAAGGCAATCACTTTTAAAAAAAATTTTTTTTAATGTTTTATTTATTTTTGAGAGAGAGAGAGAGAGAGAGAGAGAGAGAGAGACAGCATGAGCAGGGGAGGGTCAGAGAGAGAGGGAGACACAGAATCCGAAGACAGGCTCCAGACTCTGAGCTAGCTGTCAGCACAGAGCCAGACGCAGGGCTCGAGCCCACGAACTGTGAGATCATGACCTGAGCCAAAGTCAGACGCCTAACCGACTGAGCCACCCAGGCCCCCTTCCAATCACTTTGTTAATAAACAGAAAGGAGGACCGTCCATACTACTTATTTTCCAGTAGCTGGTTAAGGCAAATAAAGACAACTAAGGGGCAACATTTGGGCTTTCTCTCATTTATAGAGTTTCTCTACCCCAAATATAAATGTGAATGCCTCCTAAATTGAGGATCTTATGATTTTGGTCCACTGGTGGGTATTCAGAAATTTCTCATTTCCCCCAAAGAGAAACTACTTAAAAATAGCCATTTCTGTATGCGGAGATCAAATTAGTATCTCCTGCAGGGGGTGCAGTGGACGCAGGAACCCAACCCCACCACCAGGGGAGGAGGCCCCGGATGAGTTGCAGTAACCAAAAGAAAGGAAATTTGCCAGCTAGGTATTCAGAAAGTATTCCTTACAGTCAAGTCTATGAGGCAAGGGGGGTGTCTCCCAAGGGGAAGTGGTGGGAACCCCACGATTGGAGACACTCCTTCGAGGAGGCCTGGCTGGAGCTACGGAAAATTAACCGTAGGGAACAATCGTGCCCTGGCAAGGGGTGGAGGAGACGAGTTTAAGAGGCCTTTCCAGCTCTAATTTCTAAGAATTTGATTAGACTACACAGAAAACAAGGAAATTTGAAACCGGGAGGGAAAAAAAAGGAAAGAAACAAAAACCAGAAGAGAGAATAATGCAATTAAACGAAGGCCCAGTTAGAAGACACACCAGCACGCCCCTGACTGTCAGCCCACCACTGTCCTGGCCCGGCTGCCACCCAGGGGGGTGTCTTAAGGGAACACAGGCAGGGAGCTGAAAACTTGAGGGGCCGAGGGAAGACCCTTCTGGACTGACATTGAATGACACCTAGAACTTGGAAGCCCTTTGTCTGAACAAAGTGCTGAAAGAAAGGAAGCCTGTGGTGAGGCAGCAGCCAAGCCTCCTTTGCTGGTGGGTTTTGGTTCTTCCTTTTGGCTCTTAATCAGTGCAATCCTGTCTAAACAGTCTCCTTCTCTGTGCAGAAACATGAGGACTTGAGCTCTGGGCTCATTGTTTTTCTAAAGGATGTAAGAGGTATCGCAATGGCACAGGATTTCCCTGATTTTCAGCATGTATGGTCACAGATAATCTGGATACCCAGGGCGCTCCCTCCTTCATTGCCCTTCCTTATCAAACTGACTTTAAGTCAACCCAGATTAAGTACCAAAGTCATATAGGATTCCAAAATGAACAAACGGGCCCACGTATTTGTAACTGAGTGTGTGTGTGTGTGTGTGTGTGTGTAAAGAACATGTGTGTGTGTGTGTAAAGAACAGTGGACATTTCCCTATCATGACTTTTTTTTAATTAGTCAAAAGAATTGTGACCTGAATTAAGAAGGAAGCAGGTTCCAAAAAGGCAGTTTTCCTGAACATGTACAGACAAAGGAAATAGTTTCCTTACGGAAAGGAATCACTTGAAAGCTTTTAGGCCAGACCCTGAGCCGGCTCAGATTTCCTTTCTTTTAGCCCTTTGATGAACAACTCATATGGAGACTCAAGCGCCTTGTGCCTGGTTTGAATTTGTGCTATTGCTGACTTTAGTGGAAAACTTCCATAAACTCAACTCAGGCTTTGTTCCTTTCCTGCACCACTGTCGACCCGTTTCTGATATGTCCTTGGATATTCATCTTGGGTCATCCACATCACCAACGTGACAGAAAACAAATCTTTCCCCAAGAGACATGGATGTCATTCTGCTCCTTTCTTCTGGAGCTATAGGCACTGCCTTTCTCCTGGAGCAGGTGGAGCGGGGGATAGAAGCAGAGGACAACCGGAGTCAGGAGGGTGAAATGGAAGAGCACTGATGCTCGAGGACAACTGCTAGAGATCGCATATCTCAGGGGCAGAGTTATTATGGGAGCAATGCCACAGGGATTCCACCCAGCACCCGAGCAAGAAGTCGTGTTCTCCGTATGCCAGAGCCTTCCTGCGGGAATGAGCTGAGTAGAGGATACAGTTTTAAAGAAAAGGCTTTGCCTTCCAAATGAGACTATTTCTTCTGGCCACTTGAGAATAGCATTCTGAATGGATTTCCCCTCCTCTCTGCTGGGCTCTTTGGTGAGAGCTAAGAGGCTGGGATGCCCAGAACATTCTGTTCAGGAACCTGTGCTGCCTTCAGGATTCTGTTGTGAAAAACAAGAGCCTTGGAATCAAGCCAGTCTGGATTTGGAGCCCAGCTCTGCCACTGAAGTGGGTAACTTTGAGCAAGTAATTTAAGTCTTCCTGGTCCTCAGCTTATCTGTGAATTTGACATAGTATCCTTAATTTATGGGTAATTGTGAAAATTAAATGAGATTACATTAAAAGCTCCCTGTCTTGGCTTCATTCTTTCTCTCTGACCCTATGCTCTTGTTGATAACTTTGCAAATTTTCCTGGTCCTACGTAACTAAAAACAATTTGTGTCCACTCCAATAATGGAGGATCCAAGAATATCCCTAGGGTATGTGAGCCCAGGCAAATCACCCTGTATGTCCCCACTCCCAGCATGTTTACAAAGACACAATCAGAACTAAGTGAATTTTAAGGGCAGTTTTGAATTGAAGATGCGTATAGCACCAAAGAAAAAGTGTAAGGAATATGTATGAAAGCAGGAAAAGGCAGCATCTTGTTCAACCTTAGGATGGCATTGGAGGGGTCTGTGGCATGTCTGTCATGGTCCTTCCATCACCTGTTTCCCCACCCCAGTAGCACTGACCCCCAGATAGCTCGTGCATTATGCTCAGTGCTTGTTCAGTATAGCAGTATACACGTACCACTGGGCACAGCACCGCCACCCTGATTGGTCAAAACCTCTAGGAGTGAGTGACAGAAACACTTCTCTCTTGCACAAGACTTTCTGATCTTCCAGAGGCTCATTTTCCACAGTCCCTTTAAAACTTTTGGTTATAGGGGCACCTGGGTGACTCAGTCGGCTAAGTATCTGGCTCTTGATTTCGGCTCATGTCATGATTATATGGTTGGTGGGATCCAGCCCCGCATTGGGCTCTGTGCTGACAGCGCAGAGTCCACTTGGGATTCCCTCTCTCTCTGCCCCTCCACTCCTCAAAATTAATAAATAAACATTAAAAAAATTAAGAAGGAATTTGGTTATAAGCAAGCCAACTAGATCTTGGAGGAAGCAAATCTGATAGATGGCTACCCACACAGCTACTTCAATTAAAAAATAGGTAATCTATTTAAAAAAAAAACAGGGAGGGTATAACTACATAACAGAGGCTTTATTCTTGAAAGTAGGCCATTGGTGTAAGATAGTGTATCAGTTTCCTATGGCTGCTATAACATATAGTCATAATAACAGTGGCTTAAAACAACACAAATTTATTCTCTTACAGTTACTAGTGTCAACCTTGACATTAGGGCTGATGCCTTCTGGATGTTCTAGAGGGAGAATCTGTTTCTTGTCTCTTCTAGATTCTTTTGGCTCTAAGTGATCTTTGGCTTGTGGCCACATCACTCCAAACACTGCCTCTGTGATCACATTGTCTTCTCTTCTGTAGTCAAATCTCCCACTGCCTTCTTTTTACTAGGACATTTGTGATGTCATTTCGGACACATCTGCATAATCCAGGGTAATCCACCTTCTCTCAAGATTCTTCATTTAATCACATCTGCCAAGTCCCTCTTGCCATATGAAGTAATAATCATGGGTTCCAGGGATTAGGATGTGGATATCTTTGGGGGCCAAACTCAGCCTACCACAAATGGTAATCCTCTTTCATTAATGACTGCCAGAAACTGCCTTGTTAAAATGTGTTCTTTGCCCAACTGAATAGAAAACAAACAATTCTTTGACACTCTAATTTTATTATTTTTTAATTTTTAATTTTAATTTTTTAGTTTCTTAAATAGGCTTCAAGTCCAGCCTAGATCCCAATGTGGAGCTTAAACTTGCAACCCAGAGATCAAGACCTGAGCTTACATCTAGAGTCAGACACTCCACCAACTGTCCCAACCAGGTGCCCGTGGTACTCTAATTTTAAATCTATATACAGCTGTAAGACCACAGGAGCATTATTTCCTGCAATTGCCATTGTGTTCACCATCTCAAGAAAGGAGCTGAGAAGTAGCTTCTAAAGACATTACCAATCTAAGACCCTGCACAGAGGTTCCTCGGTGCAGAATTACCATATACAAATATTTCAGTCACTGTTCATCTTATCAAAATTGAGGAAGTGCTCCAGATCTGGCAAGAAAGCATATGCTTTTTCCAAACACATAGAAACCTAAATATATACCCCCTTGGGGGATAGTGACTGGCATTTAAGCCAGGAATGGTTGCCCAGTTGAAAAACTGGAGGTCGAAAGGGGACAGCTATTTAAAAGTCAGTCTGATATGACCTGTTCCCCAAACAATTCATCTCAGGGTCATAGCCATTGTTGTTAGGTGGTGTAACATTTATTACCATAGCATCCTGGGCTTCTTGGATTGGTAACAGACACATCTATTCCTCAGAGCATGAGCAAAGTTGATAATGTCCTCTTACCCTAGGCAAACTGAACTTCAACTGCCAAGATACTGGTTGACATTAAGACTTTACAACACCTATCATAGTCTGTCACCTCCTGAGATATACTCTCTTGTGACTGGTTTCTGCCATCACCAGCTACTGATGCCATTTTACTCAATCTCTTTTGTAGACTAGCTCTAGGGTCCCTGACACTGCCTGGCTTGCTGAGTTTGGTCATACGCTCAAAGCTAAATTCAGAGACCTCCAGACCTCATAGTGTGATGGGATAGGAAATAATCAGAGGACCTGCACAAAATAAGACTGTCAGAGAAACTGCAAATCAGCAAAAGAATGAAAGCCCCTTGACCCTGAGCACATCTGCCACGTATTTAATTCCACGTGCTTGCCAAGCTCTGAAAACCCAGGCTGGGGAGACTTGGGAGCGGTGTGGGGTTATGCAGTCTAGGAGAGCAAAGAGGTGAAAAGCCTGGCGGGTTGCCACTCCTGCAGTCCACTCTCCCGGAAGGAACCAGGTGCATGGGTGATGGGGGAGGGGATGCTGTAAGCCACAACGATAGTCTTGGACACAAACATAAGTGTCCGCAGGAATGTCTGGGTGACCAGTCGCTGGTTGTACTGTATTGATTTTATTTGCTTGTTACTTTGCCAGCTGGCTCTAGACCAGAGGAAGCAAATGAGGTTTTAGCCAGTCTTTGGGGTTCTGATCTTAAGACGACATTAAGGAGATCCTGACATTTGGGAAAAAGCAAACCAGTGAGGTCCTGGGTGGGTCTTTACTTCCACATTCCAAGGTCAAGTTGAAAATAGGCCAGGTACAGGAAGGTTTCATTGTGGGAAATGCCATAAGGACCTTCCTGATAGAGCTCCACCTACTTGTCCAGCCTCCTTTCCACTCCTCCCATGCCCCCACCCCTTACCCAACACACACTTTCAGCTCCAGGAATTCAGAGGCTCTACTTTCAGTTTCTCTTCACTCTTCCCATATTTTCTAGTTCAAATGCCACTGTCTCTAGTATCCTCTTCTGGATTTCTTAATCTGAATTAGTTTACCCTTTCCACATTCTCTTCAAGATTCCTTATGTAGTTTATTACATGAGGTGCTAGAATAATCAACCGATTTTTCTTGCTAGACCCAAAGAGTTTGAGGGTAAATGTTCTATGCCCAGCTTGGTACATGGTCCATAATCCCATCAATACTTAGTGAGGAGATGGCATTCTTGTATTAGACACTTGCTTGTGGTACAGACATGAGCCATGGACCACTGGGCATGTTGTCAAGAGTGTGGTGGATGTACTAGAAGGAAAATGTGTGAAGCCTCAGTTTTTGGGTTTCTTTTCTTTTCTTTTTTTAAGAAAAGGGGCCCTGGCCAAGTTCAAACATTTTAGTTGCTACAGTATTTTCTCTTGGGGAGATGAAACCAGGATGCAGGATGAGTAGCAAAATAACCACATACGTTCTGAGCACAGGAAAGTTGGCCACCTTGGAGACACCAATAGGAATTCTGCCTACTACAAGTGCTCTATACCAACGTCTTCATATTGGTACCTATGCCAACCCAATTAAATCTTTCCTTGAGAAGAATAAAAGAAAGTCAAACAAAGATCAGAGATAATAATGCTTTGAAATATTCCAAGTGTTTGACCACATTTCTTATACCTTCATTAGTTAGGTGTTTGGGCATATGATTGCTCTGGTCAGTGGTGACCAATTGGAAGCAATGTGTCACTTCTGGGCCAGAGCACAGGAAAGTATGTATGAATTCTCCAAACACTCACTTCCTGGCTTTGGTGATCATGGAGGACTCATGTTGAGATGACAGAGCAAGGGGACCAAAGCAGCCTGGGTCGCTGAGTCACTGCATGGAGAATTGCTGCCTGGGAGAGTTGCCCAAATCCACAGCAGAGTCTGCCTGAGGGAAATTTAAATATTTGTTGTCAGGAGCCACTGAACTTGGAGTGACAAATGACCTATCCTGGCCAAAGAAGGCAAGTTGTTCTAAAACACTTTCTTGAATACTTATGAAGTAGACCGCTCCTCAGTGCCAAAAGCATTACAATGATTGTGACACCCATCAGCTGATTGTCTCATGCCCTTCATGAGAATCACAGTATGCACCTTTCCTTAAGAGTTCAAGGAACCTGGGGGACTGATAGGCTCAGGGTGAATTCAGCAAGTGTGCTGGAGAAAATTCAGAAAAGAAGCACTGACGTATGGGCTATGAACATGTGAGTACCTTCCTTATACAGATTCTCGAATTATAGCCTTGCAAATCAGCTGTCAGGTCTCAGGGACAGAGATGATGGAGGGTAGTGGTGGATCAGATACCTTACACTTTGGAGTCTCCTTATCAGAGGCCTTTCAAAGGCCCCTACCTCTCACACCTTTATTTGGCCTCTTACACACATTCATTACTTAATAACTTATTAAATACCTAATAATTATGAATTCTCATATGGGGCAGATATGTTTCCTTGGCCTGGCTCCTAAACACATCCATCTCATATGGATAGTGGTCAGCATTCATGGATCACTATTTACTGATTCAAATGCCAGACCTTCAGACAGAGCAACTGTTCAATACACTTTGAATGAACAAATTCATTGCATTCCTATCTTACTCCACCTCAGATCTTACAAGCACAGAATTCACCAGGCTGAGCTAAAGAAAGCAGTTACCTTTTAAGTAAACAACTACCTGGTTGTCTACATCAGGCTCCATCAGAAATATTCTAGAATTTCTTTCCCTCAGAAATAAGGAATTATCCTAGAGACCTAGCAGGGAAAAGGCGTTTGATTTGCAAACAACCTTAAATTACACAATCCTCTCTGTCTCTTCTTTTCCTCCCTGCAAGCACCATGATGCATTTTCTATTAAAAATTTCAGCTCTGTTTCGTATCACCTTTGCTCTCTTCTCGGCTCTGACTTTAAATTCAGGAGATGGTTTCCCTAGGGAATATAGATCTTAGTGCCATGTGATCTGGCCTAAAGGGTAGTGTGACAGAGCGAAACAAAAGGGGATGCTAACCTTGCTTTCTCCCACCCACGTGCTCACCTCCCCACTGACTGCCAGGGCCTTGATGTGAGTAAGGCTCAACAATCTTAGTAACACCCGGCAGTCTGTATGATGAGGTCCTTGGCAAGACCGATTCAGAACTGGAAAGCAGATGTGGAGTTTACAAACTATCTGACCTTTGGAAACGACTGGTGAAAAATATAGTTTTAAAATGGCTTGTATTGTTTTTATCCTTTCTTAATAAAGAGTTAATACTTGCTCATTGTAGGAAAGGAAAAACAATATGGAAAAATCATAAAGAGAAAAATCATTTTTCACTCTAACCAGATGGATACTGCTACTAACGTGCTGGTTTGAAACCTCTCTGTTTCTCAGTGTGTGCGTGTGTGTGTGCATGTACATGCGTATTCATATGTAACTACTTATCTATAACTATATATACTTAATATTATCTTCATAACTTACTATGAGTTATCTCAAGAAATCAGAATTTGTCTTTTGGAGGCAACAGTGTAAATAAATACAATACAATTAGGAAAAGATCTTGATATTACTGTTCAAAGAGAACAGTGTGACATGAAAGCCTTGATTGACAAGAGACAAGCAGACCAAATACATGGTTGGACTGCAGGTACTCGGAAGCCAGAGACGGAGTTGTATAAATGGCGTGCTAGGAAAATACAACATTCATGCGGCTTTTTCTTCTGTGTGGATCTGAAATGTAATCCTTGCTCTTTGCCCAAATCTCCAGTGCCTTCGGCGATGCTTTCCGGAAGACATCAAGGAAAGAGGTTTGCACCACTTCTGGGGTGAAGTGCTAGGATATAAACCCGGAATAATGCAGAGGACAAGATTACTCACTGACCTACTTCAGCTACAGCATGAGCTTCAGGCCAAAAGAAATGAAGAAAACAATTAGTTGCTACCCCTTATCCCATGGATGCCTGGATCTCAGGGAGAGAGTCTGTCAAGAGAATAGGAGAAAGGGAGAATGAGAAATGGGTTTGGAGTGAATTTCATGTGGATTCCATAGGGTGAAGTGGTTTGGCCTAAATCTAAAACACACGCATATAGTTGTAAACGGTGGTATTGTGCTATTGTTGTTACAGTACACTCTATAGATTTTCACATCACAAATATTTTGAGGCCATCCATGAAAAGAAATACCCATAAACATCATCATGTTAATGTAGCTGTGACAGAGATTGGCTGGCTGGTTATGTTACATATTACACCCATTTATCAGCACCTTGTCCTCTCTCCTTCTAAGTATATAGAAGACTCCACTTCTCACCTCCTGCAGGTGGGCATGGCCATGGGACTCATTGTAAGTAGAAGCAACGAGCACTGCTTTTTGGCTTGAAAGAGTGAAAGTTCTATAAACAATTCTCCAGTTTCCCATCTTGCCTTCTTAGCAGTCATGGAAGATGCCTTGTGTCAAGAATATGGTGCCAAAAGATGAGAATGGTCTGGATTGCTGAGTCATCACATGTAGGAGAGCTGCCCATAATGTCATCTGGACTTTCTGTGGGCCAGAAATACATGTTTTGTTGGTTAAGCCACTGAGATGTTTAGAGTTGTCACTGAAGCATGCATTAGTCAGCCTACCTGACTAACATATTGGTCACCAAGTCCGTTTCCTCTTTTTCCTGGTTACTCAGCTAGATTACCTTGCCAAGCCTGCCTGTACTTTGTGACTGAGTTTTAGCTAATAGATTGTGAGCAGAAGCAATACATGTTAACTTTGGAATGAAATAAGTAAGAAGTGGGTGTACCTTCTCTCCTCTTTTTATCTTTCTGCTGATGAGTAGGAAGTCTAGGAGATGAAGGAACCCCAAGCTTTAAAGGATTATGGATCTTTGAAATACTGCTTGGAAGAGAGCTGCCCACCATTCAGAAACACTTGTATCAGACTTCAAGTGAGTGAGAATAAATTTCTATCATGTTTGAGCCATGACATGTATTTTATGTTGTTGACAATAGCACTAGCATTACCTTAAGGTTTAAAGAAATTGGTGCTTTGAAGTGGAGTGCTTCCATAACCAAAACCTAAATTACATATCCTCTGGCTTACCAGTGGGACAGCAAATGGCAAGGAAAGCAGCAGTCCGGAAGGCTGAGGACTCCATAATGCTCTGGCAAAATTTTTGGTAAGACCATTGCCTTCAATGACTTGGAAGGCTGACCATGCCCATACCAAGGCTGTTAACTCAGAGATATTGTTGGAAAGAGTCGGTATGAGTACATGATGGCTACTACTATCTGACTGTA
The DNA here is from genome assembly GCA_028646485.1 of Cryptoprocta ferox. Taxonomy (NCBI): domain Eukaryota; kingdom Metazoa; phylum Chordata; class Mammalia; order Carnivora; family Eupleridae; genus Cryptoprocta; species Cryptoprocta ferox. Next base: position 42,803,782 of record CM053566.1, read on the forward strand.
ACAAAGTTTTATGAGTAAAAGACAGTCTGACACAAGAACTGGCTGGTTTTCAAGCAGAGAAAGGAAAGAGTTTATTCTGGACTTAATCTGACAGAGAATTAAATTTCTATCATGTGGACATTTGAGGTTTTGATTTTTACAACAGCTATCATTACTTTAGTTAATATGGCTGTATGGCTGTATAATATTTTATGTATGAAGATATCATAATTTGTTTAAACAAACCCTTGTTGATGAATGGTTGGGATGTTTCCAGTCATTTTGCCATTGTGAAAAGCCCTATTTTGAACACCCTGGTCCTACAGCTTTATCTATTTGTCTGATTATTTTCTCAGAAGTTATTCATGCAATTTGACATGTAGAGTTAAAGAATAAGGACATTTAAAATTTCATATATTTTGCCCAAGTGCCTGTAACTAAATTGACACCATTTTGAGATCCCACCAGGATGGTCTTGTCAGAAACATTATTAGTATTTTCATCTTTAAAATAGATGAGCACAAAATATGATGCCCATTGTTGTTTTAATTATTTTTCCTTTCCTATTAGTGAGGTCTAGCATCATTTCATGTTTACTGCCATTTGCATTTAGTCATTTATGTGCCTTTGTCTCTTGAGATTTTTGTCTTATTTATAAAGAGCCAGTTTAGTCTGTCTGAGACAGTTCTAATTTCTGTCTGTTCTTCTGACATAAATATAAAGGGTATCCCTTTGACTCCCAAAGCATCTTGGTTTAGACAATAAATTATATGGTCACTCTAGATATAAACACTTAGTGTGACAATATGTTGCTATTCCCAACCCAGACTGTTATTATTTTTAAGATTGTTTACATTTTTATGTTGTAAAACTTGTCCATTTCCTTCTTTCTGCTTTCCAGCGTCACTGTCATGCTTTGAAAAAATTTCCCACTCCAAGGTTATAGAAACAGGCACCTAAGTTTTCTCATATTCATTTTATGATTTCATTACTAACTGACAGTACAACTTCTCTCTCTCCCACTGTCTTCAGATCTTGGCCCAAATGTAACTTTTTCCATTTAGATTGTATCCCATGCCCACCTCTTGGGGAAACACTAACTCTTTTCTTCGCTGTATTTTCCGCCACAGCACTTGTCACGATGTACTCCACTACATATTTCACTTATTTAATTGTCTTACTCTCTCTCTCTCTCCACCATTAAAATGTAAGCTCCATGATGGTGGGAGTTTTTGTCCTAGAACGGGGCTTGGCATACTGTAAGTGTTCAATGAATACATTCTTGTGGAATGAATGAAATTAAATATTCAGTTCATTCAAAATTTGTTTTGTTGTAAGTTATAAAGTAAGCACTCAGCTTACTTTAATACATTTATTCCCTTATTGGATTAAAATTTCCTTTAGCATATACTGACACTGTATTTCGGTGCTGTGTCTTCTATTCTATTAATCAGTCTCTATTCCTTCACCAACATAACATTTAAAAATGTATGTTTACCAGTCAGAGTGGCAGTAAACTACAGATGCTGGCAAGGATGTGGAGAAATGGGCACCCACTTACACTGTTGTGGGAATGCAAACTGGTGCAGCCACTTTGGAAAACAGTGTGGAGTTTCCTCAAAAAATTAAAAATTATTCTATCAAGAACTGAAAGTATTGATGCAATTCAATATAACTGAATTTGTTGATTTCACATTTCATTTGTATCAGTTTTTTCTTTACGTATTTTGAGGCTTGGCTATTTGGTGCATACACAATTAAGATTGTTATGTCTTCTTACTGAATTGACTATTTTTTCATTATGAAATACCCCTCTTTCTTTATGATAACATTTATTGTTATGAAGTCTACTTTGTCTGATAGTAGAATAGCCAGTCCAGCTTTCTCTTAATGTTGTTTCATTGTATGTCATTTTCCATCCCTTTACTTTCATGTTGTTCATGACTTTATATTTAAGATTTGTTTTTTAGGTAACATACAGTTTGCACTTTTATTTAAATGACAATATTGCCTTTATTGGAGTGTTTAGCTCATTTACAATTAATGAAATCATCAATATGTTGTTTTCTATTTGTTCTTTGGTTCATTGTTTCTTTCCTTTCCTACCTTCCCTGCCTTCTTTGGATTAATTGATTACTTTTAGGATTCATTTTGTCCCTACTATTGACTTGTTGGCTATATATCTTTGTTTTATTTTTTATGTTTGGTCTAGGCTTTCCAAAATGCATCTTTAACTTATACTGTATCTTTAAATAATATTATTCTTCAGGTTTACTTTTATTTTCCTTTTCCCATCCTTTTGCCATTGTTTTCATATAATTCACTTTTGTTTCTGTTATAAACTTTACAATTCATTGGTATTATTTTTTAATTCGGCAAGTCAATTACCTATTAAAGAAAGTTTTAAAAAAGAAAACAAGTATTCTATATTTCCCACTTATGGATTATCTCTTCAGTTCTTCATTCCCTAATGTAGATCCAAGTTTCTATTTGGTGTCTTATTCCAGCATAAAGAAATTTCTTTGACGTTTCTCATAGTGTAGAGAAGAGCTCCAGTCAATAATTCTCTCAGTTTGTGATTGTCTGTAAATGTATTTTTTCACTTTCATTTTCAAAGAATAGTTGTGTTGGATAAAGAATTCTAGGTTGATGAAATTTTTCTTTAGCCCTTTAAATATGTCATTTCACTGTCATCTAGTTGCATTATTTTTAATCAAAGGTCTATGGTGTTTCCTATGTGTATTTCTATCTATGTATGAATCTTTTTTTCTGAATATTTTGAAACTTTTTCTTTTATTAATGGTTTTTCAGAAATTTGTTTATGATGTGTCTTTATTTAGTTTTTTTCTTAATATTTATCTTGCTTAGGGTTCCTTGAATTTCTTGGTTGTTTGAATTTATAGTTTTTACTAAATTTGGAAATTTTCAGTCATTATTTCTTTAAATGTATTTTCTGCTCTTTTCTTATTTCTCTTCTGGGACTCCAATTATTTGCATATTATGTCACTTAATAATGTCCCACAAGTCATTGAGACTCTATGTAAGTTTCTCAGTCTTTTTTCTCTGTATTTCATTTTGCATAGTTTCTTTTGCTATGCTTTCAAGTTGACTGATCTGTTATTACATAGTGTCTATGAATTTTATCCAGTGAAATTTTCCTTTCACATGTTGTATTTTTTAATCTCTAGAATTTTCCTCATATGTTTCATTTCTTTCTCCTTTATGTAATGCTTTTTTAAAACATATTTAAAATTGTGATTTTAAAATCTGTTCTTGATAATTCCATCAACTCTGTCATTTCTAGATTTGTTTCTATAATTAATTTTTTTCACCTTATTATGGGTCACAATTTCCTGCCTCATGTCATATCTTATCATTTTTCATTGAAAGACACATCATTAGTATTGTTGAGTTGTTGAATTTTTTTCTTTTATATTAAAGAAGATTTAAATTTTCTAGAAGAGACAGTTAAATTATTTGACTTAATCCTCTCGAGATTTGTTTTTAAGTTTTGTGAAAGCAAGACTATAATATCTTCTGTGATTTGTCTTATGATTTTTCTTCTTTAGCTTTTACTATATTTTTGTGTATTTTCTTCATTCATGGGTTTTATTGTGAAAAAATTTAAATGCATAGAAAAGTTGACAGAATAGTACAATAAATGAACATAGGTCAATTATTAAAATATTGCCATGTTTGATTAATCTATCTGTAATATTTTGTATTTAATTCATTATCTGTAGTACATGTATGTTTTGTCTTCAGTTTTTTAATTGTTACTTTTATGCCTTTATATACTTGTTCAAACCTTTCAAAATCTGCCATATCTTTTCATTTATTCTCTGAAAAAAATGGAGTAAACACATTTTCACACTTCACACATTTTTCTTTCTCCCACTCACCTCCTTCACTTTCTGATGTCTGTGTGTGCATGTGTGTGTTGCTTACTGTGAAGTTTTATCCATATCTATTATATTTAAATTATTATTTTATATGATATATAGATAAATTGATAGATCTCTATATAGATAGATATTCCATCACAAATTTAACATTTAATTTTTGTTTGTAATCACAACAATCACACTTACTGAAACTTAGATTGATTTTTAAAATAAGGTCTGTCATCTATCGATTCCAAAGGAGGCCATGGGTTAATTCCCATAGATTTCTGAATAACCTAAAATACTACATACATTTCTATATATACATAGTGTGTGTGTGTGTATACATATATATATATATATTTTTTTTTTTTTCTGAGAACGTCCATGTCTTTCTCAGAATCTCTTAGGGGTTAAGAACAAAGGAATTAATTAATCTATATTCACTAATGGCCCTTGAATTCCATAATTTCCCTATTCCTTTTGGTTCATCTTTTCCATTGCTGGAATACTTCTGCAAATGACCCTTTCCATGAATTGCTTATTGGTGATTTACTTCCCAAATTCTTGCTCTATATGCCTTTAATATACCTTTATAATAGCAACTTGACTATTTAAGGAATACTTGGCCAAAGCTTTCCAACTGAAATTCTCTGATACTGCTAATGTTAATTTTGGACTAGTTTGATGATTTCTATTGTTGGTTATATATTTCCTCTTGCTGAATGTTTGTAATAATAGATGGCATTTACCAAGTGCTTATTATATGCCAGACAACAGGCTAAATACTTTTGCAAGTGTTTTTACATTTCATTCTATGATAATCTTATAAGTTATACACTACCTGTCTAACATTAGAGCTATGCAATTTGAACCCAGGTAGGGTGACTAGAGCCTTAAACAGTGTTATACTGATCTGTAGAATTATTTTCTTTTTTGTTCTTAAAGTTCTGTATCTTTGCGCAGAGAAACCTTGGGGGGCTGACAAATTTTTATTCATTTGCCTCTTATGGTGAGCCTTTGCAAACTGCGTATTTCTCTTTTTGTGCTTTTTGTTGATCATTTTTTACTACTTCAAGCACATCAGCTACTTACCAAATGTCCATTGTTTGATTTTCGTAGCAGCAATCTTCACTCTGATTATTTTCTTTCCTTTGTCCTTCCCTCTTCATTCTGTGTGATTTTCTCAAGATAGTTCTCTCCTGATTCAGTTTTTTTTAACATGAGTTCTGTTTTGGTTCTTCTACTGTAGTTTTTATTCTGTGATAACATTCTTCTCCTTTGTTTTACTTACCTGTGGCAATTTCCTTTTGATTTTGTTATCCTCTCCCATTTCTTGTTTAACAGATCATTTAACTCCTCTTTTCTTAAGAGTGTGATGGAGTCATATGTTTTTCATTATGTCTTCTACTATATAAGTGGCTTCAAATTATGTTTTTAACTCTCTTATCTCTTCTCTCTCTCTCTCTCTTTGAATGTTAGGCTAATTTTCTTCCTTTTGATTGTATAATTTTTCTAGGTCTCAAGCTTCAGTTTTTATTCTGCATTCTCATCTTTGACTGAAGATAGAAGTTCTGAATCTATCATCAATAGCGAGAAAGCCAAATCTCATTCCATAGGATTTAGTCTGAGGGGTTAAATGTAGATTTAAAGTATCACTTCATTCATTTATTTTCCCAAGGAAGTTAGAGAAGGAGGTAAGACCACAGACAACTTGGTAGAAACCTCTTCATGGGCCAGCACTTGCCGAGAGGAATAAAGAAAAGGGGTCCCTCAGGTTTCTGCTTGTTCATCTACTACAGTGTGAGTGGAAACTTTTGCTCTTCTGATACCTAGAACCTAGGCATGTCATTTGGTCAATCAGATATTTTCTCAACTCAATAACTGTTGTTTACTGCTGCTGATCTAGGGTTGGGACATTATTTTGCAGGAGATTATCTCAAATCTTTCATCTGTACTAAACTTGCCTCCAGATCATTCTCTTAATCTTGAGGAAACAATATGCACTCTGTGAACACTGAGACATTCTGCCAGTTTAGTGCCTAGTGCTCATCCACAGGAAGGGAATGGATACCCAGTAATGTGGTTTCATCTTTTCTGTGCCCACTCACATTGTTGTTCCCTTTTCTTCAAGTTGGGAAATGTATCATGAACTGATAGAATTGTCTCAAGCCTTAATTCTCTGCCATTCTCCTAGGTACAGGAATTATATATCAACTCCTGGAATCCTCTTTTAATTTGGTATGAAATTTTCCTTTAAATGGTAGTATATCTGGCAGGTATCTCTTAAATCTTAGCAAATACTTACAAATGGATGTGATTAAGAGGGATTAATCAGAAAGACTGGAGAGTGAGATCAGCGAAGACAAGCAAAGCAAGTATTTTAAGAGGGATAGTGCGGTTATTAATATTAAATGCTGTAAAGACAGCATATAGAATGAGAGCTGAGAGGAGTCCATAGGGTTTACACAACAGGGAGGCCATTGATGTAAGTGGAATAGAAGAGCAAGTTTCAATGGAATGTCTAGAGCAGGGAAGAGATGGCAGGAGGTTACTAAATACATGGAAAATGTGAAATAAATGTGAACAGAGTATGTGACAGTAGAGATGGCCAATGATCTCTCTGGTCGTCAATTCCCTTTCCCACAAAATAAAGCTGGACTAGAAATCTCCAAGGTGCTTTCTGCTGTGAGGAACTGCCAAGCTGAAGTAAAGACTCACTCTTCTTAACACAAACTACCCAGGAATGCCACCATGAAATCTGTGGAAAGGACACCAACTCTAAAGTACTTTTGCTGAAACAAATTGAAATGGACTCTAATCAAGCCTTCAGGTCTAACTTCCTGTGCACAGAAAATATAGGGGAGAGAGAAACAAGCTTAAGATGTCAACAAGGAAATAATAGATCCAGTCCAGAATGTGGGACATTTTCCAGGGCAAGCAAGAAATCAATAGCATGAAAAGAAGTAATAAAAACTAAAATTTAAATTTAAAAGAAGGACAGAAATTAAGACTGGAAGAAAGGAAGGAAGAAGTTTGGGTGGAAGGAGAGAAGGAAGGAAGGACGGTAGGAGGGAAAGAAGCAAGGTAGAATGGAAGGAGGGAAGGAAGGAAGAAGAGGGGAGATGTAGCTGACTCTTACCCCACTCTATTTGAGTTCCCAACAGCCACAGGGGACCAGTCCTGTTCATGTTGGCAGTGTCCACTAGAGTCACCTGTGGCTCTCTCCTTTTGTCTCAGACCTTCTTCTGCTATCATAGGAGCTCACTCAGCCCATGAGCTGGGCATCCACGAAATGACCAATAAAGAGTGAAGGTCAGGGCTAAAGTCCCCATTTTTCCCACCTTGTGGTTGGTCAACTCTGGGATGGACAACACCAAGTTCCTCAGAGGATCCCCTGCAGAATTAAACCATAGTTGCCCACACTGATAACCTGCTCATCAATACATCTTTCCTTGGCATTCCCTGTCTCACTTTTCTTGTTCTGCCATTTTTGCTTCTTAGAATTACCTCTCAAATACAATAACTGTACCCAAGTCCTTATCACAAGTCTGCTTTGGGGGACACCCCAACAGAGACAAGGGGACTATTTGAAAGTAAAGAAACTTAGGAGAGAAAACACCCAAATGCATCATGTGGGCATCGATTAGATCCAGGTTTGAACAAATCAACAGTAAAATGATGTTTTTGAGATGATCCAAGAAATCTGAATACAGACTTAGCATTTGAGGATAATAAGGAATTTTTGTAAATTTTGTGGGTTGCAATAAAACTATTATATTTGTAAGGAAATGTTTTTATTTGGAGATACATAAAGGTAAAACCCTTTATGCAGAAGGATCAGAAAGCATTATCTATAATGTTAGTTTTTAAAAAGTACTTTGAAGAAACAAAAAACAAGGTAAAAGAAAATAGAATAAATAAAGGAAGTGTGGCAAAATGTTAACAATAGTTGAAGCTGAGTGATAAGTACAGGAGGGCTCATCATGCTACTATTTTATATTCCTTATTTTGTGTATTTTCAAAATATTTCATAATAAAAAGTTTAGTCCTTCTTTTGGAAGAGAAAAATTTAAATTCTCAGAAAATACAAACTTCCATAGGCAGTAAAATTCCTCAAGGACAGATTACTTTCTGGGATCTAAGTACAGAAAAGACTTTTATACAACTCTTTCACACAAGACACAAAACAAAGGACCCTCCTATCACTATACAAAATGACATCCACTAATTACCCAACTTCTGTATTCCCTGCCTGCAGCCTCGCCAAGTACCACATGTTTCTCTCTGAAGTATCACAAACCAAACAAACTCCCCTGAAATCAGCATATTCCATGCAAGAAGCCAGCCGCTGAGCAGTCACATGTGTAGTACTTTGAGCACCAGAGCGGGTTTTCAAATATTCTGGCCAAGAATAGTTCCAAGGGCAGAGCCCAGGCACACCATGCAACTCACGTAAAGAAAATTCCATACATTTTCCACGGGATGATTCAAGATACCCACAGAAATAGACCAAGGCATTGCTCAATCAATTCTCGAGACAGGAAGGAACCTTCTAAAAAGAAATAGCACTTGGTCTCCTGCAAGGTAAAATGTTTGCCTCAGATCTGCAAATGAAAGAGTATCACAAACATATGGTTAATGACTCATCCCAAATGGAAAAACAGAGTTTGTTATATTTTATGGAGATTTTACATGTTGAAGGTACATCTGTTGCTATTTAAGCTGACATGTATGTAGAGATTGGCAGACCAAGTTCTCTGTAGGGATGAGAGAAATCCAAACCAAACCGCAGAACTTTCTAACTTTGAGGCTGGCTCCTGGGATGGAAAACGGTTTCCTGATCCCTTGAAACATTGCCCGGCTGAACAGGGTGACTTGGAGAGACCCACATCACAGGACTGCAGAGCTGGATGAAGCAACAAAATGTCCCGCTTTGTGCAGGGCCTCCAGAGAGAACAGAACAAAGACAGGAAGCATGAGGTGTTGGAGAGCTTAGGGAACAGTTGAAGAGTCCTGTCATTACTGAACGCCTGTTTTGGGTGACTGTTTCAGGCAAAAAAAAGCACG